>BMAW01053598.1:318677-421409 GCA_019974015.1 Nephila pilipes | reverse complement strand
GGTGCCAGAACAACAAAAAAAAAAAAACTGCTAATTAACAATAATCTGATTGTTGTGCATAAAATACAGGAGCTGCCCATGTTATTTACATATCCGGTCTTTTTACATTACAAATTAACTTTAATTGAGGCCTCAAATTCTTTTAATTTATTCTGTCATTTTATTACTGTAAACAAAATTCCTTTTATGTTATGATGTTGCTTTCATTATACACCTTGAGTTTCCTGGTTTAACGATTTTACTCGTCATTTACTATTATGTAATTTATCGTACGTTTAATTTTAACACATTGATATTTTTCTCGAATAATCTGCTTTGATTAGAATACTTAGCTCTAGAAAATGCGTATATATATTATATAAATGTGCGTGTTTTTTAAGTAAAAATCTGAGAATGTCTATATTTAGAAGAATTATTACAGTTTTTGTCGCGCTTCAATTACATAGAGTTGTGCATTATTAAATTTTTAATAAATGGGCTTCTTATTTAAAAATAAATATTCAAAGTGCGAGATAAGCAGACTTTTCTAACAAAACTATAACTATACACGTGATTGATCACAAGGCAAAAAAAAAAAAAAAAATCCTGAAAAATATTGTGAATTAGCACGCAACACTGGGTTCCAGGTAGTAAATAATACTCTCAAAAAAATTTAAAAATAAAGAGATTGAGAGAATTTAAAAATTTAAAGAATTATTATGCTTGACAAACTTATGTGTTTATCAAACTGGAGCTGCACAAATTTTTTCTTTTTCCATCATAAAAAATTCCCTTTAACAATACAGGTCGCCATTTTTCGATGATATTCCGCACCCTTCATTTTAACTAGCATATTTTTTATCAAAAAAAAAAAAAAAAAAAAAAAAAAAAATCGAATCAAGATAAGTCATTTATGGAATATTTTCAGGATTTTTTTGATCAAATACCAGTACTTATACCTATGACTATTATATTAAAAAATGTTAACACCTACTAAAAAATAGGTTATAATACGTAACTGAACGAAGTACACCAGCTTTTCCGATATTAAAATTAAAGCCAACGATAAATTATTAAATTGAATATTATATCAGCTACATTTACTTAAAAGTAAAGCAAGCGATAAGAATTTGAAAAGTGATCTGGTACGCCAAAAGTGATTCAACTAAAACAATAGCCCATTGGGTGGCTAATAAGACTGGAAGCGTAGCGTTCGATCTGTCGACACTGTGGATTTCCTCCTTGGACAGAATGGGGGGGGGGGCCTACGTATATTTGCAAATGAGAATTTGAACGCAGTTCAGCCACACAGCTGCTCATAGTATTTTCCTGAATGCGTTCTGAAAATGAGTGACATCAATTCGAGCGACTTGTGATATCAGATTTTGCTTCAGACATGAACATAATGCAACACATATTTTTACAAAGCTTGGGACATTTTTAGGAGGAAGAGAAATGATTGAAGACAAACCTTGCAGCAGAAGGCCTGTAACTGCAAAAACTGACAAAAAAGTCTGCAGAATCCGAATCTTGTGCGTTTTGATCGTCCCTTAACGGTCGAAATGATCGGAAAGGAGTAGAATTTGTATCACACCATATTCATCAGTTTTACTTTGTCCAATGAATTGGAGATGAGAGAAATCTGTGCGAAAATTCTTCCGAAAACCCTTTCACTAGGGCACACGAACAACTGGAGGAACACTTGTTTTCAGCTTATAAAAACATCCCTTTGGCTCCTCAAGCCCTTTATCTTAAGTAAATGTGAAATTTGTCTATTTCCAAGATAGAAAATACGCCGAAAAGGACGTTATTTTGGGAAACTAGAAAACGTTAAAACGGGTAACCAACCATTTGAAGGCAATTTCTTTATAAGAGATGCAGAATTTCCAAATAAAGAAGAGGGGTAGAATCGTCTCCAATACTTTGTTGAAGACAATTGGAGATTGTAATTTTAAAAGAATAAAAAATTATAAAAAAATATTACTATCATTACTTTATTCATATGCCTCGTATGTGTCAAAATAATTCGAGTTTGTTTTAATATTAGTATGTTTTTCTACTTGTCAAAGTGTTCTGACCTCGAGTTCTATTGAGTAGCATCAAACGTGTAGACAATTTTAAATATCAAAAATGATATGTAAACAAACTAAATATAATGAAATCGAAACACATCATTGTCAGCACATCACCTTATCTCTATAAATAAACATACGTTTAAATCTGAAATTTCCAATCATGAAAATTTGGGACTAACAAACTATTTTTCTCGTTACATTAATAGCCAAGGAGAAAGACTCCCGAGGTTTACCGCGAAATGCATGAAGAATTTGATAGGGATCACGCAAGACGGGATGAGTTCAAAAGACAGGTATTTTTATTAATATCATTACGGAACCGGGATCACTGTTTAACTTTATAACAATATAGAAGAATTTAATTTGTAATTTTGTAAGTGCTCGTCAAAAAAAAAAAAAAAAAAAAAAGACTCGATAACTTTTGTTAATCTCGTAACAGTAACTAGACAAAATGGATCTAAATTATTCGAAGGGAATTAAAATATTGTGTTAATGGGTTGATGTATCAATTTTATTAACATAAATAATTAACTTCATATAGAAATTTTTCTCAATATGGATGTCCTTTTATGGATATCTTCTTTTTCATTATCAAATTAGCATTAATTTCAAGTTTCATAAAATTGTGATGAAAGTTTCTGAGTCATTATATGCGCCTTGAAAATGAGTTCTGTCTTAAACATCTGATAATATACAGGTTATTGCTTTTAAATTCAAATAATTTCAAATATATTTACACCACTCAAAAGTTTTTTTTTCAGTTCTAAATGTATAAAATACCTAAAGGTGAATACTATTAAAAAAAAAAAGCAGGAATTACTAAATACGCACACGATAGAAAATGAGCTGAAAAATTCAATTTTTTAGACATTGGATTCTGAAGTTCTTTCCAATATTTTTGCACA
Organism: Nephila pilipes; assembly: GCA_019974015.1. Lineage (NCBI taxonomy): Eukaryota > Metazoa > Arthropoda > Arachnida > Araneae > Nephilidae > Nephila > Nephila pilipes. The sequence continues at coordinate 418,450 of BMAW01053598.1, read as the reverse complement.
TATCCGTGGCCGAAAGTCTGGCATTAAATAGGAGCCATATATTAGTAAACACATTTTTCGTTTCCAATTTTTTTTATCAAAATGAATTCCCTTCAAAGTAAAAAAAAAAAATTAGAATATTCATACATAATATATTTTGATAAGATCTATCATGGAGATTGGTGCCCTTGCTTGACTTCCTGCTGACCTCCGAGACTTCTCATGTCGTTGAAAAAAACAAAATAAGAACAAAAACAATTTACAGAGCCTATCCATTAAAATGCATGACGTGGTCTGTACTTTAAAAAGAGAAGATAATACGATGATGATTAAAGAAATTAATTTAAAGCGTTGTCACAGACATGAAAAGACAACTCTCATGCAAGAACTCAGATCCGAATATATCGGCCATGTGTCTCCCTCTGAGCTGGAAATAAATGTGTTGTAGCGCGTGGAATCTTGAATGAAGATTAGAAGATGAAAAGAACATTTTTTTTATTATATTGGTTGGGTTCAGTTCACAGCACGCGGATACATCGCAATAATACTTATAAGGAATACATATAAGACAATACGACACGCAACAAACATACACACGCACAACAACAAAACTAGAGGTTGGGAAGAAGTCTCTCTTTCTCAACGCCACCACAGTCCCGTTAAAGTTACAGTCATGGTGACTGTTACAAGGTTCAAAAAAGAGTATTACATGTCAGAGTGAGTTGTACATTGAGAGACCACTACAGTGAGCATTATGTCTTCTACACATTTCAATGAACACTCTTTTCATCACTCGGATGGTGTTAATGTTGAGAAAAGATTAACTGTACTTACTTGATATATCTCCAGTCATAAACTCAGGTACAGTTTCAGAAAATTTGGCAGATTGGGATCTAGGCCCATTTTCCCTCTCTAGACAGTTGACAACGACATATAGAGTTTTCAGAATCAGAGTATGCATGAACATAGAAAAACCTAACTGTGGAAATAAGAACGTTACTACATTTTAATTTGAAATGCTACATGCCTATTTGGTTCGAAATAAAAGAACCCGGTAAATATATTTCGCAAATTGCCCAAAGATAGTTTTTGAATCCACCAAAACATCGTGTACTTAACTTAGAATTCACTGCAAGTCATTAACCCAGTAACTGAGAGAAACGATTTATTTGCTCATTCCGAAAATTTGATCTTTGTAATGATTGTAAATGAAAAGAGAGATTTCAGAATATTGGGTATCTGTCAAATGTTGAAAGCTTTATCATTTTCCAGAGGAATGACTCTTTAAACCTTCGCCAAACTAAAACCTTTATTTCGTAGCTATAGACTATATCAATATAATTCCGTGGGATAGTTTATAGGATCTCTACACCACTGCTAATAAGAAACATCACAGGTAAGGAGATGGAAGATTTTATACAGGTCCTGCAACCATGTTTCTAAAGATATCCGTATCATATTCATGCGGTGGAATGTGGTCTGAAATGTATGACAAAAGCATCTAAAAAATGTGTGATGCTGACACAGGAGACGGTATCATAAGGGCATCCTCTTTATCTAGATGCATAAAGCCCAAATTTTCTCAAAATTTGACCATAAAGCATATTCCTTTTGAATAAAAGCATTTACTAGTTTTATAAACTAGAAATACAAATAGGTCCAAATATAGTGCCAAAAATATTCGAAATGAAAAACATCTTTACTATTTATTAAGGTTTGTTTATTATAGATGAAAAAGTAGACGTATAAAATTACGAAACATTGCTAATTTTACGAAAAAAAAAAAAAACAGGTTTTAATTTTGTTTTTCTTGTTCCTGAAAGTACAAACTTCACATTTAGAATTATAGTGTTATGACATTTGTAAATTATTAATAATAAAAAATGATGAAAAATAGCGAAGTCTTTCCATATTTCAAAACTTCAAGTGCTTTGTGAGTGAACAGAAGATACCTTTCATTTCATATTTTTTTTTATTTTGCAAGATGAGAGGCAACTTTTCTGAAGCATAGTGATTTAGAAAAACATAAATTGTTTTACAGCCTACCCTAATATTCATATACTCGAATAATCTTTTGACTTTCTTTCATAGTTCATTAATTCACGCCTCAATTATATGAAAACGAATTCTACAAAAGCGTCGAAATGTACATTTAACTTATATTAGTAAGATATTAAAAAAATTTCATTTATTATATTTCGCTTTGAATATCTAGTCAATAAAAAACTTTTTTTTGTGGTAAAGACATTACGAGTAAAGTAACAACTTAAACGAGGCAAGGGAATAATTTGTATATTAAAGTTTCAATATTTAATCATTAATTTTAAATACCTTATAAAATGTTTACCATCATTTTAAATGCTTATTAAGAAAAAATGTTTTGTAACACTGTAATTTACCACTACCTTCCATGTAACTATTAAACGGTAGCCAGATGGCTCCACATTTTCTTTTGGGGAGAAGGACGACTAACGAGCGCAAGCTCAATCGAAGGCGAGAGACTTGGTTAAAAATGAATGATGGAGTGATGTTCGTGAATCTGTGTTTTATATATGTTTTGTATCCTGTCTTGTGTTGTGGAACGTGTCGAGCATTAAATAATATTTGTTCCAGAAACCATTACGGCTGTTCATTATTTCGTCCTGAAATAATTACAACATTGGAAGGATTACAGTTTTTAAATCTGACAACATGTAAACAATTTACTGTATTAAAAGACGGGCATTTGTATATACTATTGGTGATACTTTGGTTTTGTTGATAAAACATATCGTTTACAACTATATCAATGCCAAATTTACCAATATCTTTTTTATACACACCAGAACATTGGCGCTGTGAATATTTAGAGCCCCGATAGATTTTAAGTTCATGAACAGATCTACATAATGGCTCTTTAATGAAAGCAATATTCAAACGCGCCACCCGACTGAAATATCACCCTTAGCTCGATATCATGACAACTCGGTTTTGCCGCGCTCATGTATCAAAATATTAATAATTCCTTTTCCGAAGGTAATCCCAAAAGTAAGGTTTCCTATATTTTTATAAATACAAAGAAATATTAATATTTAAAAATGTTTTCTATCATTTTAAAGCTAGAAAAGTTATGTTTGTGGTAGCCCTTATCGAACCGCTTGCACCATTCTCACCTTGCCACGAGGCGGCATGAATAAATTATTTCTACATGCGCAGATTATGCTAATTGCAAATATTCTGAGTGCACACACCTGTGATATTGGTATTTATACCCATCAGAAGAATACAGCTGCAGAGGTAAGAATGAGTTTGTTTTTGTGACCCAACCACTGTCCTTCGTCAACTATTATACTTGATTTCCCTTTTGGATCTGTCCAGATTTCTTTCTTTCCGTCGAAGGCCGGGATGTGCTGAGTTCACGATGAATGAATAGAAAACATCTCGCACCATTATATTAATCACTCTCGCTATGCCACTAACAAGAGCTCTGTAGCCGTTTTTCGGATGGTAGAATCATGCTTGCACTGAAGTCCTTGGAATTTCTCGTCAGTTGTTTTTGTTACAGTGTTTCATACTAACTTTCTAATTCGAGATGCACCCCTTCAGTTATCCATTACCTATTGTTTTTGTAAATATTTGAGCTAAATTGCTTTTTGATTTTGTTTTATTTGGACGAGTGTCATTCTTATATACAGTAATACTATGTTTAGAATGATAAATAAATGCTGATATGTGAAATATTTAATTGTCCTAAATCTTTCGCAACTACTAATCTGAGTAATTTGAAGTGTGGTGTATTGGGTATATTTTGCATATCTTGTTACCCCATCATATACGTTTCAACTTAGAAAACAAATGTCATTACGCAACTTATTACCCCATAGTGACAAGTGCTACCACAGGATGGATGGGTGACGATGTCGCAAGAGAGCGATGGTTTGACTGATAACATGGGAGAGAATGTTGTTGCGGGTAGAATGCTTATGCCCTTGCTCAACGTTCATCTTCTTGGGTTCTGAATTGCTCGTTTAAATTTTTTGAGTGTCTCATAACACCTGTTATACCAGTTAACTTTTATTGTGGTCCCAAAAGCTGTAAATCCACCAATACACCCTTTTGATCTCAAAACACACTTGTCATGACTTTACTGGCTGACTGCGTTATGATAGTTGAGGAATTTCAATGGGTTCAACGCCTTTTATGTTCAAAATTTGAATAATGCGAACTTCTTGGCATTAGCACCAAGCGGGAGTTCCATTTCAAACATATTCCAAATCTAGACTGGAAATACCGACGAGATGCGGGCATGCGTGTTTGGGAGTGGGGAAAGCAATTGTATAGCCAATAGGGAAGACTGAGAAACTGTTCGTTCAGGGGACACGAATAGTTTCTTAGTGTCTCCTGAACTTTGAAGACCTTACTTTTGGTATAACTCTCATGTTATAAAAATAAAACTATTGGAGAAAAGAATTTTTAAATTTATACGATCTTCTAACACCACGCGATGTAAAGCTAATGTGTTATTAATATGTAAATACAAAATAATCATTTAAGCACATATTTATTGCACTTTTCTATTTAAACCGAAAATTTCCGTAATAGTTTACAATATAGCAGTAAATCGGACGATTTTGGTAATTCATGTAGAGAGATCTCATTTCTCAATACTCCACTTCTCATTTTGATATTTTAAACATCTAATAGTACATAAACATATTTACCATCTGCCATATTAATTAATATCGATACTTATTGCTTAAAAAATTTTATAAATTTATATCAAGGAAAACGTCATGTATTTCGAAATAATCTTTCTTTGTATCTTCATTAATCACTATGTATAAAACTGAAAGGGAACAGTATTTTATTTAGGAAAAAGGTTTAGTGGAAATAAGTGATTCAAAAATTCATTTTAATTCACTTCAAGACTGTACTATTAAGGTAATTTAACTGTTACGATTAATGGGATTTATTTAATAAAAGGAGATAATTGGAGTAGAATCATTAATATTATTTATTTCATCAACATTTCAGTCATCATTTTGTTTATTTTCAGACTTCTCCAAGAAAAACTTTAGAACGATCTCCAGTAAGAGAAAGAACAGGGGTATGTCATCAAATTAACTCGATATAGTTAAGCTTCTATTTCAGTTATGTCAAATTTGACGATCTAAAAACCAAGATCTTCCAAGGTCCATCATCTTCAGACAATACGAACCAATTCAAATGTTTCTTATTTCCTTTTTCGGTTGAAGAAGCAAATTTTTTCAGATTATGTTTAAAGCGAATTTTACCTCTTCGTGTGAATATTCCTAATGTGTTTTTAATATACTTTACACGAATTTCTTTTTAAGCTGTCTTTTCCTAATCCAACTATAATTACTCATTCCTAGAAACCCTTCTTTAGAAAGAAAAATCTCCTAATATCACTATTAGTTTTTTCTTTTGTAATCTATATTCTTCTTTCCCATATAACGACCTTAAAACTTACAAACATTCAATAGACGAGACTATAACACTGCATTATTGAAATTCCGTTTGGTATTACAAGATTTGAAATGAATCAGGAAATACTCGAGCTTCACCTCCAGCTAAAACCAATATGAACTAATAACTGTTGAGAAATACACTTTTTGAAAAGACAATAGCGTCATTCACACTAACCAAAACACACATATGAGAGGATATAGGGAGGAAGGTCCCCGAATTAACACAAAATATTCAAAATGCTCATAATTTTTTTTTCTAAACCAATCCGAACAAATGCATCGGTAGGAAATTCAGACAGCTTTTAAAAGGAATGAATAATACTAAAAAAATCCGGCACTTCACTCGGTACTCTGCTGATGAACAAAAATTAAATACAATACAAAATGAAATCAGACAAAGTCCACTTACACACACACAAAAAAAAAAGACTAGGAAGGTACATTCAAAAACCTAGACGCTGAGAACGGTTCCATTTGGGAATGGTGAAAGTGTTTAGGAAAAAGAGATGTAAACCGGAATAGTTAAACTGTACATTTTAAGTAACTTGCATGTTGAGTACATGTGGTGGAGAAAGTTGGCAGATAACCACCGCGTTCGACACTCTTGGAAGTTTAATAATTAAGCAGCGTTGAACCGGTAAACAACGTTTCAATGATTTAACATATTTAGAGAATGATTGCCCAGTGCTGCCATTTTTAGTAGGAAATTTATTTTTGTTTGGGCTAACAAACAAGAAAGGACAGGTCGAACAACAAGAAAAAGAAATAGTGGTTCAATAATTAATAAGGCTCCGCTTTCCAACCATTTTGATTTCATGAATACCACCTTAATCCTACACAGTTTCTATTTTGCAGTTCAAACCTAGACGAATGCATTTAATTGAAAGCATTGAAGTGCAAACGAAAGAACAAAAATTAATGAAAGTTTCTGTGGAAGTAAATTTTTTCCCAGGCTTTTGAAAATATTTTTACATACCGGAAAATCCGAGAACGAATCGTCAAAACAGATGTAAAAATATTATGAGAAATCGGAGGAAAATTTTAATTCCGTGGAAACCTTCATTGTTTTTTGTTCTTTCGGATACACTTCATCGCTTTCAGATAAATACATTAGTCTAGGTTTGAGGAGAAAAGAAGAAATTCCATAAGATTAGCGTTGCTTTTATGAAATCAAAAACCTTAAAAAGACTCCCGAGAATATGAAAACTGTACGAGTACGATTCTAAGAAATCCTTGAAGATCTGTTAGGCTCCACAACATTGCTCTTGGATTTCCGACTTGAACAGTAAGGAGAAATTTGCGGGGTGATTTACTGCTACATCGTTTAAAATAGAAACAGTCCATTCTTTGAGTCCTGTATGTTGTAGCCGCGTTAGTCTAGCGTCATGATCGTGGACTCGCAGCTGGCGGTTTTCTTCGAGTCGCAGATTGGAGTCCTGATGCCACTTCCACCCCTCCGTACAACCGGAATTGATGAGGTTAAACTTGTCCAGGCTCAAAATCCTCCTGAAGATGAGGTGTGGCAGTTTGTAAGGGGAGGTGCAGCTCAGATATCATTCTCGTCACTTGACCGAGACTCACAGTCAAGAGATCCATTGTTAATTCCCCCCGTGCTGCTTCTAAGCTCGACGTTAACAAACAGTCAATCTAAATAGTGCAACCTTTGGCCTATAGAGGGTACCACTCGAATCTAGCCTGCTCTTCTAATTCAATCAAAGTTGCACTTTTCTTCTGATCCCAATCAAAGATGCACCTGCTTGTCGACATCTGCTCCCCCTAAATTCATATAAATAAATCATAAAATACGTATTTTTACGCTGTGACGAGTACAACATTTATTTTCTGTTTGATTTAATTCTTCTAAATTAAATTATCTCATCTTATCCGATGGATTTTCACGTCGCTCATAAGTATTGCGGAGGTCATTTTCGAATAGCTCCCTATCTTTGTATTTTCTTCTTGTGTCTGATATTTCCGAATGTTTGGCTGCCCTTATTCTTTAATTTTCAATTGTTTTACGTCTGCTCACATTGTAACTATGTCTGGCTCAAAACTGTAAAAACTTTTTCCTCATATTTTAAAGAACTCAATTGAGATGAAAATTTCTACACACAATTGTTTTGGATGACAGTAGGATAATTTAATTATAATTAATAAAAATTAATTGATTAAATCTAATTATTTAAAGAATTTAATTTTACTCATAATTCTAATTGTTTTCAACGTGAAACGGTTGAATATTGAAACCAACAAAATAAACTATCCCCTCTTAAAATTTTAAGGTATAAGCAAAGTGTGAAGTGTTTGAAAGAAAACCCATGTTTTAAAAAAGCTCGTTTTTTACCGGTGTTATTATCACTATTTAAATTTAATTTTTTCTTTCAATCACTGACTTTAATTATCTAAATTAAGAGGAGGGGATCAGCAAATTTTAAAATTAATAAAAATCCGGTAAATTTTGACAAACCCGGTCGGAAAGTTAAGAATTTTTCAAAAAACAAAAACAAAAGGAAAAAAAAAAAACAATTATATGTATTTTTTTAGGAACGGACATCTCCTAACATGAGCTATGGTTTCAATAGCTACGACAGGACTCATGATCGCATACAAAGGAGAGAAAAGGTATGTTAAAAGAAGACTGGGTAATTATTGAAGGAATATGATTTTATTTTAGAAATGGAATTTATACATAAAAAATTTCTTAACTTACCACAATTTTAAATGGTATTTGAAAAATTACGGAATGTGATTGAAACAGCAATTTATAGCTTTCAATTTCTAAAAGCGAAGAGGTTATTTAAATTATTAATATTTTCAATTTAGCCTTTTTTAATTTTAAAGCAGTTTAATGCAGCTGTATGTACAAAAAAAATCTTATAATTCATTAAAAATATAAAAGAAGCAACAACAAGCTGTCCGATTAATATTATCATGGAGAACACGAATGATTATTGCACAACTAATGTTTTTGTTTCCCAAATGAAAATTGAAGCACACTTATCGATCTTGAATAACCATTCATTACGCCTGAGAATTTTTAGCTATTTTAACACTATTACAAAAGCAGCAATTATATCAAACGATTTTCTTCGAGCAAAAAGTAATTAATCGTTAAGATACTATTAATTAATTTTTGTTTCAAGAGAATTGTTATGAAAAATATGAAAATTATTTATCAAACGATATTTTGAGAACTCATTTATTAGTTGAAGTTTACTACCCTAGATGACGTCCGATTATGGAGTCATTTAGTTGACGATAGCGTGATTTAGTGAACTGCAGAAAAATAACAACTGAACAGTTATCTTAACTCTGCGTCTCCGATAATAACAGAAATCGCAATTTTAAGTAAACAATGCTAACGATGTATTTATGTTCATAGTTTTCCTGATATGTTATCGTTTCGGGCATAATTTTATTTCTTCTGGGAAAAAGTAGAAAATGATTTTTGAAAAATGAAACAAAAGATGTTTAAATATAACTCAGTTAATTTTATTTGCAAATTCTGATTTTTATTTTTTCTATTATTTTCTCGATTTAAGGGTCAATTGTCTAGATACTGGTCTCTTTATTGTCCTCGTTCCCTCCCTTCTATGGGTTCTGTGGTATATGTGTTTATCTCTTAATAAAGAACACTTCTGTTTAAGGAACAAAATGTATGTTCCTGTGGGTGTATCTTATTGAGAGGTACTACTGTATATTTCAGTGAATCTCTTAGAAAAGTCACCATTAGTGACGAATGAAAAGAATGAATGCGTTCTAAATGAAGCATAAAAATTAAACTGAACCCCTCAAACTTATTATAATTCTTAAATTCATAACAAATTCGAAACAATAACAAAATGAAATAAACTGCCTAGAGAAATTGATTAGCTGGTTTGATATTCTAAATTATTGTCGGATAAGATATACCACAAAACTATGAGATGTAAATCAATTAAATCAAATGGACCGTGAAATTTAGTTAGAGTCTTGTCATGCGTATCATAACAATTAAAATAAATTACTTCGTTCCATAAATATGAAGAGTATCTTTGCCTCCATTTTAACATTTGACAGTTTTGTATCTCTTCTTGTTTGCAATTAATTTTCGTCTAACAGAAAATTAAAATCTTCCTAGCAGACAAAATAAGAACTAATTTTGCTCGTATTTTTATAATCAAAAAATTGCTAATATAAACTCTTCAGAAAAAGAGAATAAATATTTTATTAATCAAAATAAAAAATTTGGAACTTGATTAATAATATTAGAAATTATTAATATTGTTTCATGGTTGTATAACTATTAGTATGTAATTAATGTATATATTATTATTACTTTTGATAGTTATTAATATTTTTTGAATGAGAGAAGCACGATTAATGCAAAAATTGAAAATGATATGAATCTCGTTGTTAAAGCATTTTCATAATTTCCATTTTTGACTTTTTTGGGTTTATTTTTAAAAATTTTCTTTATCTCTAGAAGTTTTCATTTTTATGTAATATTTTCTATTCGTGCTTTCTGTTTAAGGTATGTACCAGCCCAAAAATCACCGTTTTCGTGAAAATTTTCAAAAGTTTCTTTGTTATTTTTTATTAAAGCGCACATGTTTACAATTTCAAAAATGGTTTACATTTGTTTCTAGGGAAGCTAGGAACAAAGTTATAGCCCAGATTTTCATTCAATTTAAAGCGACTTAAAGTGGAATTTTTCCAAGACCGAAACTAAGCCTTAGAAATGTAAACAATGCATTTTAATGCACAGCTGTTTCTTCATTTTAAAACGATGCGAATGTACAATATACATTTTTTAAATACAGAATTTAACCTGGCTTATTTATTTATTATAGCTGAAGGTGCATCTGCCATTTATTCAACTATTTCTTCTCTGACTTTTGATTTATAAATTTGTATTTTCTGGAAAACTGCGATTTAATTTCTTTCTTTCTTTCTTTTTTTTTTTTTTTTTTTTGGTTATGAAAAATCTGATTTCTTAAAAAGTATTTCATATTTTCAAATTAAATTTTTTATAACAATATTCTGTACATATCTAGGTATGTTAAGAACCTCAAGCATAGCTTTTAAGTCTAAAACTGTTTAATTTCAAGCCATTTTTATTTAAAAATGATTTTTTTTGGTAAAATCATGTTGTGTTTATAAGTTTTGGTGTAACTCGGTAACTTCAAAAGATAACTGCATTTTTCTGCTTCAAAACACAGATATATATAAATTAAATCTATTGTTGAAACAAAAATTGAAATACAATAATTAGAATTTGTTATATGAACTTTAGAGTAAATGTCAATTGTAACTCAATTTTTACCAAATATGGCCAAAATTTGAAAAATAAAAGAAAAGATCATGAAAATAACTTTTAAATTTACCATTTTATCAAACATTGTAGCTAAAAACACAAATGTTTCCCAAATATTTCCTTTTTTTTTTTAAAAAAAAAAAAAGTACTCCAAAGATATGCACATACCTTAATCGAATAAACTTTTGTCAATTTAGGAAATCCATGCTAATTTCAATAACGCAATAATTGTTTTCAAACTATACACATTTTTTTTTATTAACTAATGTTATTCCGTTGGAATACAAAAGATAAAATTGAAGAATGAGATAGCTCTCCCTCTCTTTTGAAAAAAAAAAAAAAAAAAAAAAACTGCATTTTTTTTAATTATATACTTCGCAAACAATATTTTTTAAGCAAACGAACAAAAACTGTTAACAATGTTTTATATACTGTTTCAGACTTTCAATTTTCTTTAAAAAGAATTAAAAAGTTATTTTTTTCAAAGTTAATTTTAATAAACTTTGTAATTTCTTACAGGGTGTTGAAAGATTCGCTGACAGATATAAATCTCGCAGACATTCACCGGAAAGGGTAAGATGTTTTCCCCATGAATTTAATTTTAACTAGCAGAACTTCCAATCCCTTTCAGAAAAGAAACATCGAGTTCTTATTAAAACGATTAACAATGTCCTTTTAAGATATTGCTTTATAGACGAAATTAATACTATTTATGAAAAAAAAAGTACTTCGTGTGTTCTGATATTATAACATTTATAACTCAACCTTGTGAGTGAATACTGTGAATGAAATGTATTATAATCACGAATAATTCGTTAAACATGAAAACTGTGTTAAAACCGAATTAGAAAGTAATGGTATTGAGTATACAACTTAACTCTAATTATCCCTAAGTTCTATAACATCCGATGCACGAATATGAAAGAGAATAAAAGCAATTTTTCTATCTGAAACGATTCACAAATCTTTGCCTATTTGACATACGAACTTAAAAGGTAGAATGTTCGGAAACTGGTTACCTGTCTCAAGAAATGGTTCAATATTAAAGTTCTGGCCTGTCGTGTGCGTATTATTAAAAAAAAAAAAAAAAAAAAAAAAAGCAGTTTCCAGCATTTTTTTTTAAAGAGAGAAAGATTCGATGTCGAAAACATTCGCTCTTTCCATAATTTTAGAGTTCGAAATTAAAGTCTTAAGAGTTTTAAAATGATTCACGGTAATATCAAAATATTCACGCATTTTTCTGTCCCCTTTTCCCCAAGCCTGTCATTGTAGAAGTCAAGTTAAAAGGAATTTTAAGAAATTTTTCAGAGCATTTGAAAGCTATGAGATGCAAAATACTGGCTACACTGTCCCCCCCCTTTTTTTAAAATATGGCCAATTTTATCCTGTTTATAATTTTTTTTTTTTTTTGAAGATAACAATGGCTATCAAATTTTAAATTACGATGATTCAACCACAGACAGATAATAAAAACATTTAATTTGTTACATGAGTTTTAGTTTTTATCTATCTAAGAGTTTCAAGAAAAATACTTTTTTTGTCGGAGGGGGTGGAGATTTTTATTCACAAGCGGATTGTTCCGTAAAATCGTAACATATGTCGTGCAGTTAATCTGCTTAAGAACATATTCTTTATCAGAAATCCGTATTCGTGTACTTGAGATTTATTCCCATTTTGATTTTCAAACCATAAACATTAAATTGAAACATGTTTATGGTATTATACGATGTTTATGGGTTTCAGTGAAACGCTTATAGATGAGTCAATTTCGAAATTCCAAATAAAATAATCAATTATGCATATATCATTGAAACACTTTTTGTAGTCTTGTGGATAATTTATATCAATCGTTCTAATCATGATATCTTATTAAAAATGATTAAACTCATTTGAGTCCAGTTGAGGTTTTGATACCTTTTTTGAGTCCGTGACAAACAAATGAAAAATGTGCTATCATTTTTTAAATTAGTCCGTTTCCTTTCAACAAATAATACTTTAAAAGCACTTACACCGACTTGATAAAATTTAAATATGTAATTAACTCAATTAAATGATTAATGGGATCAAATTATTTTTAATCACTTTTGGTAGGTTAAAGAGAATATTGCGTGTTATTGAATTTTGGTAACCATGGATGATTAAATGCAACGTCTATAAGTTATTGTAAAAAAAGTTCAGCACATATTTTCAATTCAATTCAAAGACATTTTATATGGATTATTTATTTTCTCTTATAGATCTTCGTATATATCTATTTTCATAATTCTATATGAATGTTATAACTTGAATAGTACTTTATTTATAATCATGTACATGTATAATGCTGGCTATTAAAATATCTTCAAGGAAGGAGAATAAATACTTTAGCAATGGGGATATTTATAATATTATCCTGCATATATTCAACAAATGAAAAAGCAAATCACACAAAAGCTCTTGAAGATGAAAAGTAAAATTTACCTCTAATCTACCTCAATTCTGAAATGACTCTAGAAAATAAATTGCTTCTTTACACTTCTATTTTATGTCCAAATCTACCATACTCTCTTATCCAATGTCCAACTAAGGGGCTAAGTCATTAAGCTTTTAGAAAATTCTCAAAACTTTACTGCAATGTGTTATTGAAAGCAATGTGTTATTTTAAACATTCAGAAATAAGAGAAACAATAAAAAAATGTTCTGCTTACCGTAAATATATTCAAAATATTTCAACAAAATTAGTTAAGGCCATTCAAGATATTGAAAATACTTATGTGTTACATTTAGTAGACTATGCTACAAATCCTAATACTAAAATACCAAGCAAAATTTGGCTTAACTCTCATGAACTCTTAATTCAAATAAATTTCTCTTTCAATTTTCTATTTTTGTTTCTTTATTAAATCCCTTTAAAAAGATTTCATTGTGAACTCGCTCTCCCATCTCAATAATTCCAAAATAGCATTCTCTCGAAGTAACCAATAGAGTCACTCCCCACCGAAACTATATGACCAATTGCAAAGCTTCTCCTCTTAAAAGATCACTATCTGCGTCAACCAATGGGAAACTTCCCTTTTATAACACCACTACACAGAGTTTAAAGCTAATTCTAGCAGAGAATTCAAACAGTTCTTCACAATCATATGAGCTTGAGAGTAGCGTTACGCCGTCCATGCGCGCTCGAGAAAGTCATAATTTCAACATTTTATAATTTTTATGTGTCGCTTACTTGTGAATTTTCCATATTTAAATTACCAAGCCTTGATTTTCGCACTCTGATAACAAACTGGAAAATAATTAAATTCCACAAAAGTTATTCACATTTTAAATTAAAAAATGACTTTATTTCTCTCCGCTAATGAACGAGTTAAATGCATCTCTTATTAATTAATAACATGTTAATATTGTATTTGTAATATTACTAATAGTTCTGTTTAGTTTCGATATCATAAGATTTCTAAGCTTGTAATTTTTTGTTGGGTCTCATTCATAAGGGTTCGGGAACGCATCATCCCGCGAGTTGGACGAGCTTGCTTTGAAGATAAACCTGCTTTTTTGATACTAAAATAAGCATTCCTATCTCCTTTTAGGTAAGACAAAGATCTCCTGATGTAGGTTATGGAGCATCCGACAGTGAGAGAGCTTATGCTAGAAGAGAAGGTTATGACTCGGTATGTCACAATTATATATCACTCTTGGTTGGTATCGAGCTTTAAGAACGATATGTAGGTGAATAAAAAAAAAATGTGTACATGCAATAATCATATTTATCTCATGAAAGGATAATTTTATCACCTTTTAATGTTTTTTACTATAATTTTATTGTATTGTGACATTTATTTTGCGTAATTTAAGGTAATACCCATAAATTTTTGTTCTCTTTTAAATGGACACTATCTCCGCAATTTCAGACCAATAACAATAACTTCATATTATTTATTATGTTTTCCAAATTGACTTCGAATTTAGGTACTTAGAAATTGTTGGAATCGGTAAAGTACAATCTGTTGTTGGGAATGAGCTAGTTTAATGTTGATGATTCTAAAAGAAATACGCAATTACAAACACATAATAAATTAATACGGGAGAATCCTTTTCAATATTTTATTGTATAAAAGGAACAATTAATAGAATAATTAAAAAAAAAAGATGTTCGATTAATAGATAATAAAATATTAGACTGGAATATATAATTAATGTAGAGCTTCCGAAAAAAGGAACATATCTGCTGCCTACCAAGAACAAATACAGGGTGGTTGTTATTAACGTGACCTTATTGAGACCTTGTAGAATTCATTCTGCCCATCGGGTTTTAATTAAACCTGGTACTTATGTTATATAGACCATGGGGGAAAGATTTCTTCAATAAAAATAATTCAAATTTTGATCACTAGATGGCGCTTTTCAAAATTTTTTATGCAAATTAGTCAAACATATAAAGAGGCAGTCAGAGCTAGAAGATCATTCTACGTTAATCATGTTTTTACAGAAGAAAAATCAAGCTTTATTGGTAGAATTGTTGTATCACAACGGCAGCTGCACCGCGTGAATATCGTCGTTTAAAAGTATTGCGAAAAGGGCCCATGTCTAAGAATGGTTTGAAGAAGATGATTATGAAATATGTGGAGACTGGAGATTTGGGTGACTATACCAAGAAGAGGCGGAAACCGGTTGCGAACAAAGAAGTCGCTACTATTGTGGTTGAAAGAGCCCCAAGTTTTTACTATCTTCAGCAAGTGCTGGATCGATGTCACGAGAGTTGGCGATTTTATAGTCGACAGTACGAAAACTTTTGCGATCCATTTTGATATGATATCCGTATTTTTATAACTTTATATGAATGTTATAACTCGAATAATACTTTATTTTTAATCATGTACAAAAACACTGCGAGCTATTAAAATATCTACATCAAGAGGGAGGATAAGTATCTTAAATTTGGTGATCCACGCAGTGCAAAGGCTGTAATCTCAACACCTCCAAACACGCTTTGATTTTACTAGTCGATTTTTGGTGAAAAGGGAAGTTCATGACGCGTGGCCATGGAAAATTTTATGGTCAGATGAGGCGCACTTTTTTTTCGATGGAGCTGTGATCAATCAAAATTGCCTTACGTGAGGTACTTCACCTCCTAATGTCCTGTACCAACAACCACTGTATTCTGATTACATGACTGAATTGTGTGGATTTTCTGCTGATTTTATCCTCGGACAATTTTCTTTGAAACTCTCACTCCTCAAGGTCCCAAAACCTGCTCTGTCGTGAGTGCACGGTACAGTAAACTTCACCGACTGCAGGTCATTCCTGCTTTATAGGAACGGCAATGTTTGCAGACCCCTGTCCTCATACTAGATGGAGCAACTCCCCACATAGGGTGCTAAATCACAAAATCAAACTTTGTAAATTTCGAACAAACTTTGGCAAGAATCGTATAATATCCAGAGCTTTTCTGGATGCCTGGCTCGGATCCCTGTAGTTTCTGGTTGTGGGGATTTCTAAAGGACCGTGTTTATGGAGGAGAAGTTAGGACTTTATCTGAATTGAAAGTCAGCATTATACACCATATTGCTGGAATCCCTGGAGAGTTTCCTCACACTACCATTGAACATGCTATAATGCATTTTCAACACGTAATTGATGTCAATGGAACACACGTTGAGCACATTCTTTAATTGAATAAATTTTAATGATTGTGACAGATTTTTTTGCCCTTTCTCAGGTGCCGCAATCTCTCTGGTGGTCCAAATTCGAACTATTTTTATTGTAGAAATCGTTTTCCCATGATCCATATAACGTATATACCAAGTTTAATCAAAATTCAATAAGTAGAACGGGTTCTAGAGGCGGGTTTTAGATTCACTTTAGTTATAATCACCTTGTCTCTCTACCAAGAAGTCGAGTTCTTGCATACCCAAATCATACTAAACATTATGCCCATTATGATCACACGATATTACCAATTCGAGCCAAAATTGGCGATCTAAAATAACTTAACAGGTTCAGTTATTAGACAATTATTTTTCTATTTTACTGAACATTTGCATCGAGATAAATGAAAAACGAACGGTTTTTAGATATTTAAAAATATTGGCTTGAGTGAGCATGCCATATAAAAACGAATGGAAATAAAAGTATTAAATTGTCTACGAGTGAGATGAAAGTAGACCTCAAATTTTGTATTGAAAGAGATAAACCTTTTCAAGCTTACCTATAAATAACACTTTATATATAAAAAAAAAGAGTTAAGGACTTAAAATTTACAAAAAAATATTTTTCTAATTTTTATACCATTTATATATTATACTTGTATATAAATATTAATTATTCAAAAACACGACACAAATTTGAAATCCTAATTCAGGCTGCCTTTAATCATCGTTTCAAACACAAATTTCTATTTGCTAACATATTCCATAAGCAAGAAATATTTCAATGGTTACTGAGAAAGAAGATAAGTAAAGAAAATGAACGGCATTATTCTTTTTATATTTCTGTTTTCAGAGTTGATCTGAAGCATTTCGATGAAAGGTTGTTACTTAAATCATGTATTACCATTAAAAAAAATAAAATACTTACATTATTTTTTTAGAGAAGAGATATATCTGACGACAGTAGCTGTGGAGTTAAGAACTGTGCAAGAGAAATACTTCTAAAAGAATTGCAAGAATCGGTATGTTACGTTCACAAAACTACGTATTTATCTCCAGAGAGTACAATCGTTAAATAAGAATTAATTAAAGAATAAATAATTTGCGTAATTCTCATTGCAACTGAACAAAATTGGTATCACTGTAAATAAATCTAAGGGAACTAAATTGTTGTTATTGTGTCCATAGATAATGCATAGTATACATTAGATTGTTTCAAAGGCCTGAATGACAGCAGCTGCCAGATCTGACGCCTCAGGACAATGAAAAAATTCCTGTGGAAATAAATAAATATTTTGGCTCAATGGTATGTTTAAAAAGTTTCGCAAAGTAGTTTAAAATATTGTTACGTTTCTCAAAAAGAGAAAAGAAACGTTTATAAAGATTTCATCAGTGAGCCAAGGAAAACTGAAGCAAAGACCTTTTAACATTGGCGACAAATTTGATGATCATTTTGTCAACTTGGTGAGGAACCTGGCGACTTTGGCAACAAAACGAAGATTTAAAAAGAGAGAGAGGGAAAAGAGAAACCCCGCTGGAATGGCGATATCTCGAATAGGGCAAAAGTTACGGACTTTTCCGGAATTTTGCCTTTGACGTCATATCTGGCTGGAGTTGCGATGAATATGTAGAGATGCGAATTGATAAGGAATCGATAGGAATCAGTTGGCAATGGCTGAGTGGATCTGCCTGGAAGCGTCCTGTGTCAGAATCCGTATGAAATATTACTGTGTAAATTTGACATATTGCGAATTAGTAAGCTGGGATGCTGGACATTATTAAAAAGTTTGTATGTGTGTGAATGACATTATTAGGGCTGTTTTTGAACCTGTTGTGTGCCTAATCTGCATAAGTCCTATGTCCCCTAATTGTGCTATCTCCTCTGAGCAAGTTTTGCTACCTGTGTATCGTCCTGTCCGGAATATTTGTGAACAAAGCGTCATTTGCTGTTATACTCCGTATTGGACTGATTTCTCTCGTACACCCACACGAGTTCGGAGAATTTTTGTAACAATATACTCTGGTGTCAATGGAGCCTCCAGGTGATTTCTACAATTGACATACATTCTAGTGTTGTGAAAAGGAATTTTCATGTCCTTGTCGTGATTTTGTGTGTGTTTTGATATTGTGAATATTATTGAACTAGAACAAGGATTTCAAACGTTTCGGTGCGAATATTACCCACCGGTAGGTATGAAGAGATCTAAGGAAGCGTTTTTGGTCCAGGGCTAAATTAGGCCCTGGCAATGAACCTCTTTCCGGAGTTTAAGAATTCAAGAAACCTTGGATTTCATCACGAATGATTTTCAATAGCAATCTTAAAAGATAAGGATCATTTTTATTGCAGCAGTAATTACCCACTGAGGTATAAGATTTATTTACTTAGAGGTTGCAGCATCGGTAAACCTGTTTAAGACTTTACCGGTAAAAATTGTGAATTTTAGCCTCAATTGGTAACCGTTTCTTCTATATTATATTTATCTACAATGAGGTAAATTAGACACACCATAATAATATGCTCTTTTGAGCTTATTCGCGCGACCGCGGTTTTACTTGTTATACTAAGATAAGTAAAACTATAATCAAAAATAAAACTACAATCAAAAATAAAACTACAGAATTGATTGAAAACTCATATAAATGTGTGATAAAAATGATATACAGACTACGGATTGCCGGATTGAAGCAGAAAATAATGAATGTCGCTGGTTCCGAAAACAACGACAATCGCAATCATGTTATTCACAAAAAAGAAACGCTACTAGTCGATCAAAACAAAAACGGAAACACCACATAATAATCCGCATCTGACACAAAAAACATTTATAAAATCGTTAAATATAGAACTGGGGTATTTTCAGCAGGAACATATAAGGGATAAATATATTCAAATAATATATGATTCTTTAATAATTAGTGAGCCAACAAGTATGGAATCTGAAAAAGTAAGGGAGTGATAGTGAAGCTTTTATTGGCGCAAGAGCCAGATATGGCTATGCTGCACCAAAGTGTAACTATGACCCAGACATTTAAAAAAATGGAAAGAAGATAAAAATTTGGTTGACAAGAAGACGGGTTGAAGATGGAGAAGGATTGTTAGGGTATCCGGGAGCCCGT
Source organism: Nephila pilipes (assembly GCA_019974015.1). Classification (NCBI taxonomy): domain Eukaryota; kingdom Metazoa; phylum Arthropoda; class Arachnida; order Araneae; family Nephilidae; genus Nephila; species Nephila pilipes. The sequence goes on along the minus strand of BMAW01053598.1, from coordinate 398,963 downwards.
CATCCATATTTGTCAAATACAATAAATCCCTTGAGAAAGGAAAAATATCAAAAACGGACCTCGGGTGATCGTAGAATAATAGCTAAAGCTATATCAATATAAAAATAGCTATATCTACGGTGGCATTATTTTGTTTAAATACGAGTATTAGATCACGATTACGAGACCAAAAGTTGATTAGCTATGTTTCTTATGGGTTTATTTTTAAAACTATGTTGAGAAAGACGTATTAGCTATACGTATCACGTATTTGGTTATATATTTTATAATTTTTTTTCTCTGGGAAAAAAATTATTCATGTGTAGATATAACTTATAACGTGTTATTAAATTGTTGAATTTTATTTGTACCACTAGTATTTATATTCCGAATACAATTTATTTTCATATACTTTAGTCACAGTATTCAAGAATCAAACAAATTGTCTTATTATGATGAATTTTTATTTTATATTTACGGCTAATAGAACGCTCAATAATTTACACCCTGGACTAGCCCAATAATTTACCAGTTTATGAGTTTATTTCGACTTTTTACCGAATTGCCGGTAAACAGAAAAAGAATTAATTTGTAACCACTGATAATAATGTTATATATTGATTTATTGCAGTGAACGATTTATTCCTTTTTCTGTTTTAAAAATTGAAATGAAAACTCTACGAACAATTTCAAATAATTGCTTAAAATAAAATAAAGACTGTGGCAAAATGTAACAAACATAATAAGCAATTTACAAACAGCATCAACAACATTTACAACAGCATTTTGAATCTGCTGTTTTGGACCACTGCGCAAAAAAAGATGTTCATGACTATTAGAGGATATGAAACAACGTTTCAAAAGCAACGAAATCGTTATTTATGTATTCATTGTTTTAAAATAAACAACAACAACTGTAGAGTTTATGTGTTTGCTAACTTTATACCAAGGATTTTTTTTAAATCATAGGATGTTTTTCCTCTCTTGAGCTTGCTGAAAAAAATTGGTTTGTGGATTACGAGTTAAAATGGCCGTCTCACTACTGCTTTTCAAAATTTGCGTAATCTAAGCGTGCGACCATTTTTGTTTCCTGTTAAAGTATTAATTAAGATAATCCATCATTGTATTGAATAAGAAAACAACAGCACATGTACGAATTTCGTTTCAAGCCTGTCTTCGCCTGATGCCAAACTGTGAACATAATTTTAGGCAGAAAAGGGATTCATTTCCCAAATAAATTTGTGACATTGTAACTCACATATCTGTCTAATATAAAGTATGTATATTCTTAAAACTTAAAAACATTTCCAAAACTTCATAATTTTCCGTTTGAACACTTAAAATATTAAAACCCATTTAATACTGCAGTATAGGAGACAAGTTATGGAACACATTTTACACCGGGAAAAAAATAGACTGACTCATACACAAATGGGTAACGTTATAAAATACGTTGATTTCTAAATCATAATGAACCAGTTTACAATATTAATTTTGGAATAATTTTCTATCGGATAAAATGTACAGACTTCGGTCCTATTCTTTAGCAATACTCGAAAGCAGCCTTAATTTGTACAAAAGCTCATAAGACTTTCATCAATAACTATTTCATAATGAAACTTTACAACAAATAATTGTGCCTTTTGTAAGATTGTTTTCAACACAGAAATATTCTACGTTAAAAATATTAAAAATTTCGCCTTTATATATTTTCCATTTCATGAGCATTACAGATTTGATCTAATATTTTGTATTTACATTTTCTTCGTAGGATGAAGAAAGATGTCCAGATAGAATCCATTTTGCTTCTGAGAAATGTAAAAGTCACATACAATCACCAAAAAGAGTATGATGTCTTTTTCTACATTCATAAAAAAATCATCCCAAAAGTTCCCATTTTGACGATTTGAAAATTTATTATACCAAAACAGCAAACTTTACAACAATTATTTTTATACTAATTGTGAAAAGTATTCCTAAGATAACGTTGACAATTTTTTTTAAACTTACTTTTACGACAATTGCTCTAAACGTCCACCCTTTTCTTGGAGGCAAAGCTGAACTCTTTTGCGCATATTTTGAGAAATGCATTTCAAGATACTGAGGTGAATTATATTGTATTTTTCGAGGTATGGCAATTTTCAGATCATTTATGCTTGGGGATTATTTTCAAAAGCCTTGTGTTATCAATACATCCACAGGAACACATTAAAGAATACTCAGATCAAAAAACGATGTTCTTGGTTAAAAGAAGAGGAAGTGCAATATGCCATACGAGGAATGAAACCAAGGATATGCATCAGGATTTTTTTTTAGGTTATCGACTCATCTCAAGAAATCTGGGGGGCCACTTCCTTCTCTTGATCTGAGTATTCCCCGACTATTTTCCCATTGGATAATAAAATACAAAAAGGCTTATGAAAATAATCCCCAAATAGTTTTGAAATCAAAAGTAAAAATGGAAAAAAGCTCTATGCAAAATTTTGCAAAGACCAGATTTAATCACCCAAGGTTTGCTTTCTTTTATAATTACTAATTAAATTATTCAATTTAATATAAGAATAACGATGAAGTATCGAGAAATGGACAATCGTAAACTTTTTCGATATTAAAATTAAAGCAAACGATAAATTATTAAATTGAATATATTTAAGCTAAATGTAATTAAAATTGAAGCAAAGTAAAAAAAAAATTGAAAAGTGATCTGGTACGCCAAAAGTGATCCAACTAAAACAATAGTCCCTTGGGTGACTAACAAGAGATGATCTGAAAATTTTCATTACTCAAAAAATACAAAAGGCATTCTCAACATCTAGATATACATTTCTCAAAATATACACAAACGAGTTTATCTTTGCGTCGAAGAAAAGGGCGGAAATTTTGAACATTTGTTGTAAATGTAAGTTCAATTTTTATATTCTTGAGTTAGGTTTAAAATGCTTTTCACGATGAACATGAAAATAATTGTTGTAAAATTTGTTGCTTTTTGGATAATAAATTCACGAGAGGTCAGTACAGGATTTTTTTAGGACACGCGGTGAAATCATGTTCAAATGTTTTATAAAGTTAGACTTTGCAACGCAAAAATGATGCAACTGAAATAACTATTAAAATCCATTAATCATTGCCTAAGCTTTCGGCAAACTATTTATGAGTATTTTATTATATCCATGCAAGTAAAATAAAAAAAAAAATAAAGAAAGAAAGCAGATTCCATAAAGGATTGCAAATGATAAAGCTTATTAAATTATCAAGACAAAATATAATTAGAGAATGTAATATGAAAAGCTCTTTTCCTTTATGTAATCTAATTCTTTTGTTCTTGTGTTTTTAAAAACATGTATAAAATGTAATCTTTTTTTACTTTGATTTACCTAAATATGTTACGTACGAATTTCAAGTACTTAATCATGTCAGACTTACAAATTGTTAAAATTATTTGTTTAAAATTCTATAAATATTTGATATTTTAATCATCTTCGTTTTCTTAAAGGTATAATTACAACTTAGTGTTTCTCGTATTTCAATCGTTTTTCTTCAACAATCCTCTTACAAGCATTTTTTAAAAATTTAAATAAAACAATTTATTCATTTATAAACATTAAAACAAAAACACTAACCTGAACTAAATAAATCGTAACAAGCTACAACATATGCATCTTTCAAAAGCTGTAACCCCAAAAATATAATTTTCTTCATGTAGTATATAAGCATCTTACAGTTTATTCAATTTCATGAAAGCTATTTCTGAGTGGCACTAAAATAAAAATAAAAATGTTCGAGAACGAATTAAATAGATTATCTTAAAAAGTCATGATGCTTAGCAGAATTTTTAAGCATGTCAAATAAATCAGGAAAAAAAATTATTAAAAACTATCAGCGCGGTTCAAAATACCCTTTAAAAATAAATGCTTTTTTAAAGAAACTTTCCTCTCGTCAGATAATTATGGTAATAGCTACCTCCAGATGCCGTTCTGGAAGAAATAAGTTAGTTTTTGCTCTTTTTTTAAAAAATCGTTTGAAGAAATCGATACTAATGAATCCAAGACTTTGAGAACGAATATTTTCTGAAATCGAGAATCGTCTGTTATTTTGAGGCGGTCAGTAACGAAAAGTGTAAAATAATAAAGCAAATAAAATTGTTCTGCTGCTGTATTTCTTAAATATTCACTGGTAAATTAAAATCAGTAGTATTCGAAACCTTTTACAACATTCTAAACATGACAACTTTTCAAATTTGTTAGGAGAGATATTATTTAAAATTGTTGACTGATTCTCTACCTCGCAGTAGCTTCAATAATATCGGGTGGAACGCCATTTTCCCGGTTTCTTTCTGGCGTAACAGAATGGACCTGTTTCACAAGGAGATTCTTCTGGAAAAATATTTCTTTCTTCTTCCTTTTGAACACACACACACACAGCAGTAAAGGATCTTTTGAACAGTTGTACTTGACTGCAGTATTTATGTAATATAATGAACACTAAATAAATACCACGAAAATCTTCTGATTTTTATTTATTTTCTTTTTTTCATTCTTTTCACTGTTTCAGGGTTCTCCCAGGCGGTCAGTAACTCGAGAGACTCGAAGGCAAACACAGAATGTTCGAAAAGAGTCGAAAAGAAGCAGCCGTTACCCCAAACATCGCGATGATTACGGCTATTCGGATAAAGGCAGTAGTCGTCGCTCTGAGAGGGTAATTAATTTGTATTGATTCTCATTAAAAAACACCCCTTAGCATCACTCACTGATTGCACAAGACAGACAAACTTATTCGAATGAAAATTCTCAGTTTGTAAAGAATATTATTTCACTTATTGCGGCAGAATACGTTCACCAATAGTAAAATTAATTTTCGGAATTAGTCGGGAAACAGCTATATGATCAAGCGAAAATTTACATCATGAAATAGAATTTTACAATCCAATCAGGTCTGAACGGTGACTCCTAAACATGCCAAGCAGGAAACATTATATACAAGATGGACTGGGGGAAGGAGAAATACTTCATGTTTTATCATTTTCGAAACGGGGGGGGGGGGGGAAAAATATTTTCTTTTAAAAAAAAAAGTTAATTTGATCGAGTGAGTGAGTGACAGTTGGGGTTTGTGGCGCAAGAGCAGCAGAATATGAGCACAAATAATGACTCAGCTGCTCCAAACATTTGTTTAATCCGTAAACAAGACAGAAAACAAAAGGTGGAAATTGTTCCCTCGTTCATACAAGGGGACATTTTCTTTTCGAGCCTTTTCCTCAGAAACACATTAATAATCAACATGTTAAATATTAAGATAAAAGAGAAATTATGAGAAAAGATCAAACATACGATTTTGCTTAAATTTACTCATAGATGCGATATTTGCATTTTACAGCTTGATAACATAATTATTTGTGGTCATAATTCTTCCACTCATAGTTTTTATACACTTTTGAGACCACGATAACAAAGGACTTGTAGCCGACGAGTCATTGGCTCGATTCTTTTATTTCCACATACCATCATGAGGTAGGCAATTGTATATTAAATCTATCAAGGTTCAAGTCCTCACGGTTTTTGATGTTGAGCATGGAGATGATGATGATTGTTTATTAACATCGCACTTAGAAGAAACATGAGATTTATTGGCGACGAACCTTGTAATTTTGGGCCTTAGTTAAATAATGAGGACGACCCCTAAGCTAGAACTTTCCTCTACAAATTTCAACACCACGCCAATGGGAGGACTCGGAGTCTTGACAGATATAACATGATCAACCTCGCTACACGATGGGTAATTTATGGTGCAAAAACCAAATCAGGCTAAACTCCGCCTAAAATTTGCTTAAACGGTAATCTAGACAGGTGAAGAAAGAGAAAGGTAAAATTCATTTGACAAGAAGGTGCTTCGAAAATAGAGAAGGATCACTATGGTACCCCGGTTGCGCGTCACCCATGTTTACCAAAGACAGTTAACTCCATGGGAGATAAAAAAAAAGATAACTAGGGTACTTAGTCATAATTCTCGTATTTTCCAAAATAAAGTAAGCCCCCAAGGGGTTAATTTGATCGAAACTATTGAACACTGCAATGGTCACTAGGAGGCGCACAATTGGTCACTTCGTATCTGTGAGATACACAATTGATTTTGTGCTATTTGATGCAATTAACTTCGAGTTTTTGGATGAATAAGTACACAAAATTCATAACAGAACATTTAATTGCAAAGGAATATTTATTTATTATTAATAAACAGGCCACTATGTCCGAAATCGTGTTTATGCACCGCGCTGAACCAGTAGCCTTTCGCGAAAGTAAAAAACCATGCACACATGAGAGATCTGACCCAATCATTACAGTATTAATGCATTCCCCCCCCCTCAACCATGCCAAGGAGGAAACTCTAAATTTAAAGGGAAAAGCGTCTTATATGTTTTCAAAAAATAATTTTATAAAGTTCCCCTCCATTTTAAAATCTGCTTAATTTGATTTTATTTACTATTATTTTTTTACAATCTTGTTTATATGCTCGTGTAACAAGCATCGATCGATAAGTTAAAATGAGTTATTAATTTTTTTTTTTGCGTGAATTTCTATGAAAAAAAAAAGGTTCGTTTTGCTTATTTTTTTCAGAATGTCTTACAGAGTTAGCATAACACAACAGAAAATCGATTAAGCAAATCGTAACAGATTTTAATAACAGCATGTCCCATATTAAAATTACAGCTTCAGATGCGCATGTGCAAATATAAAATTAAAGTAAAAGTTTGGTTTTTTAACGTCGCATTAGAAGCAACTCGAGGGCTATTGACGACGGACTTCGTAATTTTGAACCTCAGTCAAGTGACGAGGACGACACCGGATCTGGCACCCCCTCTCCTAACTTCCCCATCACACCAACAGGAGGACTTCGTGTTCTGACAAATTTAGCGTGCATCAGCTTCGGCTACACGGCGGGTCTTTCGCGGCCAAGGCTCGAACGCGCGACTCAACGAAAACCGCCGGCCAGGAGTCTGAAACCATGACCATTAGGCTACCGCGGCCACTATATAAAATTAAAAACGGATCATAGTATATTTCTTCAAAAAGTTTTTCAAGGTGCAGAATGTGAACTAAAAATCCCTGACACATTTGAAAATTAAACAGGAAATCAACTAAGGGGTTTACAAGAGTACATTTTGATCCAAAATGTTTTCCACACTTGAAAGTTTTGTTTGTGTAAAATAAATAAATAAAATCAGTTTCGAATTTCGCCCTTAGATAGCATTTTATCGAAAAACAAAACTCGCCATCAAAACTTTAGCCCATTTATTTTGTAGAAACGAACACGCAGAATGAACTCGGTAAATACACCATACACGCTCATTTATGTATACGACCATTTACTATATTTCAATGTGTGTGCTCAGTGGCGGATCCAGAAAGAATGACAAGGGGAGCACAATTTTTTTCTCCTTTAAAAGTTATAACACTTAACTGTGTTTATTTCGTTTATTCTTTATGCTTATTTAGCCTTTAGTCTAAAAATAAGCTAAATATTAACTCAGGTATCAAAATTCAAGTTAAAAACTTTTAAATTTACATTAGGATAGAAAGTTCGATCCTGTGCTTGGACACAGCAAATAACTTTGAAGTATTAAAAATAAAACAAAATACTTTTAAATTTGGTTGAGATTTCCTGCTCAGGCATGTTATATAGTTTGTGGATGAAATCATAACAGGGTGTGTGGACATGTGCCATCGGGCCCACCCCCTAGATCCATCACCACGCGTGTTCTTCGTGGATCGAGTTTCGAACCCTCGTTTCTGATTTGCAGCACAGAAACTGAATGAAATACATTTATCAACCAGATTGAATATCATGCAGTGCAATGTATCGGAGAAATTTAAAACCATTTTTTTTTACAAAAACAAAATTTTTCTGCGCGGAAAGTATTGCGATCCAAACCGCATTGTCATAAGCCAATTAGTCGATTTAAAAAATAATTAAAATGTAACAGGGTTTTTTGTCCACCCTCCATACATCACGAAAAATGAAATAAAAAATCATTCATATTGTTTGTTGATTTTCTGTTTATACATGAATACAGCTTGAGTAAAATATTACACTAGAGGAAACCCAAGCCCTCTTTCTATTTTTCCAATTGATCCCTTCTAGGATTCTCTGCATCAAAAAGTTCCAGCATACGTAGAAGAGAGAATCCACGATTTGCGAAAAAGAGTGTCTAGAACTAGTCCACAAGGAAAGCGCAAGGTAAAACTAACTTTCAGTTTCAAGATGTATTTACTTTTTCAAATACTTGTTTTATACCCATGAAAATAATTTAAAATATAGTCTAAACCTAACATTTTTTTATTCGAGTTATGTACCAGAAATATATGATAGTAATTTTCTGTGCACAAGCAAATAAAACTAGGGAGGCGTGGTTTGGAGCGCATAATCGACCTGATATACGCACGGTGCGGCCCCCCCTAACACAAGCTGTCAGTCGACGCAGACCGCCCATGAGTGAAGAAGTATAAGTGAGCGCCGGTAGATTTTCGTTTTTGACAAAATAATGGGAAAACTTGAACAACGTGACTGTATTAAATTTGTGTAAAGCTTGGAGACTCGCAAGTGTGGAAATGATCCTCTAAATTCAACGGGATTTCGGGAATGAAGTAATGGGGTTTAGTTTAGTTTTTTACCTCGCACTATCAACAACACGAGGGCTATAATTTTGCCTCGTAATTTTGAACCTCGGTCAAGTGACGAGGACGATACCTGAGCTTGCAACCCCTCTCCTATCTTAAACACCACGATAATGGGAGGACTTTGGCCCCCGACAGATTTAACGTGCATCAGCCCCGGTTACACGGTGGGTCTTTAGCGGTCAATGATGGAACCCGCGACTGAACGAAAACCGCCGGCCACGAATCCGAAGCCATGACCACTAGGCTACCGCAGCTACACGAAGTAATAGGGGCCTCATAGTAAGTAATAGACAGTAGGAGCTTATGACGCAACAGCCAAATCTAGCTAAGCTATTCCAAGCATTTGTTTAAAACATGATAAAAGATTTTTTTCAATTAATCTAATTCCGAATAGAGAGGATAACAACGAATGAATTGACCCACCATTGTAGATTTTTATGCTCTACCCAGAGCGATTGAAATAAACGCTACTCATCCCGACAGATTTCTAGAGGTACCAAGTAAGACACTAATTATCACTGTAATGTGTCATATGTTCATTACATATGGAAATGTATTTCGTTCAACAAAGGCATCGTTGTTGCAGGTAAGCTAATTATTTAAGCTGAAATATTTTCAACGATAAAGTGAGTGATGGCAGGTTTTGTGGCCAAGAGTCAAATTTGGTTCAACTGCGACAAACAATTGTTCAAAATACATCAATAATTTTAAAACTAAGTTCAGAAGGATAGATAAAAATAGTGCAAAAGTCGGGAGTAAAAAAGAAGTAAAATATAGTTCAGTAAGCCCCTTCATTAATCCGGACAGCAAATAATAATAATAAACGTAATTAAAAATCTATATTATGAGTTTAAAACTTGTAGTCTAAAGATTAGTGGTTGTAACTTCTTGATTCTTATTTTTCATTTAATGAAATTCATACCGCATTGATTTGAATTCTTTTTTGTACAATTGTTTCCCATTTTGTTTTGGATTATTTCAAAATACATATTCTTATTACTGTACAGAATGTTTTGTTGCATGTAACTTGGTAACATTTTATAGGTTATTTTGTTCCATTCGGACGACCTAGGGCCCCAATAAGTCCCGATTAATGAGTTCCTACGGTATTAAATTTTTTTTAAATAAAATTGCAAACAAATTCCGGCGGCGATCTTCTCCCATTTAGGCCACCGCATAGATAAAGAATTTTAGTTTCATCGTCGAACACAGCACATCTGTGCTTCGTCAGGTTTCCTACTTTCCCGATATGGCTCCACGCGACATCTAGCCTCAAGGTGGTAATGCTACTCAAAGGGATCAGATATCCGCCTGGAGAGGGTGTGACGGACCAGCTACGCACCGTCTCAAAAGGGGCGCTACAGCGCAACTTTCAATAGAGGCAGAATCGTTGGGAGAAGTGTGTGGCAGCCTAGGGGGAGATAAGAGCACGAAAGTTAAATCTGAAAACTATTTTTTAATAAATAAAAGGTTGGTTATTTTTAAACACATATCACCACAAAAATCTTCCTTTATGTATCAGACTTCATTCAGCATTGAGGTACGTTCACCCTCTGCTTTTCAACGATGCCTGGGGGTTTTTGTTTTGAGTTCGCGTATTCTTGGGTAAATATTATTAGATAATCCGATATAACTATTGTCTCGTGTCAGTTTTATGAACGGAACAAATCTACAACTTATTTCTGTTTCGAAAAAATAATCGTCTCATTCTTTTGTAATGGATTGAATCAATTAAAAGGTCTTAAAAGCTGTCGTCATTCGTGAAAGAAATCTTTCTCTTTCTTTTCAAATGAGACAAAAAAAAAAAAAAAAAAAATCCATAAAAACTTAGAAGACAAAACGACTAATAATACTCAAGTAGCTCCAAAAGATGGGTGAGTGAGTGTAAATTTTATTGGCGCAAGAGCCAGATATGGCTATGCTGCGCCAAACAAGATTAAACTGTGGTCTAGACGTGAAGTTGAAAAAAAGTGGTTGACAAGAAGGAGGGTCGAAAATAGAGAAGGATCGCTAGGGTATCCCGGGAGTGCGTCACCCGTGTCTACCAAAGACAGTAAACCCCATGAGAAAGAAAACGATCACTAAGGTGCCTCGGGGTCTTGATGCCCGTACTTACCTAACGAAGGCAAGTCCCTGAGGTTCCCTGATATAATCCCCAGGGGCAGGGTGCCCGGCTATACCCCCAGACGCTGGGTACCTATTTTAGTCGCCTCTTACGACATACATGAGCTACAGTAGGACTATTCTGTCATTCCCGGTCACCACATGGGTCTCCAAAAGATGGGATGAGTGTTCTACCATCAGTATTGAATCTATCCAATGAATAAGAAGTATGCTAATTAGCAAGGTTTAGATAGTAATAATTTATAAATCAATAAAATGGTTCTTATTTTATTTAGGCAGTACTACGCGATTAAAAAAGTTCGCAAAGAAGAAAACTTATAATTGAGAGACTCTGATATAACATTGATGCTGCGTGTGATTCACAAAATAAATAACTTAAAAACTGCGACCAAAGATGTTAAAAATTCTTTTTTTTTCTTTCAAATGACCAGAAATATAACTTTTTGAAATTACTTTGAAACATATTACAAATAAGTTTTACTCGATAGTAATAAAATAATAAGAGCCACGGAGAAGAGCCTTGATAACTGGAATATAATTCAATGCAAGTGACTTTTCTTATTTCTAAATAAATACACCATTCCTGAGTGAGTGAGTAATAGTAGTTTAATAGTGCAAGAGCCAAATGGGGCTATACTGCACTAAGCTATATGCAACTGTGATCTAAACGTTTAAGAAATGGAAAAAAAAAAAAAAAAAAGATAATATTTGGTTGACAAGGAGGGTCGAAAACAGAGAAGGATCGCTATGGTATGCAGGGGGCATGTCACCTGTATTTACCAAAGACAGTACACCTCTTGGGAAAGAAAAAGATCCCTAGGGTGCTTCGGGGTCATGATGAGCCAAAGAAGGTAAGCCCCTGAGATAATCCTCAGGGTCAGAGTACCTGGTTATACCCTCAGGCACTGGGTATCCATTTTAGTCGCCTTGTATGGACTATAGTGAGAGTATTCTTTCACACCCGATAACCACACGGATAATATTAGTCCTGGGAACAGCTCTAGTCCATTATATATAGATACTTAATGATTTTTCCAATCTTATTATTTCCAGTTGTCTCATGCAGATGAATGATGAAAAATAAGACCCCTTCAATGAATATAGATTTTTCAATCGCATCGTTTTTAACTGTCTTCATATTCATAATGATGCAGTTCCCCTACTGTGTAAAGATTTTTCACCAACAGTGTCGTATAGATGAATAATGCAATATAAATTCCATCTACTGAATAAAAGTTTTCTATTTGTATTATTTTCGAATGTATCTTCCAAAGAATGATGCAATATAAATCCCAACTACTGACCATAAAGAAATCCAGTTAGTATAATAATCAAAAATAACGATCTGCAAAATTTGTCAATTACTTTGAATAAATGCTCCGTACGGAGCCCGTAATTATATATATATCGTGATTACTCCTAACAATCGCTAACTTCAGTTTCCGGACTCCACTCTATGTCACGTTAAAACCCTTGTTGTCTACACGATAATTTTAAGAAGTAACAAGTCTTAAATGACCCGTCTGACCTCAAGTCGTTGTAATTAGCTTTGAAAAGTTAAAGAAAAATAACAAATATCGACTTTTAACTTCAACTTGCATTTTAGTCATTACAGGGGATGCAAATGCGTAGGAAAACTCCGTATGATGAATCGGATGACGAAATGGTAAGTTATTTTTTAAATTAATAATGCATTACACAGCCACAAAAAATTATAAATGATAGTTAAACATTTGATATTTTATTCATAAATGATAATCTGTTTCATTTTTAATAAGAAATATTAAATATTTTCATAAAAATTAATAATGCGTCAATCTGATATCCTATTTTAATCTTCACTCTCGACGCTGAAAAAAAAAATCAACAAATGGCGACAACAGCACATTTTTCAAATGCGCTGAAATAGATTGAGTTATGAGAGACTTGGACCAACAATGCGCTAGAATCTGCCAATACTTCCTGTAAAGGTGATGGTTTTACTAGCGTCTCACCTAGAAGCAAAAACGAGGTTTGTTGGCGACAAGCGGAGTAATTTTAAACTTTGGTCAGTAACGAGTACCCTATTCAACAAAAATTCCACATCATCCCAATGTGAGGACACTGAGCCACGACAAATTAATAGTGCATTAGCCTTTCTATACGACGGGTCTTCAGTAGCATCAGGTCTCGAACCCATGACATGGCGAAAACAACGGCGACTATGAGCACTCGGCTACTACATAAAGGAGTGCTAGATTGAGGCGCTTAGTTTTTATTAACGTCGCACTAGAAGCAACACGAGGGCTATTGGCGACGGACCTCGTAATTTTGAACCTCGGTCAAGTGACGAGGACGATACCTGATCTGGCACCCCCCCTCTCCTAACATTCACATCACGCCAACGGGTTAGGACTTTGGGCCCCGAGCAGATTTAACGTGCATCAACCCCGGCTACACGACGGGTCTTTGGCGGCCAAGGATCGAACCCGCGACTGAATGAAAACCGCCGGCAGCGAGTCCACGACCTTGACCACTACTAGATTGAGGCGCATTTTCTTTCCATTGTCAAGGGTGGGAGCTATAATATGATCCAACCACCAATCTCTGAAAATAAAAGTATAGTTGTGATGATTTCTGGCGCCCATCGCTTGTTTTGGAATCTACAGACTCGGTGAAACTTCAAAAAGTTCGATTCCTCACCGGACTTCAAAAGGCGGATAGCTGTTCTGAAATCAATCTGTGTTTAAAAACTTATGCCGCAAAATCCAACATTGAACTACAAGAAAATGCAGAAAACTGGACTCTTAAGAATGATAACAAAAGCAAGATGTTCGTTCGAAATTCCAACTTCAAAAAAAAAAAAAAAAAAAAACATATCCAAAGGCTCTCCATAAATTTTTTTAACTCTCTCCCTCACATAGGAAATTCAAATATGTTCAATCTTAAAGAATATACATTATTTTACTCTAAATCCAAACGACCAAGAAAAATCCTTGATTACTTCGAAACCTCTTTAATATTTTTTCTGCTCCGAAAGAGTTGGTTGAGCTATCCAACATGGCGAAGCCTAGAGAACTCTGCAATATTCATGTGCTATCGAGATTGAGTTATATTAAGTGCATTTCTACACATTTGAATTTGTGACTGTTTACTGTGATATAACTGACTGTAAATTAAATTATTTCAATCTAAGAAACCTATACCATTTGCACCTTTTTTTTGTTAGTAGAAAGTAACAGTAAATACTTCAAATTAATTACTGCTAATAACATACTTTAAAAATCACAAAATTTTAAAGACACAATCAATAAACCAACCGGAAATGCTTACTTACTATTACCAAATTTAATATATGAAAAATTATCACTTTTATTTAGATTGGATTTAAACGGGGACTACACACACAATAAATAAGATCCTAAGTTAGTTCTAATAATATTGGTTTCATAGTAACATGATTATTTTAATTCCAATAAATGTTTGACAGGAATTCAGAAAGCACGAGAAACATCCAAATGACTTCGGCAAACTATTTGATGATGGATACGAAAGAGTAAGTTAATATTTTGTGGCTGTTAATATGGTTATCAATATACAAGGCTGTATGACGGTTATTGTAAAGTTTTACTTATTACAAAGAAATAATCGAAACACCTGGATACAATTTACTCAGCATATCGATTGATCCATATGTACATAATGCTGTTAATTACAGCTACTAACATTCGCTTGGTTTCAGGATGTCACAGATTGAAGTAACCTACAGAATCATGAAGTTTTAAATTTCGTAAAAAGTAATTGAGGTAGAAACTTAATTTGCATTTATTATTCTTAAGACTTCTCAACATAATCACCATCCATAATAATTTCTTGACGTTTCAAGAAATTTCTTCATTTCTTGAACTTTCAGGTCACCTTTGTGTAACTCAGAAGAATGAACTCTTTATCTTCTCCGTACTGTTGGTCACTCTATGGCTTCCTGAAATCAAACAAATCCTTAACAGCTATAATTTATAACACTATGTACTCTAGGATCAATTAATACACAGATTAAATTTTATCCAGATATCTTAGTTATTTCTTAGTAATAATGAAAATTTTGATACCTCCTCGCATAATATTTACGATCAAACAATTTTATTACTTGATTCAGTTCAAAATAAAAATAAAAAACTGAGCTAATACCTCACTCTTTAAAACTTCCTAATCAAACCTAATATATAAATATAACTTGCAGCAACTTGAATTATTTTAGAAAATACTTTTTAGAGGAAATAAATTATCAAGCCAGCCACATTTTGGTCACTTCAGCTGCAAATTCTATTTACTAAGAAATTTTCTGCATATATAAATTGAAATTTTTAAATTCCTACTATTAGCTCACTCTCTCTATATATATATCTTGTTCAAATTTTCAATCGTTAATAAAATACTTTTTATTCATCCACTCAAGTTCAAATACATTTTTTAAAACTCGTAGTGGATGACACTTGATGTTAATACAGTTTTTTCAAATATTAATTGGTGAAAATGCAGTTTTGCCCAACCGCTTAGCGCGATTTCAAAAATTGCCAAATTTTGCGATTTTTTTTTGACTGAATGTTAAGTACGCGAAGCGAACCAGGGTACCCACATCTGGCAAAATATCGCCAAATAATTCCTGTCGCTAAGGGTGGTTAAACTTCATTCTAACCATTTAATTTACCGGATGAATTAAAAAACAAGCCAATGCTTCTACGTCATTTGTCTTGCAATGGCAAATTTGGTAGAGCGTCGGCGTAGAATCTTCATGCCTTCGGATCGAATATCGTCGAAGCATAAAATTTTTTTTATTTCATTTTCAAATAATTAATTTTAGTTTTATATGGGAGAAAAAAAATTTCTCTTATATAAGATATTTAGCAGAATATAAATTTAGAAATAAATACCGTTAGTGACGAAGCGTGTAGATTGAACGAAAAAATTTCTTTTCCTACTTAATATTGTGATTCTGTCATGTGTATATGCATATTTATATTGTCATTATTTAAAAAAAAGTAACTAATATAAAATTTTTCTTAGTTGACTTAAGTAGGAATTGACTTTAATTTTTTTTAAATATATATTAGTTACTTGTTATGAGGAGAAGATCCAAATTTCAAACATTTTTTCAAAGAGTTACAATATTAATCCCATATTCCGACTTAATTAACAGTAAAAAATGTTTTATAGTATAAAATTCTTTTCTATTTTAATTAATCCATTTTATTCACGAATAGAATGTTTTCAATGCTTTATTTTTTAGATTTGTATTTAATATATTAGTAAATTTTATCTTAAATGAAAAGTTGTATATTTATTGAATGCTTCAAAATTTAAGGTCCCAAACAGTATAATAAATATATTATAACCGATGTTGAGCTCAACAAAATAGGTACCTAATAAATTATTAAGTTTGGTGAATTGTTTTTTTTTTTTTAAATATTGCTCATAATCAGTATTCTATGAAAAATGATTCAAGTTTCTTTTTAGAACTAAAATGATCATTAAGCCAGCGAATAGGCCTTACAAATTATTAAAAATCATTTATGCATTATAACTACAGATAAACCTATCATACATACACTTTTCAATTAGGAAAAATGCTTTGAATTTGGTTTTTATTTATGAAGACAATTTAATAGGTATTAACATAAAATTAAATAAAAAATTAATCAGATACTAACTTGATTGCTACAAAACTTATTTTAGAAAATCTAGTTACTATATTTGAATTATAGTTCCAAATATTTTTAAGGTAAATTTTCTGAATACAAATCTATTCTTGTTTTATTTTTCATAGTTCATCAGTGAAAATGGAAGTGAGATATGGGTGAAAACAGAAGAAAAATATTCAGAACTACATCATAGAGCCTAACAAAGGACTTCAAATAATTAAAACCTTCATCGTAATTTTTTGCTTACAAAATAAATTATTTGATCAACTGCTGTGTCATAGATTTTTTTTTTTCCAATAGTAAATTGAAGAGGAAAAGATATCCTATTTTTACAAATATGATTTCAAGTAAATAACTTGAAAATGGAAGGTAGGGAATTACTTATTTTTTCTATAAGCAGCATTTTTTTTCAAACAAATTTCACTTAGGTAATACCAATTTTATTTAAACATAAAGCATTTATTTCAAATATAAAAATTCAGTCATTTAAAAAAAATGAAACACTTTTCTTTTATAAAATTTATTCTCACTCGCAAATACTTCAAAAAACTCTGAAATAAATTTCTACATAAAAGGTAATATACATTTTTATAACTACAAACATTCAAATTACAATTTCACTATAATCACAAGAGGCAATAACAGTAAATAATTGATTTTCAAGACAAACTATAATTGAGCAAAATAATAATGTTTTGTATAAGTTATTCATCATAAGCTAACATAATACAACAAGACATTATTTTAAATAATTCATTCACTAATTAAATTTATATTCTAAAAAAAAACATTGGCACATTAAATGCAGTTACATATCAGAGGCAAAAGCATAAATAAATCAAAATTTTAAAAAAATCAAGTACATTTTTATTGCTTGTTTTACATGAACACACATATCAATTCAAAAGTTTTCAGCCATTGCATCTAATAATTGAGTGTAATTATAGAAAAATACGAGTTAATGTCTGTATTTTTTTTAAATATTTTCATTATCACAGATTATGAAATAATAGTAACTACTATGTGACACTTTGATACATAAGATTTAAGACCAAATAAATCAAATATGGAGAGCTCATATAAATATTAAATCAGTAAGAAATAAATTGAATAGAAATTTTTAAAGAAAATCAATAAATTCTACACTCAAATTTTAAAATAACAGGGTAAACTGCGAATATATTTTCTTCAAGCATAAAAATGTAATTACTTATATTGAAAAGTGAACCTGATATGACATCTTGTAAGGTGTTCACTGCATAAAGTGTAATGAAATATTTTTTCTTTTTTGATAATACATATAAGAAAACTATAATAATGTTTAAATGGATCTAAAAAAGTTGTTCGTTTTTTTCTTCTTTTTCTTGATTTTAGGTCTAATTTTTAAAACAATTATTCAGTACAAATAGTTTTTATGAATTCTAGCAAACTTACTGCATTTCTTTTTTTGTTGTTGACAAAAATTTACTTATAAAAATACTATTTTTTACAGCTTTTTAAACATTAAAATAAAATTTAAAAAATGGCAGATACTTAATGAACATCAAACTTTAAATGCAACAATTTTGTGGGCAAGAAACATTTTAAAATTTAAACCTTAAAATTTGTGCGATGTTTTATTTTAACTTAGAAAGTGATTACCATCATTACAATTCTTAGTAATTCATTAGACTGTGATAATCAAGTACTCAAAGAAATATATATATACATTTAAAGCTGATGTAGATTAAATTTTACAAGCAAAGTAAAACTATAATCAATGAAAAAAATATTTTTCAGCATATTATAAGTTTACACTGTAAATTGCATTTATTATTGATTCCAGTAAATATAAAAAGTTAGTTCAAGTTAAAATTAAGAGATAACATAGTTGATGACAGAAATATATAAGGGAGATTTTTTGAAATACTAATTGTTATTTTCAACATTTCAAATATAATTATAATGCAAAAACTTTTTATTTTCAAGAAGGCATATTTAAAAATAGTCTATTATACAAAATATCACATGAATATGCTGCACATGTAAAGTAAACATTCAGCTATACTTTGCATCTCTAAAAGAGTAATTTAAAATAGAGGCATAACATTAAAATATTCTAATAGCTAAATTTCATTCCTTACATAATTTTTATTGAATCCTTTTTCTCAATGAAATTGATTTTAGTAATATATTTTAAGCAGACTTTTTACGTAGGGGGGAATAGAAGAGAATTTTTTTTTCAATTTTATTACATATGTTCAGTGTAAGAAATAGTAAGAATGTTTATCATAAACTTTTTTTTTTCATTTCTTTTTTCATACACACAGATCTTGATGTTTCATTAACTAAAACATTTTTACTATTTTTAAGATAATTTCCTTTTAAAAATAAATCCAAGATTATTAAATATGGTAAAAAATGAAAATTAGAACAAGAAAAGCAAACATTTTAATTTTTGATTTATAGCATGATCCAATAAATACTAAATGCCCTGATTATCACACTTTCCTTTTACACATCAATTGCTACAGTCTTACACATATTTAATGGTTCAATTCTGCACACCTTCTTAACTGCTAAAAAATAACATGACTTATTAGCGACTCATCTGGAAAGATAAACAAAATATACCAAGATATTGTAATAAACATACTTTACAGTTCTTAAGTGGGAAAAACACACACACAAAATGGAATGTCAACAATAACCCTGAAAAATACTGAGATTTCAAATAGATGCTAATAAGATCCAATACATAGTTCATAAACTAAAACAAATAAACCGGTTAAAAAGAATTCACGTCCGAATCCTATGCATATAATTATATATCAAAAGAATAACATTTTAAAGTGATATAATTTCTATACATATAGTATGGATGGCATATATCTTATGTACAACCCATTGCTACAAGAAAAGGATGGAATGCTTCCTTCAAAGAATAAAAAATAGTAGTATAACTATAAACATGATTAGAAGAAGCACACCAATAGCTGTCCATTGTCTTCGGTCTGCAAAAAAATGAATTAATTAATAACTTTCAACCTTACAAATACAATAAAGATACTTCATCATGTCTTAAAGAAATGCCTGAAAAACTTCAAAAAATATCCTAATATTCTACATGAGATATCTTTAGTGAATTACTGACACAAAAATGACTTGAATGTTACCAGTCATGAACTTAGTAACCATTATTACTTGTCTACTGCAGCCACCCAGTTGGGTTTGAAATGCAATGGGATTTATTTCTACACAAAATACATTTTTAAAAAATGTGCAGCTATTGTTCTTTCTTTCTAACATTAAAGGCAAGTAACATTTTAATGCAAGGATATGATGCAAATGTCTTCTATAGGAAAACTTATTAAATAGCATATTTGTATTGGGAAAAAAAATCCATTTACCACTAGTCATATGCAAAGCTTTGGCTATTTTGCTCACTGTAGCATCCATTTTAGATTCAGTGACTTCCATTTCATAACCCAAGTCATCTAGCATTCTAGAATAAAATGAATTTAAATTAATTATAACACATTAGTTTCCAGTTAACTGAAATTGGTATTTTAGAACTTTCAACTACAACAAAAGAATTGAGTATTATTTTAAAAATATTTTTAATATAAAATTAAAATTATCCAATACATCTTGAAGAAAATTATTCAAATATGTAAGAATTGAAAAAATTCAGCGAGTATTTCAGACATGAACAATTAATTACTCGCACACAATAATAATAGATAAATAAAGTGAAGACACTATAGATATTTGAATCTATGAATTATGGAAATTTTCTCAGCATTTTGTATTTTCTCAAACAAATTATTTTCTAAATTGATTAATCATGTGTAAATTTATAGAATTATTTAAAATAAATGAGAATATGAATACAAAACTTTATATGCAATTTAAAATCTAACTATATTTTGATCCTTCAACCCTTTCAGGACTGAAGAGAGAAAAAAGAAGTGCTTCCCTGGGTTTGTGGCTTCTTACCGCATAGTGTCGCGCTGTGCCCAGGCATTTTTATATATTAAGCGTAATTTGAAAGGAAAAAAATCCTCTTAATATTAGCTATTCATTAGAATATTTTGATTCTAAAATATATTAAGTCAAATGCATTAAACTTAATACATATAAAAGAAAACATTTTTTAACGAAAGTGAAACGCTTTATACATAAAATTATAACATAAAATAATATCTTTTAAGAAAATACTTCATTGATACATAAATATCATGGTGTAATGATATACAATTACATGGCATATTAAGATATAAAAAAATCTTATTTCGCTGTGAGGCATTTTACAAAACATTTTTCAATGTATAGTCCAAAGTCACATCTTATGCTTCTTAGAGTATTTTCTGGTTTTTCTCATATGTATGATTATTTGATGATTCATGCTCATCATTTAAATCACTAAACAGTGCAGATTTATCAGTTTTTCACTTACACCACTGTCACATTCATTAATTGGTTCATGAATCTTGATTCTCAATTAAGTACTCTCTTTTCATCATGGATTGTTGCTACAAAAAAAAAAAAAAAAAAAAAAAAATGGAGCAAATTAAACAAACAGCTAAGAGGGTCTGCTACCAAAGACTCTATCTCTCATAAACATCCATAAATTCCTATTATAACAAGCGAGAAAGGACAAAAAAAGCAAGCCAAAAGTAAATGAGCCCTTTAAATCATGTCATCACATTTAAAGAGCCAGGCCACAACATGTGCTTTTTGATTATATAAACAATTTCTCCCTCCCTGAGACTTTCAGAAGTGAAATCCAAGCCCAAACCACCAAGGTCAACATTCAAAATATACTATCTAGATAGATTTCACGGTATTGTAATGCCATCATTTAACATTTAAAAATTCAATATGACGTTTTCATCACGCATATCTGTAGGGAATAGTTGGTTTATAGCAGTCATTCTCGGAGCATATCAAATGTGATACATTGGGAGTGAATGGGTTAAATAAATATACAGCCAAACTTCATTAATAAAGACATGCAAATATTTACCATATTATTTCATTTAATAATTTAAAAAGTCAATACATGACTGTAAAGATTTATAAATTTTAAACAAAAGTAAATTTAAAACAAACTTGAAATTATTAACTAATATTAATAATCTAAATTATAAATGATCATGTGATGTCATATTCAAAAAAACTACTTATTAGAGTTTACACATATATGATTTTCAAGTAATTTCGAATTCTACAAATTAAAAAATTAGAACAAATAAAAACAAAATTAATTCATTTGAATCTATTCACAAGCAATGAAATTTAATTGTGTGATTTTGTTGAAAATTCAAAAATCAATATTTGGATGAAACAGTTCACAGTTTTGAAATTGAAAAATACTTTTAAGTTTTTTTTACACTCATAAAAAAAAATACTTATCACTTATAAACACATAAGTTTGAGCTTAATTTTAACAAATACAAATGATTGAATAATGGCTAATTAGTAAATAGCCTAAAATAACTCCTTCAAATTAAAAAAAAAATTTAAAGTTTTAAACATTGTTGGATAAGTTATTTAGAGAAGTACAAAACAAGAATAGCCTTTCCTATTCATATAATAAACTAACAGATTTTAAAACAATTTTAAAAAGTTTTGATATTGAAAACTTAACTTACTGAAATTTTTTAAAAAATTTACTTTAACTTACATAGACTGTTCATCTAATTCATTTCTTATTTGGTTACTCATAGATTTCAATGTTCCAACAGTTGCTCCAACTCTTTCAATTTGCTCTTCTTGGGAATCAACAATCAACTAAATAAAATAATACAGAATGTAATACATTAATATTGATATAAATCATAGATGTTAATAATTAAATAACTATATTATTTATTTTTACTATGAAAATGCAAAATTACATTATTTCGATAGAGGGCGAAATATCTTTTTTCCTAAACTTTAATGAGAAATAGATTAATTTAATCAAAAAGCAAGACAAATAGATAATCCAAATTTAAACTATTTCATATAAATATGTATTGTTTTCCCTAAAATATGTACCATTATAATAAAATGTACATTAGAATATTGTAGGGCAACTCATAAATAAATAATTCAAGGCATACTAATATAATTCAGAAATTGTATTTTATGCATATTCTACTTATATTCAAAGAATTTATGCAAAAAAAAAAAAAAAAAAAAAGTTAATCTCTTTGCTGTAAATTTTGAGCCATGTTAATTATATTATACTAGTTATAATTCTCGTATTTATGAACTAAAATAATTCAAAATTACAATAATGTGTACAATTTTCAATCTGAGTACACATTTCTCTGAACTACCACAGTGACAATTATAGATTTTATTTTTAAGTACTTTTTCTTTTTTTTAAAAAAAAAAAAAAGCCTAGCACATTTTATAGGATTCCACACACACACACACACACAATTCATCTTACCCATTTCACAAAATATTTTTCACATATGAAAATAGCTTCTTATTTATTTTATAATATAATAATTAATATCTTCATTTCATATATTTTAAAAGAAAAAATTATGTTAATAATTGAAAATGCAGCATTCATTAAAAAACATAAAAACAATTAATCCAGAGTATAAAATCTAATTTATTGTAGTATTGTAATGAAAAATACTGTCACAATTTTAATTATCTATTATCTTTAAAGAACAGATTTTTAATATTGCAGTCATCGGTATTTATAACACAAGTATTATAAAATAATAATTGAAGTATTACCTTTTAAATAATGGTGATAAATTCTGTACATATATAACAAAAAAACACTAATAAAATAAAATGAAATATTAATTACGCTTTCAGAAAATTTTCATATTGTTTTCAAGAATCATTGATCAGTGCACAAAAAAAAAAAAAAAAAAAAAAGTAAAAGGATAATACATAATTGAATGAAAAATAATTTAATCTTATCAAAATGAATTTTTATTACAGACCTCTAATACCAAATTTTACAATAGCATTCCCCACACATCAAACAGCAAATATGAACCTTACAAAGATTATCAAAAGAAAATAAAACATAGAAAGAAAATAAAACAAAAATAGAATCAGGATGTGTTCTAAATTACTTAACATTTCTTTCAATAATCAAAAGAGCAAGCCGAAAGCTCTGATTTTGAAAGTTATTTTTTAGTGTCTATAAAAATTGTATTCTAAGCCTTCCAATATCAAGTAAATTTACTGATAGTTTAAAATTGGAGTTTTGCATCTTTAAAAACACACAAGACATTCCTTTTGAAAAAAGTAATTAGTGGAGCCTCTTGTAACAAATTCTCACTGAACATGTCAACATATTTATCAGTATTCATTTATATTCTGTAAAGACCATTGGCATGGTTCTGTTTGCTGCAAAAGTATTCTAAATCATTAACCCCCTTCCATTCCATTGATGTTTGAAAAAAATTCTTTTAGTTTTACGCACAGAATATAACAAAAATATGAAAAATCATCCAGCCATATACTTTTTATCTGCAGGATCATACAGGTTTAAAATTCATTATGTAAAAATATACACACTTATTTTTGGAAATTTAACTACATTAAAATGAAAAAAGAATTTAAATTCATCAATATTTTTCCTTAAGAAATTTGCATACATAAATGCCTAAAAGATTTCTAGGTAAGCAAGTTTTAGCTATTTCTCATTCCTTTTTCAAGCATTATAAACGACAAGAGACCTGCAGATCACTGCTTCTAAATAATTAGTTTTTAATAAAAAAGTCATATCTTTATTTCTTTTACATATATCTATTGCGTAATAATTTTAAATTAAGATTTCTACAAACAAAACAAAAATATTTAAACATAATTACTTTTGATTGCTTCATCATAAAGCAGTAACTTTACAAGCTTTTAAACAAGCTTTAAAATTCTATCGAACTACTGATACTTAGAACAACATTCACAATTAGATAAAATACCTTCCTACAATTAATTTTCGAGGGTGGTTCAAAAAGTACTTGTATTTGAAGACACATGCCATCATTAAGGTACAGAGTAGTTATCATTGCCTGCTGCCATCTATAAAACAGAGCCAAAACAAATCTAACATTGATTCATATATTAATATTGATTTGGAAGTCATTTGCTACCAAATTAAAATTATAATTGTTGCTGTGTCGAGTTGTTGAAGTCATTGCGGTATTGAGTTGTCACCATTGATGATAAATGGATTCATTGTTGCACACCAGAAATCAAGCAACAATTAAAATAATGGTTGCTTCTAGTGAATCTGCTTTAAAGAACGCGAGAATGATCTTATAGGCAAAAAAAGTTATTGCAAAGGTGCAAGAGCGTCATGATGCTTAATAAAAACAAAACAATTTTCGATACCATTTCAATACCATAAGCACCATCTCTTGGGCTTTCTAAGGACATCTTGAACATATATAAGAAATATAGGATGTTATTTATGTATGCAATAGGACCACATATATAAGAAATTCAATTATTTCTCATTTTTATAAAAGTGAAATAAAAGTAAAACTTGAATACATAAAATATAATTTAATGTAATGATAATAATCATTAATTTTAACAAAATTACTTGTTGTGATTTCTGTGTTTCTTCAATAAAGTTACTTTGAGTTGGACTTTCAATTTCATTTTCTAGACGTGTATATTTCGCATAACCAGTTCCAAGTAAACCCTGCAGAACAAGAAAAAAAAGGTAACATTATAAAACACTTAATTTAATATTTTTATGAAGTGTAACTTGTGGTTTGAAGAACAAACAAAACTATATTATATATTGAGCAGTTTATTTTAGTTTACTATTTTGTTTGTTAAACAACTATTCCCAACTAATAAATTCTAGAAGTAAATACAAAATTTCATTGACATTTATTAACATATTCTTACCTGCCGCATTTTCTTTTCTCTTGTTTCAAACATTTTATCTTTCATGGACTAAAAGGTAAACATAATGCATGAGTGAAAACTTACACAAGAAATAAAGAAAATTAATGACATGAAAAAACTTCCAAGATTAATAACAAGTAATGACAATTTTAAATGATGCTGAACAAACTAAATAAAAAAGGAACTCTTGAGCATTGAATTGCCTTTTTAATTCATACAAATGTTTCCCATTTTTCATTTATACATCGGAATTCACTGACTCTAATCTCTTTCACTTGAAAATAAAATATGCAATTCTCAATTTTATTTTAAAATATCAATTTAATATAATCATATCAATTATCTGTATGCCTGAAATTATATATACACCATGATATTCACAAATTAATAGTAACTAATGATTACATATGATTCAATTAACAGTTACAACTAATAGCATAACTATTGTAGAACCTAGTGCAGTAGACTACTCAAGGAATTTGAACAAATTAATCAATATGTAAAGGTGGTTAATACAAAAAATGAAATCTGCTGTAGTGATTCATATATTCACTTTAGATATTGTATTATATATGTAATCAAAACACAGTAAAATTAAAATTGCAATATCTTTCAAATTTAAGGTGTTTTTGATTTTCTCAGTTTTAATATTTCCTATTTACACACAAGAATTTTTAATACAAAAGAATTTCAAGCTGTTCATTTTTTAAAAAATGTACAAGCTATCTGTATAAATGAAAAAAAAAAAAAAAAAGTCTATAATTAAGGTACACCTATTTTAAAGAGGACTCAATAGGCTAAGTTTAAAAAATAAATAAATAAATTAAAAAAAAAAAAAGTTACATTACTTTTACATCAACATTATGTATTACAATCAAAAGCTTAACATATAATATATACAGATGATAAATGTAAGAATTCTCAATATGTTGCACATATTGAGACAATAGAAATAAGTTAACAGTAGAAAATATAAATTAACAACTTACAATCCAGAGTTTGATTTAAGTCCTCAAAATAAGAAAACATACACATTAAAAAAAAGTCACTCTAATATCTTGTAACTATCATCTAAACTCTATAAAATTAATGTTGTTAATAGTTCAAAGATATTAAATGATTTGTAAATTAACTTCCTTATAACATAAAAAGAGGGAAAAAAAAAAAAAAAACACTTAACTTCTCAAACATATATGTGTGGTCAATATGGAATTTCAGATGTTTCTTCAGAATTAAATAGAAAATGATCTAAAAGGCCTATGCTCTAAATTTAATCCAAACCTGATCTTTGATTCCAAAATAATTTTTTGGGGAAAAAACCATACAGCAGCAATAAATTAGCTTCTTTAAAGCTAATGATTAATTTAAAAACATTTAACTCCTTTTTCATGTAAAGTTTTTGAACACTATTTTCTAATCAAGTTTTTTATATCAATACTTTCATTATTTAATTCTATGTTTAATAGAACAAAAGATATTTTTGAAGTTGTTAGTTCAAAACAAACAATTTGTTTTCATTTGCTAACATATAAGTGAATAGATAATTAAATACTAGAATCTATTTATACTTCCACTTATCACTGCTCATTTTGAGACCATAAGTTGCTTAACCTTGATTGTTAGAATTGGCCCAAGGGTCATAATTGTCCAGTTCTACAACAAGTATTCTTAATTTTACGAAAGAATGTATATCCATTATTCACATTTAACTCTAAATTGGAAGAAAGGCAAATTGAGATAAGGAAAAGAGCTGAAAATGTAAAAAAATCATTCACTGTCATAAATCTTATACTAAATTAAAAAAAGGTAAGCTTTAAAGGGGAAACTTGGCCATTAATAACTTTGGAACTAATGAAAGAATCCTATAAAATTTTGGATTTCGGGATTTTATGACAAGATGAATCCAGTTATAAAACTTTATAATATTACAATTTCTTTTTCCAAAACTGCACTTCAAATAAATTTTTGTAATCATTATACACCTCATACTTTTTTAAAACCATTTTTAAAATTTTGACTGTGTTTTTGCAATCATTAAATGATTTTTATCGATTTTTCAATGATACTGAATTCCACCAATTCTGGTAAGTAAAATTTTTTGTTCTCATATCTTTATTATGTTTCTGAAATAGTCTTAATTTTTGTAACTTTTACAATGATAAAAATTATATCAAATCTAGAACAGTTTTAAATAGGAAAAATAAGATGCAGTTCATTCTTTAATTTTTATAAAGTGATAATTGCTCCTTTCATGGCAATACCAACATTCACACTCCAAAATTAATTTCTAGTTATGCCACTGTCTCAGACATTAACCATGTTTGAAACAAAAGCAATTTATATTGAAGACACAAAACTATTGTTCCAAGTTAATACATGCAGATTCAAAAATGAATTGAGGACCATATATGCTAAACACATCAAAGTCTGTTTATTTCTGTTGTAAAATACAACCTGAAATTCTAATTTAGTTCCTTACAGAGTTATAAACATTTGAGAAGTTTATTATAAAACAAGTTACACCATTGCAAATTTGCATAAAATAATAAGATATAATGAAAAAGTTGAAAAATGTATGTAACAAGCTTTACATATTTTTCAGCATTTTATATAATTCTAATTTCTACAAAGGTGTAATTTTTTTTGAAAATTCCCTAACTTTAAATATTTTATTTTATCCATATTATAAAAATCATTTGCTCCATAATTTATATGAGAAATATCAATGATTAATTAATTTCTTGATTAAAAAAATTAAAAATTGGGACGTATTTTCCTCATTGATAAACAAAATATCTGAAACTTAACATTTTGAGAAGTTCAAAACAGATGCTTCTTTATTTATTCATGAACAAAAATTTGTTATCAAAAGCTTTTGATTTAAAAGCAACTAAAACCATAAATTAAAAAAAAAAAAACTAAGTTTAAAAAATAATTTTTTAATTATATTAGAAACAAAGTTGCACAAACTATTTTTTTAAGAATTCAGTTAAATACATAAATGAATCAACCAAAATTATACACAAGGTATGTATGTTAAACTATCATTCTAATTTATTCAATATTAGGAAAGGAATAATTTTTAAGTAAATTTCAAACAGTTTACGCCACTAAAAATTTAAACCTGAAGCCTAGAACATTGTGATTGATCATATTAAGGGAAAATGAAAATAAAAATGATATTGAAATATTTTTTACATTTGAACGAAAAATATTTAGGTATCTTTTATGTATTTGAAAACAAAATTTTTAAACTCAAAACAATATCTGTCATCGGTCATTAAAATACCTTTTTTTTTCAGCTCCACTGTAAAAACACTACCAGCAGTGATAAGTCTTCTGAAGATTATTTACGAGAGAGCAATGAAAAAAGGTTGATAAAGTAAATATGATTAGCAAAAAACTAATCCCTACAAAAGAAACAGAAAGAATATAAACATTACAGAAAAGAAATGCAGACAAAAAAAATAACATGCGCTCAGAAAAAGAATTTAAGTGCCAACCACCTATAGAGTAGAAAAGAGTATAACACAAACTTAAGAATAGTAAATCACATTATAAAGAAATGATACCTTTGAATAAGAAAGAATACAATGCATTTTATTAAGAGAAGCTAATATTATTTTACCATAAGCAAAAATAAGCAGCGCTAAAAGAATATTCTATTAACTACAAATAAAAAAAAAAAAGGAAATGAATATTAGATGATACAGTTTTTTTCCTTTTTAATTTTCTTAACGCAAAACAAAACAAAAAAAAAAAATTATTTTGATCTGTACACATTTTAACCTTTCAATCAAAAATCCATCCAGTTTTATCAGAATATAATTTGTTTTGTGACAATGATCAAAAGATATACCTGTACTTCTTCCTTTGTTTTGTCAATAAAGGCTTTCCTAGTATTAATCTCAGTGCAATCTATTTTAAATTTCTTTGGATTCTTCTCAACAATTGCTATCATAGGATTAAGGGAAAAAAAGATACATAAAAAGGTTCATTTAAAGAGCATTATCTTTCACATAATTCAGCAGACCAAAACAAAACAAAAGTAAAAATATTTCACTCCTAATGTACATGATATTAAATTCAAATTTAAATTATTTTAAATCTTGCAAATATGCATGGTTGTTTATCAGCAATAAATATAAAATAAGTTCTAGTATTATATAAAAATTTTGATAATACATTTTAAAACTTTTGAATAAAAAGCACAAATAATGTAAAATAATTAAAAAAAAAAACATTTTCAACAAGGATCTTTATTTCTGAAAGTAAGGGGGGGGGGAATTCAATTTATTTTATTCCTTTATTTAAAACTTTATTGACTTATTATTTTAAAATCAACATGTAGAACATATATCAAGTAAATAATCATTGCAGTTTAATGAAGGAACCATATTTATGCAAAAGTCAAATTATCTTACTCCTTTTTCAGCAAAATGTTTTAAAATCAACTTCTACAATATTTTTGTTTGTGCAATATTTTATTTTACAATAATTGTTAATATATTTAGGTAATAGGTAAAACATATGATAAAATATGAAAAGTAGTTCTTAAAACAATTTTTACAATCTTTAATTGTGAGCAATTAAAATATCTATGACAATACCATTAGTTTGTATAATTTAATCAATGAGCAACTTTTATTAACTAAAGTTTAAATGGGCTTTAAAACATTGGAAACAATTCATGTCAATGTCATATTTCCTAATTAAAATAAAGTCAGACTGCAGTTTTGTGAATTATAAACAATATTTATCATTCAGTTAGAAAGGATACAAATTGTTTCTTCAAGATCCTCTAAATCCCACTCAATGCTGCGAAAACTATTTTTTAATTCATTTGTAGTCCATTCTATTTCTTCTTTACTGATGAGATTAAGATCTTTTAATTCACACCAACGCTGATATAGGTCTTTAGTCTTATTTACAGCTTCCACAACCTCGCTGCAAAGAAAATTATACCTTAAGTATAAATCAACAACAAAGAAAGTTATACTTAAGAGAAAAAGCTCAACTTTGGAAAAAAAATTGAAAGAACAAGAGAAAACAACAGAAACTAGAAAATAAGCAAGTTAACTGGAGGCATTTAAGGGAGTATTAATATTGGTACTTCTCAGTTATAGTGGCACTTGACAACAAATCACCAAACAACTAAAAAATTTTACCAAGGAATGTTGTATCGCAAGATAGACTTTGTGAATTTGGTGATGACCTAAGCGTGATTGGAATTTGATGGGTGCCGCTATAACAAGGAAGAACTTTATTTTTGAAGTATTTTTTGCAATATGTAATAAAATTTTGCTTTCCTTTTTACTTAAGATCATTTATAAAAATTTATCAAAGTTATTAATATTTCCCCCTTAAACAAAGTTTTAATCACATAAGTAGCTTAAATATAATAGAAAATCTGGTACTTTTCCATTCTGCCAGCATAGACAATAAAGTTGTAAAAATGATATAGCCAATGCCAAAGGGAATACATTTTTTTATATGTATACTATGTGTTGTCGCCAATAAAGTTTACTTGACAAGATTTGCGCAGGCAAAATGGAAAAGTACTGAAAAACATTACATTAATCACATCAAGTAGTTTTATCATTTAACCCGAAACGCGGGGTGCTTTGTACACCCCTAGCAACAAGAAAGACCTCCCATACTTCCAAGAAGGATGTGCAAAACCACGATTTTTTCTGTAGCTGCACATTTTATGCCATTGAACCTTCAGCTCACATGCAACCATTCTTGATTGGACGATTGGAATGCATGGACCTTCAGATGTTATATTTATGGACCAATTATGTTATATTTTCGTACTTGAAGCATCTAAAATAGGGTAAGTTTTCCTTTTTCCGTCTACAATTTTTTTTCAAACAGATTAATATACACGATTACTTTTATATAAAATTGTACTAATAATAATATAATTTAAAATAATTGTAGTATATATTTGAATTAGAATTTTTTGAACACTTTTCAGAAATTATGGCATAAACTTCATGGGAGAAGGAGCAACAGCGACTCTGTCATCTTTTGGATACTGTGTGGACTGATTCTGGAGATAAATAGAATGCTTTTGAGGATTGAGTAAGTTCAAAGGAAGAAGAGCACCATATTGAACAATCCGATCATTTCACAGATTTGGAACTAGAGTTTTAACTATCTTCTGAACAAGAAATGAATTGACACAAATCAATTCCTATTACTTGGAAAAAGATTGAAATACAAAATGGTATAAGAATACAGGTGACACATCATTATGCACTCTTTCCAAGAATATTGTTATTCATTTGCCAGGAGTGAAAAGGGTCAGCCAAAACTTATAAAACACCTTTAGAATTTTTATACCAATTTATTTCAAATGATAAAGCAAGAAATTATTAAATACACTAATTTGTACATTGAAAAGATTCAAACAAAATATTCAAGAGAAAGAAATTGCAAAAAAACAAACAAACAAACCCAGATGAGATTGAGATTAATGTTTCGTAGGTTTATTAATTATTGCTGGATTATTCAAATCAAGTCATAGAAAGTTGAATGATTTATGAAATGTTTCATGTTTAGGTATTAATATATTTTATAAAACTATGAGCTACAAATGATTTTCTTTTTTGTTACACTGTTCAAGGTTTGATTATTTATCGGACAGTAAATCAAGAAGGATGTCAGACAAATTTACTCGCATCAGAAGTATATTTTCAAAATTTAATGACAATTGTTCATAATATTATTCAGTAAGTCAATATGTAACTATTAATGAACAGCAACTAAAATTTAAAGGGCACTGTCCTTACCTTCAATATATGCTACAAAACCCATATGGATTAAAATTATTTGCCTTAAGTGATTCAAAAACTTTTTACACTCTGATGCTATTCAAAAACTTTTTACACTCTGATGCCATTCAAAAACTTTTTACACTCTGATGCCATTCAAAAACTTTTTACACTCGAAATTAGGACCTAATGCTGGGACTCAGCCAGAAGGTCCATATAAGTTTTAATACAGTACATTGGATATTATAATGTGTTTATGTCAACCACTATATGGTTCTGGATGTAATATTTCTTGCAACAACTGGCATATTAGTATACTGCTAACGAAGAATTGTTAACAAAGAAATTAACAATAGTTGGCACACTCTGAAAAAATAAAAGAGAGATACCGTTATCCTTTATCAGTGAACAAAAGCCTGGGACATCCCCTTTCAATTTTCGTCATAAAATTCCAATGACATTAGTTTCTTATAGTAGAAAAATGGGAAAAGCATTCTGCTCATCTCTACAATGCATCCAAATGATGATACTTTAATAGAAATCAAACTTGGAGTGATGAAACCTGAACTTGTGAATTTTTACAATATGATTAAAGACCATGTTGATATCACTGATGAAATGTACAGTTTATATGATGTATCACGAATATGTAACCATTGGCCATTGAGAATATTTTATCATCTTTTTAACACAGCAGGATTAATGCTTTCATTATTCATCCTTCAGTTTTTCCTCAATAAAAAATGACATGTTCAAGATAATTAGAGGATATTTGAATGAATCTTGTGCAGCCGCAGTGTGATAAAAGGTCAGAGCTCCTGAATCTGAAAAAAACAACTAAAAATATTCCTTATAGACTCAGAAAATAATTAAAACGAATATTAAGCCACCAAAAAAGGAGTGTTGCACTGTTTGTCCATGGGGAAAAGATGTTAAAATTAACTGTTTTTGCATTCGTTGCAAGAAAAATGTGTTTAAAACATATGAATACAGTCTACTTTGAATGCTTAGAAACATATTAAAATAATTTTTTCTACTTTCTACAATCCTTAACATTAATTAAAAATAGCTCATTAATGAGATATATGTTTTACATGTGTTTTAAGAAAAAAAATGTACAGTTATGTATTTTAAAATGAAAATGTTGTAGGTTTAGTTTATATCAATATGTCTCATTCTTATGCCATAAATACAATAATTTCACTTGTATAATTCACTAAATATCTTGTACTTTAAAAATAAATAGCACAAATGTCTTTTAAAAATTAAATAAATGTGTTAAGAGTTTGGGGTGTTCTCAACACCCTGCGGCCAACAACGGAGCAAAAACAGGTGCAAATGATCCCAGGTTCAGAACCTGAGAAAATTGTTGCAATTTTTCCCAATGTGATTCTTTGAAGTTTTTTTAATTTTATGTATGGAAGACATTAAAAAAAAGATAAAAGATAGACATAATATATATGGTAATGCCAATTTTGTTGATCATTATATCACTCAACAGAAAGCAATACATGAAAAAAACAAAAGAATAATCTAGATTTAATTGTAATCAGCGCACACAGGTTGTGAGAAACATGCATACACATACATCTCAGTCAAAATACACCCTAAGCTCCTAAAAAAATACTACCAATCGAGGATAATGTCGCATTTGTATCCTATTCTTCTATTTAAAAACAGTTCTTACAATTAAAAACAATTCTTAAGCTAATTGAAACAAAGTAACATATATTTTGTACTGTAATACATATTACACATGTGATAATTATTCATTGTAAGAAATTGTTATATTTTTCTCTGTTTCTCATACACCCTGGGATACTAAGAGTTTAATGGCTTAAACTACTTTTTACAGCAATTTTATTGATTTGTGATAAATATCAAAATCTTGACTTAAAAAGTACTCAACTTGCCAATTTTTTTTTATATCAGCACATGTCTCATGAACATAAATAAAATTTATATTTTAATAGAAGTGCTTCAACAATTTGTAGAG
The DNA here is from genome assembly GCA_019974015.1 of Nephila pilipes. Classification (NCBI taxonomy): domain Eukaryota; kingdom Metazoa; phylum Arthropoda; class Arachnida; order Araneae; family Nephilidae; genus Nephila; species Nephila pilipes. Next base: position 364,870 of record BMAW01053598.1, on the reverse strand, counting down.
TTAAAACCCCCAATTTTATTCACAAAAAAAAAAAAATAATAAATAACCCTAACAATTGGATAATTTTATAGTCATGAATTTTACAGAATTAAATGTTAAATGTATTTTAACATAATTTACATATCATTAAAGGATAAGAGATTAGTTGTTTCCCTTCTATTAAAAATAAATATATCAGCAAAATCTATGTTAGGTTATTAATATAAGTGAATCACAATGGAATTTCTATTCATATTTTAAGATCAAAAATACAATAAATCTGCAAGCATAACGTGAATAAAAATAATTGCAAATAACGATATTACACTGTAAGAATTACATTAAATCAACATTTGTGATAAATATACACATTTTTGTGCAATTGTAACGTATTTCTGAACACATTTACTACAAAAAAAAACACAAATTTATTTTTCAACTTATGTGGCAGTTTTACAATAAAATTAAATGCTTTAAGTTTATTTTGAATTTAGAAAATGTGAATAAAACGAACTGCATTCACTGATTACAAATTTTCAACAATGTAAAACATACCAGTTTGATACAATTCATTGACAAATTCTTTGAAAATGTCTACAGATACAACTATTAAAACTTCAAAGTATTTTTTGTCGAATATTGAAATGTGAATGAATATAAAGATTAAAAAAACTTAACGAACAGTATGGTTTACAGATATTAACAAACTGACTTGTAACGTATTTTTTCTGAAAATCATGCTTATGTAGAGCTTGAAAAACTGTTTAATTATATCAGGATATATTTATTCTCATAAGATGCAACCGATGCATCGTACAGCAAATATTCTGACATAAGCTTACGATACTTCAGCAAAAAGCTTAATTATCTTTCCTTCAACTGAATAAGAAGTTTTTTTGAAATTTGCAACAGAAAAAAAAATAGATTTACTTACTTTTTTACAACGAAAAATGGATCTTCCACTGTCATATCCTCGTTATTTTGCCCATGCAATACAAAAAATGTTCATTTACACACTTAGTTTCCAATAGACACTTATAAATCAAATAATGGCATGAATGCAAATTTATTTTTCGAATAATATTTGAAAAATACTTAAGAAAATATTCCCATTTTGCTATCCCTTCATGCCAGTAACAGAAATGACGTCTCAAAAACACAAAATAAATATTACATTATTCAACCGAACACACTCCGTACACAGCCATTGGACTGTAAAAATAAACAATCACGTGTTACAGTGACGAAAACTTCGCTCTATTTTAGACTTTTAAACAAAAAAGTTGAATAAAAATACTTTTTAGCAATAAATATTTATTTTTATTTCATTTGAATATTTTATTTGAAATGCAGAAAATTTAATTCCTTCTGACCTCTAATTCATATATGAGATTCGGTCAAGCCTTGCTTCGAATTGTTTATCAACATACAAAAATAAAGTGGGTGTGGTGTTGCTTCAAATCAGAAACTCGAATTATGTTTTGGTAGAACAAAGTTGAATAGAAGTATTTATATGTTTTCTGAAAGAGCATTATATAGTTATTTATATAGTTTAAATTAGGTATAATATTTATATTGGTGTATTTGTGTGAAATTTATGACTTTAATTAATACGAGTATGTTAATCATTTACCGGTTCTTTTGCACAAACAGAGCACTTATTAATTCTCAACATCAGATTCTACTGTTAACCTGATGAGTTAATTTTTTTCATAGAATACTACCGGTTTTGAGTACACACGTTTGAAATGTAAGAGTTAATTATTTTGGAATTGACCTATTGTATTTGTTCAATGAACGATAATTTTTGTAAATTTTAAATACAGTAAAATCTGCTAAAAGTCTTATTAATTGCAATCAGTGTTAGATCGGGATATCGAAAATCCGGATTACTCAAACTATGGGGAAAATGAAAAAAAAAAAAAAAAAAACCATTTTTATATATTTTACAAATCGAGTATAAAACATGTATATAGTATAGACTAAGACGTTTACTTCGTGAACAGTAGAAGTACGTTTAAAGTTGTTATACTGCATTTTCTATTTAGACAATCTAGTACCTTATGCCATTTGTCACTGGTATACAAGTGTAAACTAAGGTTTTGTTGTCTAAATATGAAAATTTTGCGAAGTCAGAAGGACTTCGCAAAATTTTCGTATTTAGACCTACCTATCTCTCCCCATCTTTCTTTCATAGATTCTGTTCAGAATCTGTTTCGCATAATATTCTGTTTGCTGACCAATCTGGAAAAATTGACTGAATGGGGTTCTTCCGTTCATGAATGTACAGAACATCTTTGTTGTTTCATATTAAATACCTGAAAGATAATTTAAACTGAAATAAATGTTATGAATGAGTTCTATCTAATGTGCCAGCTATCCTAGTGGCTCTTAAAAATGGATACATAACAGCCAGAGAATTTGAAGAACAAAATGCATTTTCTAATGAAATCAAAGTCTGTTCACTGGTTCTGGAAATTCGAATTCATTACTAGATGTAGTTCCGTCCTTTTCAGAATGGATTAAGAATTGAAAGAAGTAATAAGATTTATTGCATGTTTTTTAAACATATGCATTATTTTTTTTTTTACTATTCAGGGTTTTTTTTTGTGCAAGCTTAGGTTATATATTTGTGGAAAGATCAAAATTGTCTTTAAAATAACCAATAACATCTTGAGTTAAATGATAATTTATTTGTTTATTTCTTATTGTCATGATATTTAATTAAAAAATCATAGACAATATTTATGTTTAAATAAAAAATACAATGCTTTTGTTAAATAATATTTGATCTCAAAGGACATTTATAAATATTCATAATATATTACTACATATTGGTAGCAAATACATTTGGAGGTATAATTTGATTAATTTTGAAAAAAAAAAAAAAAAAAAAAATTGGAAATGCATATTTTCAAACTGATTTACTAGAATATTACTTATTCCTGAGATTTGTTGCAAATATATCTTTAATGAGCTTGCTCTATATATCTAATCCTTCATCTGTATTGACTTTTGAAAGACAAATTTAAAAAAAATGTATTTTAGTTAGTGGGATGAATCTAGATATATTTAATACCCAACATGTGATTTTAAGTTGAATCCTCACAAACTTCTATGAGAATTCATTCACCATTCAGAATTTTGTTTTAAGCAATATTATTGATTTGTTTAATTCATACTGTTATACTCTGAAAAAAAAATGAAGATAATTTTTTTCGTCATCTATTGAAACACATTTGCATCGTTCTACACTTCTACCAAGAAAGAATAGTCTCAGACTATTTGTCTCTTAAATTTTAAACATTACTACGAAGTTATACATATAAACAACATATACCAAGATAAAGTTTTTAGTTAATTGTCGAGTGTTGCAATGTCATTGTAAAAGTTCTTTTCTTATGTGTTAGGAATTTATAAGTCAGTGGCAGTCTGCAAAGTTTATAATTTTTATTTACACATTATCATGGAAACTAAGTGACTAGAGGCAGGGAATTTGAAAAGATATTAATAGAGGAAATGCAATACTGGTCTCTGTGTAGTGAACTGTTTTGAGAAGTGGCACATGTGCTTGAATTTGTGAATGATATAGTAACGTTTTTAAACTGGAGTGTAAAAATCACAGTAAAAAAATTGTAGAAATTAAATGAAAATGTGTTATATATATATATGTAGTAGAACTTCACAACATTACCACTTCTCCTGTTCACAGAGTAATACTGGATAAGTTCATTCAATTACGTAAATTAGATATTACGAGTATATATATTTTGATTTTATCACAAATTGCTGTAAATTATTTTCGTCCTCAAAAATTTAAGTGTATTTTCATTAATAAAGAAAATTTTTATGCCTTTCAGTAAGTTTTTATTGGATTGTTTTATCATCATCAAAACAAAAGATATTTGAATTATTGCTAAAGTCAGTCATGATAAACACTTGTGGCCACTTAAAAGCCTGGCCAATGAGAAGTGCGGATGAATGAAAAGTCTGTATACTGAGGTTAAAGTCAGATTTATATTTTTGTAAAATACAGAATTGTATAATTTTTTTAAAAAATAATTATGAAAATATAAGGAGAAAAATCTTGTTAATTTTTTACTGTGAAGTAAGCATAAATTAAGAATGTAATTTTCTGAGTGTATTTGAAAATTAGAACAAATTGTTTTAAATTTATAAAAAAATCATGTTATCCTCTTTGAAAAAAATCAGACATTTAAAAATTCATTGATGAATATAAGAATTATTCTGTGTAACTGCCTATTGATACAAGTTTTTAAGTATATTTGATATACAATATAATTTTAAAATTATCTTTATTTTTGTATAACTGTTAATCTTTTGTTTTAATTTCTATTTTCAGCTCCTCTTTTTTTAGAACTGAAGACAATGTTTTTTAGATGGAGAATAACCTTTTCGGATGGTTTCTCATTTGCATTCCTAATAACTGCAGTTACTTCAGTATTCTTCTTTGAGCTACTTATTGTACTGCCCAAAATTGAAGAGCGTTTTTTCATGAAATTGTTTCATGCTGTTAATGGATTTTTTATTGTTTTAAGTATATTAAGTAATCTTTTTATGGTAATGTGGGTTAATACATCCACCAAAAAGGTAATTTTACCTTCAGTATTGAAACCTCTGTGGCATTTCTGTGCTGCTTGCGAGGCCAATGCACCTCCACGAACGTTTCATTGTGATAAATGTAATAGTTGTATATTCAAAAGAGATCACCATTGTGCATTTGCTGGCTGCTGTGTGGGACTGAAAAATATGCGTTATTTCATAGTGTTTCTTTTTTACTTAACTATTGGTTGTCTGTATGCCAGTATTTACAATATGTATTTCATCTGGGAAGCTTTAGGTGGTTTCTCTCTTTTTTCTGTTGCCGCTCATATTGTGCCTTTTGTTTTTTGGTTGTTTGGTTACTTAAATTTTCTAGTGTTCATATACACTATGCATTCTGTATTAGCATTGGTTGGGTTTTTATTTGTGGGAAATCTACTTGTATTTCATGTGCAAAATATGTTACGCAACCAGACTACCTTCGAGAAAAATCATAATATTAAAGAATATGATTTAGGTTGGCGAAAAAATTTAGTGGCATGTTTGGGCACAAATTACTTCAAAATATTTATTTATCCTTTTTCCGAGTCTCCTATACCTAGTGATGGATTATCTTTCCCCACCAATAAAATTCAGTATACTGTTCCACAACATGTCTTAACTGAAAATAACTTGAGACAAAGACATTTTTAATTTTATGTGTATCACTTAAGTTTTGAAGGGTTTTTTTTTGATATTTGGAAATTTATAAAGTTATTTATTACATTCATGATCATGTTGCCATTTAAAATTTTGTGATTATTTATTTTTGATATCTTATTAAAAATTTCCATATCTGACCTGATACTTAATATATGTTTCAAAATAATTTTTTTTCTTTTAAGTTTTGTGCTTGCTGAAATATAGATTTAATTATGTTACATTTGCATTTACATATTTTATTTGGAGTAATACAATAAAATAACATAAAACAGTATATTACAAAATAACTATGTAAGAACATTTAAATCTTAATATAAGTTTACATCTCAATAAAATAATTGGAAAAGTATTGCTAATTTTTAAAATAATTGAACCCTTTAGAGGTTAAGAGATAAGGTCTTTTCTCTCTATTCTATATACATGACATTCAGAGTTCTACATGCCTGATAAAAACTGTCAGCATAGCTTAAACGAAAGTATTTGGTTTGATATAATGCATCATTAGTTATTTTGGTAACAGAGCCTGAATTTTGAGCCATAAAGAAGAGACACTTGAACTAATATTTTATTATCATAACTTGCACTTTGTGTTAAGACTTAAGAGGTCCTGTCACATCTAAAATGCTGCCACTATTTTGCTCGACAGATATTTGTGGAATTGAGACCCAAATTCTACATTGACTTAAATATTATTGGCCTTGGAGCTTATGCCCTGAATCACTGGGCTTTGACTCCCATTTAAAACAGAGCAAAGAGCCTAATGACTAGTCCAGTTCATGAATGAGCTGCAAATTAATAAAAGGCACTTTCTTGTTGTTAACTGTGATAAAATTTTAAAGAATTTATAATACACTTGTAATTTAACAACCTGAGTATTTTTATAACTCCAAGGTTGTCATGATGAGGAAGTATCTATCAAAATTGTATAACTGTATAATTGTGAAATTGATTTTTTATAATTTTAACCATAAATGTTCACTGAAAAATATTTTGCGTTTAATTCGTTTGAATTCATTCATAGAAACATAAGTATTTTACATTTAGAAATGAAATCTATGTCATCTATATAATGACATAGTGAAACACTAATATATTTAGATTTGTTTTATTTATCTTTATAAGAAAAATTTTACTACAATTTTGGTATATATAGTACTTACTAGATAATTTATTACTAAATTTAATACATCAGTGGTTTTCATGATTGCAAATGAAAGTTATTTCTCAGAATTTACATTGCATATTTTATTGCAATCATACAAAAAGTATATGTGCCATATATTTATAGTTGAAAATTTAAAAAATAGGAGTTTCATGTTCATGATACAGTCACTTTAATTTAAGGGAATAAACCCAAGTATGTTCTAGTTCCTTAATATTTGTGTTACAATTCTATAAATTGTGATTAGACAAGATTTTTTCTTAAAATTATTCTCAAATTTTAATAATTTGATACTGTTAGTGTTTTTGTAAAACTTTAAAATATACTTATCCTGCTGACCATTTTGGCTAAATCGGGAAGTGTTGGCATATGGTACCTTCAATAAGAGAAAGATTGAAATCAAATGTGTTTCACGTTTTGCTTCTCTGCTTGTCGCCATAATGATGTGATGCAAATTTTGCTATTATTTTAAATAAGAGTTGATTGTTATTGTTAACTGTTTTGTTCCACATTATATATTGGAAAAAATTATAAAAATTTGGGACCTTCAGTTATGAAATAGAATTTAGTAGATTATTTTCAATGGTATAGAATCCTAACATCAAGAAGTGTTCACGGACACTGGAAGTCATACTTCATAAGAAACTAGCAATGTTGTAACATTACAGATTGTGGCAAGAGTAATCATTGTTAAAGCTTTTGAGAGATAGGCAACTTTCCTTTTTCAAGGTATAGAAGGAAATATTAAAGGATCCCCTTTTTTTTTTATTCAAATGAATAAGAATCAAGAAATTCAAAAATTTTAAAGTTAACCACTGCTATAACTTCATTAATAAAAAAAACTGATGAGCTTAAGTTTAAAGACTAACTGACATGGCCCAATAGCTTAATAAAGAACACGGGGAAATTGAGCAGCACTACTCAGCTTCATATATAGATCAATATATGTAAATTCATTAAGAAGATTCATTAATTGCTACTTTGAATGGAATTGGAGATTTTTGGTGCAAGTACTTCTGGAATAATGTCAACCTTTGTTAGCAGGATTTTACACAAGTACCTGTTAAAAATATATTATAAAAATGAACATATATCATTACTTATATTTTATATGTGCCAAAAAAAAATGAAATATTTTAGACTAAAAAAAAAATTTTTTTTTTCAGTCTTTATTTCTGTTTTTCTTATAAAAATTAAAGATTATATGAATGTTTTCTTTAAAATCTAATTGTTTGAAAATTAATACTATTAATATTCGGTTTTGCTTTATAGAAATAATTATTCACTGTTTTTAACTACTCTCTAAATATGTTTTTCTATTATCTGTTATCATTTCATACATAATTTACTGCATTATTGTTATCGTAAGTGTTTTGAATTTGAACTGCATCATGTTTACTCAGGAATCCTATTATGTATTTTACATTCCTTATATTGTGAAAAAACGCTTAAAGTAAACTGCATTGATTTTCTTGTAATTCATATGAATCATATTTTATACATTTGTGAATTAGAATTGTTTCTAGTCAATAAAAATATTTAAATAATTTTGAATTTTTCGAAATTGAAAATTTAACACATTTATAAACTTTATTAAACAAAATACAAAACATATATCAATAAGAATACTGTATCTATACAAAATATACATTTTTATAAAATGTAGTTCTCTACAAAGGAACTTTATAATTTTTTTTATCAGAAGATATCATCCTCTTAATATGATTGACACTAAATATTGCAAGGTACTTCAGTAATACTTTGAAGGTATATTAAACAAAGTTCATGCTCTGAAAATTTCATTCACAAATAGACAATAACTACCATAATGTAGTATCATTGGATTCCTTTTTTGGATATGTTCTAGCATGAAATAACTCCCGTATTAATGCGGACTTTTCAGTTTCCAATTGTGTTATCATTTCACTCTTTTTTGCTATTTCCTATGAATACAAATATGAATTGTTACAATGGTGAAAAAGTAAATTAAAAAAGTTATAAATGTAGCATTTGGAAGAAATAGCAGTTCAGAATCTGAGAAAATTTTATTTAAATTCTATTTGTTATTAGTGTTAGATTATATAATTTTATATGAATACTGCATGCAATGAATTTGCCCTCTTTACATATGTATGTTTAAATATAAGACAGTACAGATTTTATAATTAGGAAAAATTAACTAAGACATTAATAATTTAAAAGATTGGCTTTAAATTATTGTGTTAAAACAGTTATTAAAAATGAATGTGTTTACTCGTAAATTATGGATTTTATTCAAAGTATATTTTTATGTTAAACAAAATCTTAATTGGTTAAGAGATGCTGAGTAAATTTTCCTTAAAAATATAATTTGAAAAAATGTAAAAACAGAGCATCCTATTTTTTTTTACTGTATGAAACAAATTATTACATCGTTTTTTGCTATCTTAAAAAATGAAATTCATTGATTCCTATTTCACAAAGAAACCATAATGCAATTTATTAAAAATGTTTTATTTTTAGTATAGTAAAAGGAAAATAGTATTCCATTAAAATATACTTACTTCTGTTAAAGCATGGTTTTGATTCTTTAATCGTTGTATTGTTTGTGTGGCAGTTTTTTGTGCACTATATATATTACTTTGATGAACAGCTAGATTCATATGAATGGGGAAACCCTGAAAAAAAAGTTTCATAAATATTAATTTTATTTGATATTACTAGTTTCATTCACACATATAAAAAAAAAACAGAGATAGTTTTCCTGCTAAGATATTTTAATTCTCACTTTTAAAAATGTGTAAATGTGACAAGACCAATTTTTTGTTGAAAAATCATCAACAACATTACACTTTCCAAGTTTTTTCAAATAATTTCATCTTGCTAAAAAAGAAAAAAACAATAACATTTCCATTTATCACATTTTGAAGTTATGATGCTACTAAATATTTTCAGCTCTTTTTTTTTTTAATCATATACCTACAATTATGGGGGGGGGGGGGTTTTTTTTTTTGATTAAAGCAAAATTTAGGACAAGTTTAATTGTCAGTTTCTTTTTTTAATGTATTGAGCAAAAAGAAGTACATAAGAAAATATTGTAATTTTATAATCTATGTATGTGTCTTAAAACGTCAAATTTTAAATTGCTAATATCAACAGTTTATTTCAATTGCATCTTAGGTTGTTTGTAAAAAACAAAGAAGCATGAACTTCTTAAATTCAAATAATAATTTAAAAAATGAAGCAAAAAAACAAGACAAGACATCACTTTTAATTTTTAACTTGCATGTTAAAAATTCAACAGTAGCAATTAAAGTATTAAAAAAATGCATTAAATTACTTTGCTTAATTTATCTATTTTTTGCTTGGAGCAGGATTAAAAATAATACATTTAATATATATATAATTATGAATAACATCTATAAATGAATTATATATAAATCTAAAAAATAGTTTAGTGAAACCGATAGAAGTAAAGAAAAGGATGAAAAATAGCTGTGTCAACTTTATCATATACTCTGCACACAGACAGAAAGCATTTAAAACATATAACTTCATTTTGATTTCAATCTATGAACCAAAGGGTGATTCCCTTTAAATAAAAAACTTGAAATATGTAAGCATAAAAGTGAAATCAAAATACATAATCAATTGTAATGTAAATATTCTGATTTATATTATAGTTATAAAGCTGAAAGTGCTTCAATAACTAATATTAAGGAACTATATTTAAAAATAATGTACTTACTACAATTAAATTCATAGTAACATTAATAATTATATGAAAATATTCAACCATTTTACATCAGCTATAAACATTACATAAATTAAAAACACCATAATTTGGAAACAACAAAAAGATTCTATGTTGATCTAAAAAAAAAAGCATACATCTAAAAAAATTCAATGTGCATTATTCAACTAAAGATAGACTTTTTCAAAGGTTTTTGGATATCCAGATAACCTGAATTGGTATGTATGTAGAATCTTTCTTTTTAATTTGAGAAGAGATCTGTAAATTTCCACAACATTAATTTGCTTCATTTCCATTATTTAAAAAACTATTTTTGTTACTGAAATCTTTTAACAGCTATGAATATATGAAAGAGGTGGAGCATCATTACAAATATTCTGTGCAAAGTAAACAAAACCCTACTCACAACCTTTATCATCAGTGACAAAAAGTACATACACACATATGATGCTAGATTTCCTATCAAAAAGTAGGTGTTTTTATTTTCTGTAAATAAGATCCATATTCTATATAAAGATGATTATCTGTATACTCCAATTTTTACCATCCTCCAATTAACCCAGATTTTTCAACATATTGGATTACCTCTGAATTTATCCAGCTTAAAGAAGTTGTACTGTATTTTTCAAATAAATGTTCATCAACAATTCTGCATTTAACTGGTTTTATGTGTGAAACAAATACACAAACAAAAGATCGTGACATAAAATAATAAGTTACATATTTTCCGCAAACAAATTGTTATGTAAACTTCCATATTTTACTGCATTTTTGATTCTCTGATGCATGACTTAAAAATTATTTAATGTACATTACTTTTTTCTGGTAAATGTACCTTTTCCGATGTTTCCATTAAGGCATTCAAATGCTGATTAACTTCAGTTATCCTTGTCATTTGAAAATTTAACCTTTCATGCTGAGCATCCATAGAATATTCCTGGAAAGAAATTTATTTAATGTAAATAGTTTCTTTATAATACATAAATTTGTAAACACATAAATACTGTTCTAATTTATAAAAATTTTACTAAGCAAACAATGATTAGTAGGAACACATAATTCAGATTACATACTAAATATTTGGACAAGTAATGTAAGTGATGTTAAAGATGAACACACATGCAATCCTATTTTGCACATGTGACTGTTGCTATGTAGTGGTGTGAGAGTGAAATAAATTAGAGAAAAAAAATGAGTTTATAAGTTGAGTAACGACAAAACATTGTTGAAGCTGAAAGCAGCCTGTGTGTTACACAATTTCCAAAAAAACGGAGAAAAATTCTATATGAACTGAAATGACTGAACTGAGTTTCTGTGAGCTTTCCTTCAACATCAAAACTGAGAACAAAAATTTCTTCTCCAGGCTTAAATTTAATAGAATTTGAATTATGTGATCATAAAATATTCTTTAAATTCTGAGCTAACTAATGCATGTAATAATATTTTTCTATATGTGAGGATAAAGATTTGGAAGCATTCATTATTAAGCAAAAAGATATTCAATCCGGCAAATAATTTGTAGTTACAAGTGAATTGATTAAAAGCAAGTTTAGAAAAACCTAAAGTTTCTTCAAAAGAGTTTGTTTTAGTTTAGTTTTTATTAACGTCACACTAGAAGCAACATGAGGGGTATTGGCGACGGACCTCGTAATTTTAAACCACAGTCAAGTGACGAGGATGACACCTGAGCTAGCACCCCCTCTCCTAACATCCATACCATGCCAACAGGAGGACTTTGGGCCTTCAACAGATTTAACATGTATCATCCCCGGCTATACGGTTCTTCAAAAGAAGACAGTGATGTAAACACTATTTCAGGAGAAGCATTGAGACTTTCAATTCACCAGTTTCCAACTTTTAATGGAAACATTCAAGACTGGCTGTCTTTCAGGGATTTATTTTTATAGTGTACGTACATAACAACAATATTTTAAATACTGTTCAAAAATTCTCTAATTTAAAATCATGTCTTCATTCTGATGCACCAAGAATAATTCAATCGATTTCTATCAGAAATAGTAATTATCATATAGTATGGTCACTGTTAGAAGACAAATATTCAAAAAATAGAGAACTTGTGTACACTCATATCAGGTAGAGTAAATAGTTTCATACAAAGGGGAGATACCTCCAAGTTGTCATTTCTGTGGTTGTAAAACTTTCCACAAACAAGTTTTTGCATTCAAAAGTTGAAAATAGGAACTACAAAACTGCATTTTTTCCTTTAAAAATGTATAATCTTGTGTATTAAAAAAATGCTTAAAATGGAGCTATCACATTAACAGATCAGAATGATTATGTACTATAAATTCTATAATAAACTCAGTGCAACTTAATGCCACCAAACGTGTGAAAGTTTTAGCATCAATACTGTTTCTTATGATGTAATCAAAGTTAGGATTTAGAAGTTTAAACCTGGAAATTTTGACACTAAAGATAAAACACATTCTAGTTGCCCTATTGAAGATGATTGTGAGCAGTTAAAGCAAACCATTAATCAAGACAGAAATATGGCATCATGAACTATTGCATTAAAGCTTGATGTTTACTAAAAATAATATTTAATGCTCTGAATGCAAATCTAATGTTTAAGTTCAGCCACTGAGTGCAAATGGACTGCTGAAGCAAGTGAAATGGTCTGTTTGGCTCTGCTCAGAGATTAAAGGAAAGAAAAAATTCTAGACAGAAATGTGACCTGTAAAGAAAAATGGATGTACAACAACAATACAAGTCATAAAGGAGGGTAGTCAACATCTGAGGAATCAGCAGGCTCGGTTGCAAGACGAGCCCTAATTGAACAAGGTGCTCCTCTGTATCTGGAGGGATTGTTGCAGAATTATCTGCAGTGTACTTGAAAAATGGACAGACTATCAGCAGTGCAATATACTAGTCAAAATTCATGATGCCATTTGAAAAAAAAAAGTTCAGCAGGAAGGTAGTGGTTCTCTTTCATCAAGATAACATCCAACTACATGTTATTATGATGACTGGCTGGACACTCTACAAGCTAGAATGGGATTTGAAGCAACCTTCAGTTCAAATGAGGAGGTCATAAATGAGACAGGTCTCTTTCTGGGAGTGAACACCCCACATATTTTTGCAGAAAGAATTGAAAATTGGCCAAAACGTTGGTAGACGATTGTAGGTTTGAATGGAGATTACTATCCTCATTAGTTTTGTTGTTTTCATATGTATTTATCATTTGAAAATAATTTTTTTTGGTTGAAAACTATTTACTCATCTTAATATTAAACAATTTATGTCTGTTTCATCAATATACAATGATTTTTCCTCATGTAATGTCAAATTTAGTAGATATTGCTACCAAGTGTATTCGAACCCTCAAAAAATTGAGAGGTTTATAAATACTATATTGTTGCATATTCTACTTCAAAAATTGAATTATTCTAAATTGTGATAATGTGAGCTACAAAGAGATGACATATGCATACAAGGAAAATCTATGTTTTCTAAACAATCAGGCTTGTACATTAGAGGCAGTGAAGCCAAGCAATTTCTATACAAAGAGAATTCAGAGTAACAAAATAAATACATTTGCTTCAAATCTAAATTTCCAAAGAGTATATGCTTTATGCTTAAATTTAAGGATTCACATTACTCACAGGGAAATGCCTGAAGTTCAATAAAATGCCAGTGCAAGAAAAAGTAGTTATCAAAGCAAACGAAACTTAGTTTTTGGTTTTTTTTTCTCAACATAGAGTTAAAGACAGTAAATCAAGTTTTTGTGGTAGAGTGCAATAAAAACCATTATTTAATGATACATTTCTCTGAAAAACTAACAGAGTTCAAAGTGAAGCGGTTACAGTACCAGCAAATAATGCCTTTTCTTCTAGTTATCATTCTAAATATTTTACACCAACTTCAGTGACCCCTTTGCCAAAAGCTGAATGAGATAACAATAGACAAATTAAAAAAAGGTAAAAGTGACAACTTCAAGCTATTACTAACGACCCATCCTTTGAATAATTAATATTGCTGCCTTTGTTATATAATGTTCAGGGATAATTTTTTAGCAATTCTCCCTATGTGTATTATTATTAATATTTTAGTTGAATGTTTTTCTACATTGCAAGGCTTGGGAGCATGTTGAGGTAAGCGATGTACCTGATGTTAAGATGAGCACATGTACACAATTCCAATTAGTGCATGTGACCACTGCCAATAATGGTGAGAGAAAGAAATAAATCAGAGCAAAAAAAAAAAAAAAAAAAAAGAATCTTTGAGTTGAGTACCTACAAAATACTAAGTTTTTGGGTTCATGTTTGTAACATACAAGTTTTGCATAAGTTCCTGCAAATAATTAAAAATTACTTGTTTAATTCACACACAAGATAAACTTTATTAAACCTATTTTTAAACTGAAATACTATATATCCAAATATTGTTTTATATCTTTTAATAAAATGAAAAGAATACTAAAATTAATATTTTTTAAATCAAGAATATTTATAACTTGGTAACAAAATAGCATAATTCTTAAAAATAATCATTTTTCAAGATAAAGGTATTACTTTCCATACATGAAATACACAAAAAGATATATTTATTACAAAAAAGTAATTCTAAATAAATGAAAAGAATCATAAAAGAATGATATGATAAAAAGTATAAAATAAGTCCTTTTTTTTACATTCAAATGCATAAGTATTGATTTTTCTTACTGAATGAGGGATATCCCACTTGCTGACACGATCTAACTTGTCATTAACATTTGAAATTTGTTGCAGATACCAGTTACGTGCTCTCTCAACGACGTCTAATCCTTGTAACAAAAAATCTTTCTCTTGTTCCAGTAACTTAAGTCTTTTAATCTGTTGATTGAATAAAATATCAATGATTAAAAAAATTTCTGAAAGGCATTCTGATTTTTTTCTAAAAGAAATATGGTAAATTATTTTTAATCTGTAAAATTATTTCAAATAAAAAAAAAAAGGAAGAATTAATTGAAGGATAATCAATAAAAAGAAGGAAAGATATTTTTTTTAAAACAGATATAAAAATGCTATTTAAAACAAGATTATCTAGCTACGCAAGTATTTTTTTTTATAATTTAGTTAATCTAATGACAAAAATTTTTTATACAAAATAAAAATTGTAGTCAAGGTACATGAACAAGATTATCAAGCAATGAAAGTATTTTTCAAAATAATTTAATTATTCTGAAAATAATTAATTAGCAATTTTTCATGTATATGTCAGATGGTAGAAACCTTTTTAAAAACAGAATTTGTTAAAGTCATATATTTCTAAAATTGAAACTTAACAGTTCATTAACAACATAGTTTGGAAGTATACATAAACATATGTAATTTTGACCAACATATAATAGATACTGCAAGTTCGATAAAATTACCTCAACAGGTCAAGAATGTTTCCACTTAAAATATGCTGCAAATTGTACCTTTTCTACCACATATTTATTATTTTAACATATTAAAAAATAAGACTCATGTGTGTTGCCAATAATTTTTATGTTTCATTTAAATGCATTTTGTACAGATGTTCTCTTATAGACATTTAATTTTAAAAATTGTTGTCTCCTTGTCTTTTGTTTTTCTCAATGAAAAGCAATTTTTTAGGACTAATAATTTTTTTTTTTTTTTTAAAAAAAAGGAATTCATAAAGAAAGACTCTTTTGACATATTTATATAATCTTGGATAAATCATTCATACTAATGTATTTAATTTACATATATATGAAAAATTATGCAACATTTGGATTAATTCTAAAAATCCTGCTCTTTTCCATTAAATGGAACATTTGCAGAAAATAAAAAACCAGAGCAATATGCATTTAATTTAAAAGTATAAGATAAATATAATTTCAGAAATAATGAAAGTTCAAGACAAATGTTTCAACAACGTAAAACATATAGATTAATGCCTTCAAATTACACTGAACATTTCAAGATTTTTTTAAAATTATGTAAGCATATTTCTTTTCATTCATTATTACCATACTGCCATTTTACAGGATATTATCTTTTATCTGATATATATGGTAACATAAAATTATACAAATTTTTTAATTAGATTAATGTCACTATGTGATCAATCAACTTATAAACTGACATACAACTATAATAATTTCAGAGAACGAATAAAACATATTTCAATAAAATAAAAGTTCAGTTTTATAATATCTTTTGGATTAAAGAAATGTTTTTCTGGTGTTACTTAATTACAAACATTCAACTTTATTTTATTCAATACATATTTATATTATGCAATTTATCTTCATAGCTGTTATTGCACTTCTTATCAATAAACATTCTTTGAGGAGCAAAGAATTAAAAAAAAAGTGCAATGCAAGGAACACAATGCGGTAAAATTAACCTACAAATTTTAACAATTTTTAATTAAACCTTAAGCTTAAAGCAACTCAACTACTTAAAGATACATAAACTAAATTTAAGATAATAGCTAAATGCAAAACAATTATAAAAACTCAATTACAAGTGAGCAATTTTCTAATTATCATGTTTTTGAAGAAAACATCGATTTTTACCATATTGTAATCAATTCCATTTGCTACAGTATGTCTTCTAGGTTCTCTCCTTCGACTCGCTTTTTTTGCAGCTGGTCCACGATCCTGTGGTCTCAGACTGACTCCACTGTCTACTGAAAATCAAAATGATTAATTATATTCAATTACTTAATTAATTCTAAAGAAAAATATATTAAAAAATTATAATTTTAAAGGGAAAATAAGAATTATAAATATATACTATTTTTCTATTTTAAATATTTAATTTTTTCCACCTCCTTTCAAAAACAGCATCAATGATTCTTTTCCATCTTTTAATTGAGACTTTTTCTTTGTGTAAAAATATTTCTTTTGTCAGCTACAATATTTTTCATAATTTTTTATTTGTATAGTCCTATTACGATTTACTTCAGAAATAATATTTAATTTTATGTAAAGAACTATTCTTATTAAAAGATAACTTTATTTATATGCAACTAAATGTTTGATTATTTAAAAATGTTACTCCAAATGGGTGGATCTTAAATTAACGTACTTCTTGGCGACTGGAAAAAATTCAAATTGGCGATAAATTGCCAATCTGGTAACTCAGCCAATAAATTACCTTCAATTTTCTGATTCAAGTATATTTTGGAATGCAATCTAAATTTAATAAAATACTGAAATACCAATTAAGTTCCCACCATAAAAAATGTCACATAAATTACTTACATGTCAATCAGATATTCAGGAGGGGAAAAAATGTAGATGATTTTTACCTGTACCATACAAATAAAAAAAAAAAAAAAAAAAACTTGAGATGTAAATAATAATCCAATTAAAAAGTCTTGGCAAGGATTATACTTTTGAAAACATTAAATATTTTAGTTAATTTAAAGTTATAACATCCATTTCCTCTATTAATACAAGTTATTTACAACAAATTAACAAAAATTGTTGAGACTCTTTGTGAATCATCCACATAACAGGTATCTTGGCAAAATTCACTTTTGTGATAAAACTGATCAATATTAATTTTGTAAAAAATTGCTTTCCTGTAAAGCAATTTTGAAAGCTTTTATTTATTTCAGTTAATACATGCATTAATTTTAATTTTCTGTTGTTAACATATTAACAATTATTTAAACTTTTCTAAAGAATCAACTAATAAAATATGCTTTTCATCAAATGTTATTTATTGGGCATTTCAGATCAATTTTTTTTCTTCAAATATATGTATGCAGTACTGGAAATGTGCACAGGAAAATTGTATATTAATCTGCTTAAAATCATGGCATTCATTAGAAATTTTGAATTTTCTCATATAAAAAGAAATCTAAATGCTTTTCAATAATTATTGTCAACATTTTTACAAATAATGCTTAATTATTCTTATTAAATATAATGTGGTAAGATAAAAATCAAAAAACACTGTTAGGCAGCACCTTACTTAATAGAATAAAAATCACTATTATCCATTTTTTTTCAATTTTCTGAATGAAACTTGGAACATGAATTTTTGTGACAAATATCAATAAGTTCTTTTCAAACACACCAATAGTGAACTGAAAATTTTATATTCTACTATCTAATTTAACTATGAATTAAAAATATATTACATTTTTCTTATTGAGAGAATTCATCAGTTGCATGTAAAATAAATTGCACCTATATGTGTTTATCATAGAATATACAATCAAAATTTTGAAAGAAAGCAAATTAGATTTTTTTTTTTGTTAAAACTATACAATTGTCTTGATTTTTAAATATACACACAAACAGTAATGACTTTGGATTATTATAAATTATGCTTTAAAAAAACAGATTTGGTTCATTTAAGTATTTGAATTACATACTACTTCTCAAAAATTTTCAAGAACAAGCACATCTCATGAACACAAAATTTTAAAACTTTTCCTACAGTATTACCTGCATAAGAATTAGAAAAAATTAAATGCCTCCAATCTATACTCCCAAATTCAGAAATGCAGATATTTAGGAACAATAAACAAAACAAATTTACTTTTAATTCGATTCCACTTCCACTTTTTGATTATTTAAAAATTCTTCACATTGCTCATAATAATTTGCTTAATCTTCATTGGAAACGCATTGAAATTCTGGTTCAAGTTACATACTAATTAAGATCATTTTAATTTAAATATTTGTTTCATTTTAATGATACAATAACAGCTTACCATCACTACTGGAAACCTGATCATTCGGCAAACTGGGATATGAAGATGAATTTCTCAAAGGAATATTCCTTAGTGGTCTGATATTTTCTTGATTCTCTTTTGGCGCAGGATAAGATTTCATCATTCTCCACTTTTCTAAAGCTAAAGACACTTTATTCCTGTCCATTGGTTCACGTTCACCAGGTTGCATAATCCTTTTAACACCATCTTTTTTCCCCCACGTTGAGGGGGACGGCACGCGTTTTTGCAGAGGTTGATATGATTTAATCTCCGTTTGTAATTGAGG
Organism: Nephila pilipes; assembly: GCA_019974015.1. Taxonomy (NCBI): domain Eukaryota; kingdom Metazoa; phylum Arthropoda; class Arachnida; order Araneae; family Nephilidae; genus Nephila; species Nephila pilipes. The sequence continues at coordinate 345,760 of BMAW01053598.1, read as the reverse complement.
CATACTAATAGCCCTCTGTTGCACGAAAGTCGTATTGTTGGGACGCACCGTTGCGGTATTGTGCCGAGTCAAGCGTGAAGGCACGGGTGCCAAAACGCTTATCGGCATCAGTCTTTCTGAAGAGTTTGACGGATGGTTTATTTTCCCTAAAGGTGTGCTTGGTTTCCTGATAGAGATTCCGCTGTTTCCTCTTTCAGGTAATGGGACTGATGATGGACGAGATGTTAGAGAAGATTTTGGAATACTATGTTGGCCATGGGAACGTTTATTTGAATCGTGGCGCAATAAACAAATCCTCAAACCGGCGCAGAAGCGTTCGAACGTCAACAAACCATTAGCAGGGGTTACTTTGCGCAAGCTCTCAATCACCCCGTTTGGAAGACCCCGAGTTACGGAACCGTTTTCTTGCCAACGTTTTTCAATGTCAACTAAGCGTACGTATCCAGTCCTTTTATCATCCATAACATCAAAAAGAACACGCATTGCGGACACAAAAGATTTGGGGAGGGCATCCAGTGTAGATTTAGGGTGGACAGATGTGGTCATTTTTATGAATGAATTCTATTTTACGGCCACCGCAGAACTAAAATTCGTCTTGACAACCATTCGTTCCTTTCTGGCACCTGCATCGTATGTCAACGTTTCGTTTCAAACAGGTAGATAACCCCGTTCGAATGCTCTGATTGGTCGAAACAGGTTCCCAAACGGAGCCTCAGAAAAAACTTAAAAAAGACGCATTTTAAATCTCGTAAGCTCGGTCATGCTGTTTCTGATTGTTGGAAGAAAGTAAGAGCGCTGAAATCGTTTTTTTTTTTTTTTTTCATTCTTTGGCAATGTGTTTGATATGTTCTTTGTTCCGATTCAGTGATTTTGCCATTCTCATTATTTTACATCTGTAACGGGGAGAAAAATTTTCACACATGTTTCTTTTTACAAAATTTTTTTTTTCACGGAATTTTATTTTTGAAAATAACATGATGTAAAAATAGATTCGGTTATCAGTGCGTAAATTATGTTTTTATCCGATTTATTTTTTCATGCATATGAACTACCAAAACAATTTCTTTTTATTTCAAAAAATCACAAAATTGAATCCTAAAAACTGTTTCCAAAAAGTAAATATTGAAACAATTGACATCAAATAAATCTATGTGGGACGGTTTCCCCATAATTAATTTTTTATAAATGCACAAAGTAAAAAAAAAAAAAAAATGTAACGTGAAAATGTACGTTAATCATCTCGGAGAAAGTTAAAGCAGAACTCCGTTTGCTATCTTTTTTAATCAATTTATTTTTATTATTTGAATACATGATTTTGATTTAAAAACTATCTTAGAATTTGAATTAAAATTGAGTAATTCTTTGTTTCGAAATTTATTTTTTTGTAACATAAAGGAAAATATTTTACGAAATATAAACAAGAAAGAATGAAAGTAAAATTCTATGCAAAGTCTTTTTAAGAACAGATTTAGCTACCAAAGGTGCTAACTTTTCTAAAAATAATTATGAAATAGTTCAATTAATTATTAGAAATGAAGCAAATGATAAAATATCGAAATAGATAACAATGTCATTTTCGGATATTTAAAACAAACGACAAATATTTAAATGGAAACACGTCACGTTCATTTTACGCTTTATTTTGAAAAGAGGTCGGGTAATCAATTTATACATTACACAAAACATTTCAACTCCTTTGGTGGCTAAAAAATAAGGTAAACATCCATAGATAAGACTCCAAATATTATGATTAACTGCTTGGTCTGTTTTCCATGTAAATATCGAACAGAGAAAGTTTGATATAGAGAGTTGAATAACGAGAAATTATTATTATTTTGAAATTTATACTTTCACATTTATCGATGAATCCAAAATATTTATGATAAATTTTAAATAATATATTTAATTGCATATTATAAATCAACTCACATAATTGAACTATAATTTAATACATAATAATTTATTCAATTAAAATTATTATTTTCTTTGCAAACTTTCACTCCAAAATAATATTTTTGATCAACATATATCTTTTCAAAAAATTTTAACGGTTAGATGTAATAAAAGCGGATTAATTTTTTTCCTTTCATACCTTGAAATTATTTCTGGTATACTTAAGACCACACGCACTCAGAAATCAATTTCAAGATTTTATTCCTTTTTTTACTAGGTTACCAGTTGGATAACTATGACATTTTCATGTTTTCGAATATAATTGCTACTATCTATTTTGACATTTTGATGTGTTTAGTAAAATTCCAATGTTAATCAAAATAATTTTCTCTTAACTACTTAATTATTTTTAACGTTTTTGTAACAAATGGTAAATCGGAATTTATTTCTTTATTTCATACTTTAATCATTGAATAATTTGTGTGGATAGTTTCATACAATGCTCAAAATTAAATGAAAAAAAAAAAAAAAAAAAAAAAACCGCTAATAAATTTGCTGATTTCTGATATTGTATTTTCTATGGCTGTCATAAGCAAAGATTTATTAAGAACAACCTCGACTTAATACCATTATTTTAGTTTCATACAATAATTTTGGCTTAATATTAATGATTTATTCTTTGAAAAAGTCATGAATTACTTTCATTTTCTGTGATACTTGAAGCGTAATCAATAACTACAAAAGTTATTGATTACGCATTTTAAAAACATTCTCTGGAAATTTGGGACACATTTAGCAAATGTAAACGCTAATGTATCGTAATAAATAATATTCTAGTTGATAATTAATCTATCCATATTTCAAAACAATTTTTTCCTATGATATATCCCCTTGTTTTTGCGAAACAAATTTTAAACATTTTTAAATTCTCATTAGTCTGAAAAATATATTACGTTTTACAATTAGAATCGAATTTCTTTTTTAATTATTTAGTTTTTGATTCCCCCCCCCCTTCTTTACTGGCAATATAAGAATTAATTTTCTTTTTTTTTTTTCTTTCTTTTTTTAAAATGAAGAATATCTACAATTTCTAAATATTTTTAAAACCTATCTGTGTTGAGCAAAATTCCATTGAAAGTTTTTTTATTTTATCGTAGCTATTAAAATTCCAAGCTAAATTTCTTTCAATGTCACAGTAGTCAGGTATGTTTTTGAGTTTTATATATTCAAATAAAAGACTGCAGGGAAGGGAAAAAATTTACAGATTAATAATCTAATAGAACTTCTCTTTTTTGGGAGGGGAGGGGGAGGATTTTTACGGCTAAATAGTATAAGCTTTACATAGAATAATAATAGAATTACATTTTTTTTTTATTCTTATGAGGGAAGAAGATCAGAATATAATACAAGATATTTTTAAAACAATGCTACTTTTCTGTGAAGGCCACAGCTTTAATTTTAATCAGTATTTTTAGGCAATAAGTCTGTGAATGGATGAATGACTAATTATGTGCAAGTCAGCCAACAACAAAAAAAAAAAAGTAAAAATGTAAATTTTAGTCATAACTCCTGAATACTTTATGCTTTATAATTCATTAAGCCATTAAAGTAATTGATAATCAAATTCATTTACTATCGTAAAATAAATATTGACCGAATGGTATTGCTTAAATTTTTTATCGGTTTTCATCGTGGCTTATAAGGCGGAAAAAAAATCATTAATAGATAGATTGGAATAGCAAGAATTTAAAAAAAAAAAAAAAAAAAAAAGAGATACATGTAAAGTATATGGACTTTCAAATTATTTATCACATGATTGAGAAAAATACAGAAGTGAAGCGATGCAACACGATTAGTATCCAAAGGAACAAACGATAACTGATTGAAGGAGGCGTATATTGCCCATCGAATCGATCATTCTTTCCGGGAATAAAAGCCAGAGAAAGAAAGGCAGCAACCGTTAAATCGCAAAAAAATAAAACTTCTGGGAAACAAACAAAACGAGAACAAGGAAACGAAGGAAAATCACTTCTGCATCGTCGTGGATTGAAACGATGATGATCAAATGATTTCTGAACACAAAAGCAGATTCCGGAACTCAACAAAAATGTTGGGAGAAATGCGTTAACGGTTGTGCGAAACGCTTATGGATTGTTGAATGAAGACATCTGATGGAAGCTTGGGAAACCCAACTGTGAGTGCATCTGAAAGGTTTAGCACGAAAAACGAAATTATATAAAAAAGAAAGAAATGGATTGTGCATTGCTGAAATCGCGCAAAGAATGGTATTTCTGAACAGGATTTGGTTCCGAAAAGGGGTAAAAATAATTAGATAAATGAATCGGGATTAGAAATTTGGGGGAAAAAAAAGCATTCATTGAAAAATGAAGAAAAACAATAATTACGAAAAAGGAACACACATAAAATAAATTAAGTGAAAAGGCAAAATGTGAGTATACGATTATTTGTTATGCTTTTATATTGTATGATAAGCATAATTTAATTCATAACATACAACATTCTGGGAGAAAGCAGCATTTAAAAGGAACGAAATGGAGCTCATTCTGATAACGTATAACAATTTATATTTTGTATAACAAGATTCGAAAGTAAATTTTTAACAGTAATTTCAAATATTGTATGTCTTTTAGGGGGAAAAAAAAGATCGCCAGTGAATACAGAACTGCATGTAAAATACAATAAAGACATTTGTCATTTCATCAGAATGCCAATAAGTCTCTACATTTAGTTCGTGCGACATTAACAATACAGAATGATTACAAAATAATCTTCGCGTTTTATAATTATATGGCAGTAAAAATATTAATTGAATCTCCAATGCCAATAGGAGAAACAAGAAGCAGGTGTTACATTTTTATTTCCGATCTTTCACTTTTCCGTACCAGACACCAGATAAGTCTCATTTCATTTCCATGTTCAAAGTAAGTGAAAATAAGAAAATAATTCTTTTTTTCTTGGAGATATATGCCCATTTTGTGTTTTAGAGTATGTGAAGTATTCATCACGTGATTCAATGCAATGCAGAGAGCATCTAGATAGGGGAAAAATTGATTTCATACGCCTGACTATTCAGAGCGTTTTACATTGTTTCGACCAAGTGCTTCACACAATGTAGTGGATAGATATTAAAATTATTTTGCACTGATCCCACAGCAACTATCATGTCTCATTAGTCATGAACAGGGACAAAGCTGTTTCCTAAAAACAGGTACCGTTATCAAACGATCGTAATATTACGGCGGATGAAATCTACATAATTTTACCTATGCAAACCAGTGACGCGATTCCCTCGCATTCAATGCTCTTTTGGAAACCATACCACCTGGTTTACATAGTCAATGTTTTGGAAAACGTCATCCACCATAATATTATCTCCGCCAGATAACGGCTATGCTTTCTTGCGAAACCACAGCTTAAATGTTTAATTCGGTTATTATGTCTGAAACTGTTACGCATTCAGTACGAATATCGATAATGATATATTCCTTCGTCTCTAGGGGAATCGGCTTATGTCATGTAACGAAAGCAGGACATATGGAGCAGTTGTAGCTATTTGATAACAAAATTAAGACATTTCTATTTTTTATGAGTCATTACTCATTTTCCTAATTGTAATACTTTTTGAAATAGATATAATAAAATTAAACTTGATTATTTTGAATCCCTGAAAGTACGTGTCTCGTAATTTTAGCATGTTTTTTTTTTCACAAACATGGTGTTAATAATGTGGTTTAGAATAATTTTATAAGTGTGTCAAGCACTGAGAGATAAATTATGATGCTCGTTAAAAATATTGTAATAAATAATTTTTACGCGACCCGGATATGTTTTGAAATTTCATGGCAGTGGTTGCGTTACAGTACAAGTTTTATGGTTATTAACATTCGTTGCACTTCTCGAAAGAACAATTGATGATACGAATAAATATTCCACCTCATCAAAAATTAATAAATGGAAGTATATTAATAATTTATTTTGTGTTTTGACTTTGATACGAATTCGATGGAACATAATAAGAGTTAGATCATTTTATGTTGTGTATTTAAAATGCCTTAGTTAAAAGATGATGGTAATAATTAATGGAGCCAGTTTGATCTAAGAATAATTACGAAAAAAAAAAAAAATGTTAGATATTCTTTGTGCGCTGAACAAAGGTCTTAATCAAAAAGGGAAAGATGTTCCATTACATATAACTTAATTTGCTCAAGAAGGAAGGTAAATATTACTCTTCATTAAGGTAAAACAAAGGTTTATGAGAATACAAGTCGACTACTAAGTGTAGAAACATTTGTTCACTTACAGGAACATAATTTTAGGAAGAGAAGGTGATAGAAAATTGTTAGATAATGTAAAAGGGGGAAATAGTAATTAACTCTGGATTAACATTAATCCAATGAAGAACTCATGTAACAGAAATAATGGATCGAAATTTACTACGCACTTGTTTTTAATTTCATTATTGATTTGTTGATGATAATTATATCAACTAATTACGAGTAGAACGAATAATAAAAGGTTACACAGTACGTGAATACATGGTTATGCAAACGAAATACATGTAGAAAGTCAATTCAAAAAGAACATTTGGCTCAGCCGTGAAATATATATGAACTGAGTTATCCATAATTAGCACAGGATAGTTAGAAATCAGTGACATTACGAGGTGTGGCTATTAAATACCGAGGCTGGCGCTGCTAAGGAAGAAGTACGCATGTGCCGAACGCCAGCGATCGACAGCGGTTTAGCGCGAAGCCTTTTCTTTCGAATGTAGTGCCTCTTGCATCTGTAAACACAAATTCGTATACTTTTAGTCTTCGTTTGCATCAGAGCTATTTATTGTTTCGCCAGAAAAAAGATAAACGAGCAACGAATTGTTGAAAAATTTCTCATGAAACTTGGAAACACCGCTACTGAAACTTAAAAATTATTGAAAGAAGTGCATAGCAATGAATGTTTATCGCGTGTACGTGGTTTTTAGTGGTTCAAGCGTTTTCAAGTTGACCGAGAAGACGGTGAAGATGATTCACATCCGGTTACCTTTCCACGTCAAAAACGGATGATAGTATCGAAAAAAAAAAAATCAATATTCTGGTTTCGAACTGACCGTCGGTTAAGTATTCGTGCGATTTGTGATACTGTAGAAATTGACAAAGAATCCGAACGGCGCATCCAAGATAATACGCCGGCTCATTCCACGTTGTCTGTCAAGAGGTTTCTAGCCAAGTACAGCAATCCCAGTATAAGACCATCCGCCTTATTCTCCGGATCTTGAGCCATGCTACTTAAATCTGTTTCCTAAGGTGAAATCTGCATTAAAAGGAACGAGATCTGAGTCCATTGAAGCTGGAAAGAGAAAACGGCACAGACAGAAGACTTCCAGCACTTCTTCGAGCAATGGAAGATTCGTATGGAGCGTTGTAGGGGTAAAGAATGGATATATATTGAAGTTGATAATAAGTAAATCAGTATAACATCAAAATAAAATGTTTTACAGAATTAGTCTCGTTATTTAATAGCCACTCCTTGTATATAACACAAATTAAGCATACTTTTTTTCTTCTTCCTCTGAATAAAGGCCTGAATATTTGAGTTTTCTCCTTGATTTTATAAATAATAATAAAAGAAATACCAATATATAATCTAAAGGGGAGAAGAAAGCTGAACAATATGACTAAGGAAAACGAATCTGATTCGTCGAAAAAATGTAAGACAATTTTTTTATCACAAAAATGAAGAATAATATATTTAATAACATGGCACTAAACTGGAAAAGAATGACTTATAATTAATTAAACCTAGAAAGTTCTTAGAATGAAACTATAACATCACACAAACTAACATAATTCACTTTAGATTTTAAAATATTAAATCGCTAAGTACTGAGTATCCTAAAATTTCTCATACTCACAATTTATGATTTTACTATACAAAAAGAATGCACTTGAGAACAATTATATTTACGCTAACGATGAAAAATATTTCTATCAAAAAGAAGAAAATTTCTGCTTGCCTTGACAACTACTGCCCTAAATGTCCGCTCCTTTCTAGGAGGCAAGAGTGAACTCGTTTGTGCATATTATGAGAAACGCGCTTCAATATGGTGAAAATGATTTCTTTTGAGTAATGATTATCTTCAGATCATCTATTGTTTGGGGATAATTTTCATAAACTTTATTCTTTAAATATCTTCACCGAAAAAAAGCAAGGGAATGAGGTGCCCAAATATTTCTTAAGATGAGTCGATCGCTAGTAAAAATATTGAAACATGCAGAATTATTCAAAAAAATGGACCCAATTTTGTTAATTTTTGTACTTCACGGAATATAAATTTCTTATGAACAGTCTACGTACCGAAGGAAAGAGGAAGCTCCAAAGCTTAGTTTACCTCCGCTTGAGCGGTGATAGTTGCGTAAACTGTCACGGACAAAAGTTTATGGACCATTCTTTATTGGGGGAAAGCTCTGCAAGTGGAATAACATGTTGGAACAGTAACTTTTCCCTCAATTTACCAAAGATCCACAAGACTTCATTTTTCAACTGGATGAAGCTCCGTCCTACTGGTAACGTGATGTCCAAGAATTTTTAAATCAATCCCTTTCGCAGCGATGGATTTGTCGCATGGCCTGGATGTACACTTCTGGCCAGTGAGGTCTCATAATCACTCGCCATGTGACTTTTTCTTCTGGGGTTATGTTAAGGAGGCTGTTTACGTCCCACGCCTACTAACAAATCTAGCCGGCCAGAGGCGCCTTGTCACAGCAGCAGTGCTCTAGGTAACACCAGACATGCTTTTTCGTGCGTGGGACTTCAATTTAGATGTTTGGTTATTACTTAGGTGTTTTCAGTGCAGCAAAGAGGGGACACATTGAACATTTATAACCTGTGTCAAAAAATTTTGAAACTTCCTCTTTTCATTAGTAAGTAGATTTTTTGTTCATGTCCAATTTATACAAATTAATTAAATTGGATCCATATTTTTGAATAAAACTGTATTTATACGATTTCATTACTCGTAGGGCATATTACACGGTCTTCTAAGAACCACGGATTTCGTTCTCTCAATCGAAGTATCCTCCGACTTTTTTCTGTGAGGGTACAAAGTTTTTGAAAACAATCCATTTTCATCTATTGATGGTCTAAAAATTGCCGTATTTATCAAATAATGTTAGAAATTACTTCCAACAGCGTGAAACACCTTTCTAAAAATATGCGTTAATAAGTTCCGATTTGTCTCCTAGAAAAAGGCAGGCATTTTGAACATTTGTGTAAATGTAAGTTCAAAATTTTTTCTACGTTTCGTTCAAAGTTCTTTTCATCATTAACGTAAAAAAATGTCTCAAGTTCGTTGTTTTTGTATTATAAATTCACGAATCGTGAGTACGGGGACATTTAGAACATCCGGTATAATTATATACCGATTTATTAATTATTATCGGAAAAGGATAAAGTAATCATTAAAAATCATCGAAATACCCATTTCTCAGAAGGTGAAGTTTAAAAACTATTAAATTAAAAATTTTTTATACTAATAGTTTCGCTGTCCTGTATTTACGACTCAACAAATTGTACCTTATTTGAGCATTTTTCATACATTCTAAAACAATATGATTCTGAAGATGAATATTGAATATTTACCTTTAATTCTTTTTTGGAACATGTTCGTCGCAAAAACCAACTTTAATAAAAATTTGTCTCTGAAACTGGAATTTTGACAGTTTAAAAAAGAGAAAGGAATGTTAAATTTTTATTGATAAGCGACATCTCTGAAACCTTCGTCTAACCAAGAAAAAAAAATGTTGGTTATGGAACTGATATTAGTTACATCATGTGGCCTCTCTAAAAGTAATATTTATGCTAAGATTAAAGTGAAACTCAAAAAAAGTTCAATACTTAATCAAACGCATTTTATCCAATGAAGAATAAAACGTCCTTAATTTTTTACCTAAACATCTACTTCACGATGGGGTATCGTCAAGTTTCAATTGTTAGAAAGAAATAACCGAAATATCTAGATAAAATTTATTCTGCATATTAATTGATTGTAATGTACAAAATGTTGTAAATTATAGCTATTAATGCTGATTTGTTTGGTTTCAGGAAGTTGTTGATTGAAATAACCACGGTATCATAACGTTTTAATTATTAACCCAGAGTATCACAAAGTTTTAATTACTATTAAAAATAATCCAAATAGAAATATAATTTTTATTTATTATATTCTCAACATAAGCATTGCCCATAGTGATTCATTTCTCCCGAGGTTTCTTGACCTTTCGAAGACCGTTTTTGTAGAACTCAGCAGATGAACGTCTATACAAATCAAAATTAATAGCTGTAATTTACAACATTATGTACACAAGGTTCAATTAATATGCAGAATAAGTTTCATCCAGGTATCTTGTTTATTTCTATGTAATAATTAAAACTTTAAAATATTTTCTCGCTCTGTAGATAACGTAATTTTTTTTTTCATTTAAAATGAGCATTGACTTTCGGCACGGCTGATTGCTGAAAAGAATAATGACAAAAAAAAATCAGGAAATACCTTCACATCTAGTTTGCTCTGTGATAACAAAATTGGGTGTTGCTTAAAGGTCGTGATCAGACTGGGCGTTTTTCTTACTGTTTCTCCCCAGAAAGTTCTTTGAACGCATATTATAGCATTAGTAAGCTTAACAAATGTCATTTGAATTGTTCGTGTTTAACTGCATCGATATTGCTTTGTTATAAGGAGAAAGATGCATTATTTCATATTCAGAATTTTCATACATGTATCTGAGATATCTTAGATCATTCGCAGTTTTCAAAAGAAATTTGTATAAGCTACGAAAGTTTTGTTGTACAACTCCACCTTTTCAAAACAGTTTACACCTATTCTTTTGAATATTTACAAAGGCGGAATGGTTAATAACATATATTATTTTTCCTTTCCTATTTATTTTTATTTAACTTTTCGAGTAGAATAAGAATAATAATATCGACGCAAAGAAGATGTTGTATTCTAATAATAATACCAAAAATTCTTCTCAAACCATTGTTGATCCAAGAAAATATTATTCTGAAGTATTAAAAACTTTTATTGCTCTTACTATCTTCGTATGAACAGAGTGGTTATAATTAGTTACCTATTTATACCTACGTGTGTGTAGATCCCGTTCTGGTTGACGAATATCGATGAAACTTGTTATATATGGTATATGGACCCTGTGGAAAAGAAATCTGCAATAAAAATAATAACAGTTCAAATTTAAACCACCAGATAAGAAAGGGCAGTATGAAGAAAAAAAAAAACCACACAAATTCGAAACGCAAAAATTTATTTAATAAAAACTTATGTTCAATGTTCATTCCACGTACGTCAGACACATGTTCAAAGTATGTTAAACAGTAGCGAGAAGGATTTCTCAATCAATTACAGCAACATGGCACGTTATGCTTGCTTTCATTTCAAGGAGAGTCCGTATGTTTTCCTTTACAAGTGAGATCTTTCAGGAATCCTTTCAATCCAAAATCACAGGGACTTAAGTCCGCAGAATGTTTAGGACATTCAGCCAAAAGCTTTTCGAAATTATCCTATCATCTACAAAGTGAGCACGAAGCAGGCAACGTGAGATGGGGCACATTCTTGCATGAAGACAGCAATCTCTAAGCACTCTCGATCATGTAAAGCAAGAAGAACTTATTGCTAAAAAAGGTCGCAGAAACTGACTCTCGTAATGGAACACCTTTGAGGGCCATGAGGAGTGTTCTCAAAAAAGGGACCAAGAATAAAATCAGGAATAAAAACTATTAAGTAATTTAATCAGTATGAAGGGACAGTTCATGTACAACATTATGTTACAATGCCCTATTAGCGACAGTTTTGAGAATTTACTGCTCCGTCTGGGGAAAAATGCGTCTTGTCTATAATATAAAGAATACCATGGCCATACATTACCAACAGCTGTTCTGACCAAAACTTTTCCAGCAAATTGAGTACTTTTGCCCGGATCTGCAGGGTTCAGCACCTACACGAAGTGGTTAGTGCTCGTAACATCGAAAATGATTTGTTTTTAGTAAGCATCATGACTAACTAGACAGCTGCTTAAGTCTCAGTTTCTCGGATTCATGATCAAGACGTCTTTCGTGCGCCTCAACAATTCTTCATCATAACTTTGCCTTTCGATAAAATCATCCTCGCCTTCTTTAAAGCAAATTCACTGGAAGCAGCCCATTGTTTTGATAGTTGCTTGCATTTATCATCGACGGAGACAACTCGAAGCGGCAGCAATCAATATTTGATTTGGCAGCTGATGACTATCTAATAATAACTGGTATATAAATCAATATCAAATTTGTTTCGGCACCATTTAACAGGTAGCAGCATCCAATGGTAACAACTGTTTATCTTAATGATGCAATCTGTCTTGAATACTGGTAATTTTGAACCATCCTTATAGTAAGCTTAATACGAAACGTCCTGAGCAACATGGAGGAATGTCTCACCACCGCTGCGGATTAGTGTGAAAACGTTTTTCTGCAATAGTCAGTTGTTTTTGCTTCTTCACAAGTATGTACATTGTAAGAACGATATAATATTATGTTTTACTGTTTTATTCTATTAAAGTTCATGTTTATTTCAATAATTATTATAGGTGAAGTTATTTTATTTATATTTTAGCATATAAAATTATTTTTTATCGAAGGACAATAACAATTATGAGTATTTAATTTTAATATAACAAAAAGGTCTCTAAAAAAAACTAAGTTGGAATTTAAATTTATTTATTAATTTTAAATTAATCGACATTATTTTTTTTTCATGCATGCCTACAATTGGTAATGAAGGAGTCATTTGAAATTTTTAACTGTGGGCGTGGTATCGATGGACTAAAAATTTTAAGAACCACTGGTGTGAGATTAAGAAAGCAGCTGTGTTAGAAGCTAAAGAAAGTGGTAGATTTATAGGTAATTACCTAGGTATCTTAGTTAAGCGTCTCGAGCTTTTATAAATTATGTATATTATTTTATATTCAAAAAATATTTTTATACCTTTTAGTCAATTTTAAATGAAGGCTTGATTTGAAAATGTCTTTTCATTTATATTTATTGGTATGTTCGGTAATGCATTCACTTCCTTCTAGACTTCAATACTACGATGATATAGCGGCATTTTGATTTCTTGAATCTTTTCCGGATGAACCAACATTTACAATCTTATAATTTTATTTTCGAATAGACTCAATGTATGCATACTTCAGTTTTGGCGACTTTTTGTCAATGGTTGGGAATCTGCAATTTTAAGGTAGCATACGATTACCTTGGCTATCAAGAGCAGTCTTCTCAGTAAATTCAATTTCTACTGAGGGGGGGGGACTTTTAAATAATATGTTAATTTTTTGTTTCTTTCCTTTTTGACCAAAAAGAAGGTATATATATTATAGTATTTTTATTTCTACATTCTTGTTTCTAGAATTTTAGATTGGTCTATGCTCTTTCGATTTATAGTTATTCCCAAATTTTATTATTGAATACTTTTCTGAGTGTGATGGAAAAATAAAACATGTTTAACCACGCATTTCTATCCAAATCCTGAAACATTAAAGTTAAATTATTTGAGCTGCCTGCTATGCGTCTTTATTTTTTTTAATAGTTTCAGATTTTTTAAAAAATATTTTAAAGTTTTTTGATTTAAATATTCTGATGACTTTTCAACTTATATTTGAATTATAAATCTTATCATACATATGTATTTATTTAATAGGTTTTATTAATTAGAATTATTTTTATTGCAATAATATATTCAGTTTAAAGTATTACATTCACATTTATGTTGGTACTGATACTGGTACAACCATAACGACTACTCGTGCAATCACGTGCAGAAACTAAAATTGCTGAATATATCATAATATTAATTATATGGAATTTCTATTACATTCCTCAAATCTCTAATATTTTATGCATTTGAATGTAAAAAAGTGTTTCCGAAAGAGCAAAAAAATAATGATGGTTTCTCTAGAATTATATTTTCTCCCCGATTTTTGAAAATATTTTAGAGTATTTTTAAAGACCCGAAAATCCACAGATCAATAATTAAAGGAGCTATAAAAATCTTTTTACATAATAATCAGAGGGGAAACACAATTCCACAAAAACCTTTATTGTTTTTTGCTCTTTTGGGTGCACTTTTTTTTGTATTTAAATAGATAAAATAGTATAGATCTGAGAGTGATAGTGGTCATTCCATAGGATTAATATTATGTTCTCAAATTCAAAATGGCCGGTAGATGGGAGCCTTAAATAATTTGAACAGGTCATTGAGTTTTAGAGAGGAAAAAAAAAACAAATAAAAATATTAATAAACATTAAATAAACATACGAAAGTCATTGTTCATAATTTTTATCTTAAAATAACTACTCACGGAAAAAAAAAAGAAAAGAATAACAGGAAAGAGAGAGAGAGAGAGAGAGAGAGAGAGAAGAGAAGAGACCGGAGCACCACACACTCTTCTCGAATTATTATTTTGCATTTATTTGGCATATTTTTTTGAGAAATCACCAGCATGCAACCGTATGTAAACAATTTGACGCTTCCTTACCCACTTTTTGCTTTTGTCACGCAACACTAATCGTCCGTTGCGAAAGAATCTAAAAGAACTAACCACTGCTCGGGCTGTTGCCCTTGACGCAGATCGTTTTTATTTAATAGTCCATTTTTTTTCTCTTCCTTTCCCTCCACCACCCCCTTTTGAAAATCGTGCATTATCATTCTTTTTTAAGTTTGATGACATCTAAGAAAAATTATATCATTTGGTCGTCGACCTTTTAATTTCTAATTTTCATGCAAGTGATGATAAAATAGAATTGAAATGCACAGCAGTATACTGTACTAAACTAAGTTCAGTGCTTGAGATTCGTAAAACACGAAGAGGTATCCCAAAGGTTTTATTATTGATAAGAAATAATAGAGGCATGTGAAAAAAATTTATTCTGCATATTAATTGATCCTTATGTACATAATATTGTAAATTATAGCTGTTAAGGTTCATTCGTTTAGTTTCAGGACGTCATAGATTGAAGCAATCTAAGTTTTGAAACTTTTAATTACTATCCCGAGGTATCGTATAGTTTAATTATTATTAAAAAATAATCTAGAGGGAAACTTCATTTTTATTTATTATTCTTAAGGCTCCTGTCTACCAGACATTTTGATTTCGTGAACGTAATGATAATCCTATGGAATTTCTATTTTCCTTTTCAAATCCCGGCTTTAGTATCTCTTTGAATGCAATAAACTGCATTCGAAAGAGCAAAAAATAATGAAAGTTTCTGTGGAATTTAATTTTTCTTACAATATTTTTGCGTCCATTTTAATTATTCGTTTCAGAGTTTTCTGGTCTTCAAAGGTATATTTTTAAATATTTTCAAACATCTAGGGGATGAAATGTAATACTGCAGATATTTTCATTATTTTTTGCTCTATCGTATGCACTTTTTGCATTCAAATAAGAAAGTGGTTCAGATTTGAAATTTATAATAAAAATTCCATGGGATTAAGATTACATTCTCGAAATCAAAATGGTTAGTAGACGGGAGCCTTAAGACTTCTCTACATAATCACCAACCATTGCCATACATTTATTTCAGCCTTTCTTGGCCTTTTGAAGTTCATCTTTGTATTATTCAGCAGATCGTGAATTGTGTTATCTTCTCCATACTTCCATACTTCGGGTTATTTCAATCTACGGCTCTCTCAAACCAAGCAAACTAACATAAATTGCCGTAATTTACAATATGTATTCAAAGATCACTTAATACACAGAATAAATTTGTGACGGATCTATCCACGATCTTGTCACTAACAGTCCTCTAGGTGAATTTTCGGGCCTTAGAAATTATTTTTATTAGAAAGCTTCCTCCGAAGAAGAGAACGAGATTATGCAAATTAAGACTGATATATATATATATATATATATATATATATATATATATATATAGTATAAGCTGTCAAGAGAGAGGAAGGAGAGATAGGATAGATTTGTAGCTGAGCACACAAGTAAATAAATTAAATTATTTTAGAGATGTCGACCCTTCCTTCCGACCTCAAACCCTTACAAATTTAATCCACTTATCTCTTGACTATTTCTATAAATAAATCTCGTATAGTTATTTAAACTTCTATTTTTTTAAAAAAAAACGTCTTAGCCCTTTCTTAATTCCGTAAAAAATTATATAAGTAGGTTTTCTGTTAATCTGTCTCAGCTTAACCGAGTATCTATTTAATCGGCCATTTAGCTCAACGCGTTTATAGTGTATCTATCTTACTATTTTTACCTTGCATTTTCCAGTTTGGTTAATTGTACTTTTTACTTTAGTTCAGCATTTTTTTAGTATTAATATGTGGATGCTGTTTTTATTTTATACCAGGAATTCATGCTATTTTACTTTCTCAATTACTGAAATCTCGCGAATGAAAAAAAATGGATTGTCGAAATGAGTGAAAAATTGAAACCCAATATAGTTACTTTGAGTAGAAAAATAAATAATCCAACAACTATTTGACAGAGGCGATCAAATTTGGAGTGAATTAGTATTAATATTAATAAATTCTGTTATGATAAGATTTGTCGAATTAAATAAAATAGGTGTATAATGTGTAGATGAAGTCTTTAGAAGAGAAGATAGTTGAATTTGAATGAATGTTTTAATCTGCAAAATATTTACTTTAGTTTAAAAGAAAAAGTGCATAAACATATGCCATATTAGTTCATTACCTAAAATTTACAATCGTTTTTTGTTGACACAGCTTGTTTTCAGTTTTACAGATGAAAGGAATTGCACGTGAAAATAAACCATATCAGCTGCGAAAACGTAGACCACAATCTATTTATTCAGTTAAAAAAAAAAAAAAAACGCGATTTCAATTACATTGCAAGGTCAGTAGTTTCACATATTATAGTAAGAAGCAACAATTTTCGAGTTCTTTCCAGAAGTCAAAAATGTTGCGGAAGAAAGTGTCATGAGATGTAATTACACACATGACGTCAATGAATGATGGATTGTCGTAGACTGTCTTAGGAACATGAAATGTAGATTACCACGCATCTGCAGTAACAACAATTCTTACTACGATATATCTTGCTGAGAATTCATTGATGTGTTACACACTAGTGTTCTGAGATGGGTCTAGATGTAGGAATCAGGAGACGGTAATGGCCAAGAAAAAGGCTAAGCGAGAATTGCGGCTCTTATGTAGACAAAATATATGTATGAAAGATGATAAGCTAAGACTACTCCTAAGACCCAAAACGAGTAATTCCTTTTTACAAAGTTATCGGTAAATTTAAATTGATAAATGTCCGAAAGTAATTATTTTATTTCATTTCTTCTTAGCTGTGAATTTCTTTATTTCATTTCTTCTTTTAATGATATTCAAAAACATAAAAAAAATTGTACTGTTGCTATGCAACAATTTTGTGGAGAAAATCTTTAAAAGTTAGATTTTCTTGCGGACGCCTTACGAATACTATCAGACTTAGCAGTAAGCTGCCGAAAGTTTGGTTGATAACTTGTCAGGGCAATCCGAATAAATTCGATTAAATTCAGATCGGTAAAAACAAACCTATGCTTATTTTTAATCTGGAATTTAGTCTGGGGACGAAAAATAACTTTGGGAATATTTTTGAGAGAAAAAAAAATCAAATCACCTCTTTCTATAATTTTATCAGCCCTTTAAAAATCACATGATCAAATGAGCTTTATTTAGGGTAAGTTAATGAAATGGAGTCATTTTTTTTGGGGGGGAGGGAATGAAGATCTTGTTGTACGCCCTTCAATAACGGTTATTACTAGGGCAATACTTCCGTGATCAAAAAATTGTCTTCGGAGACAGTTAAAAAATTATGTTATTTTGGAGAAAAACTGAAGCGTAACCTGGGGAAATTTTACAATTTCTGTAGAGAAACAATGAATAAACTGCTCTTTCAAATATTCCTTTCGAAAATGTGACTTCCAAAGGCAGTGTAGTTGGCCACCTCAATAAAGGTCGACCTCGTAACATCTACCTCAAATAATAAAAAAAAGAAGATTCTGAACATTTCTCATCTTATGGTAAAAGTTGGCTGTGCTTCTCCTTAGATAACATATTTATGTTCTCCCTTTTAGTGTGGATAACACCATGTAGGGGATGATAAATATATTGCCTCAAGAATATGTGGTAAACTTGGCTCTTGGCTGGTCAGACTTACTCACAAAAATAAAATTTTAACGCACGATCATCAATAATATCAGCTAATATGTTGTTGAAAATTTATATTGCTTTACATGAAAATGCTTGAAATCATTAGCATTAATCACCTGGAGTATCCATCTTGTGTATTTCACTTCCATGTGACAAGAATACTCAATTTTAGGAGTTTGGAAATTCCTGCAAGTGATAGGGATATTTATATATATATTTCTGTCTTAATCAAATAGCACTATTTAGAAGTTTACTAAAACCTATTTGGGATGCTATTGTTCCAGTAATTTGGAGATTCTTCGACACAATAAGAGATTTTTCGAATTGATTTTTAAAATAATTCTTCGAGTTGTGATGTACGCCTTTTTTGTGAACATACAATATTCTAGCTGGACATAATTAATGAGCCAATTTCTCACAATTTTTGGTCAACAGCAGCGAATTTAAAAAATCTCCTGTTCTACAATTCAGAAATCTCTCACTGCATAATATTATAACACGGAAATTAAAGATTATCTCTTTAATGACATTTGGAATTTTTATATTTCGAATTGAATGATATAAAACTTCAAAAACAAAACGTGATATATAAAATTAGATTGAAGTTAGGCAGTGTAGTGAAAATATTTTTGAGAAAAGGGATATATAAGCAAAATGGAAATAAATATTAGAGTTTGTAGTCGGTAGATTAAATAAAGTTAAAGTCTATATGGGCCTTAAAGGGTTTTCAATCGGTGGCTTTCTCCGTTTCTGAAGCCTTTTGGCCTGAAGCGCTAATCATTAGTTATTGTACAGATTGAGTGGCTAGACTGATGCTGGACTCCAGTTGATTTCCTAAGCAATCTTGATACTTATAGATCATTTATTATTACAAATCCGTCATTCTCCTTTATCTGCTGAGCAACAACGCCTTCAAATTTCACTAAAAGCAGTTATTTTGGTTTCTGGAATTTATTTATATATTCTTAAGTTTCTTATATACCTTAATTTATCAATCTTATTATGTAACTGTACTATTTAGTTGATTGAACTAAGGAATTGTTTCCTTTGCAGAATTTATTTATTTTTGCTTATACTATCACTTACATAGTCGGTAGAGAGCAGGTAATATATAAAGAAAAAAGTGTGCATATGCATTTGTGTCACCATTCATACTTTCTTACATCAATAATGAAATCAATTTTTAAAAATAAAATATAACAATACAAAAAATTGTCAATTATTTTTTGTTTCTAAATTGATGTGAGACTCATTTAGAAAATTAAGTACTATTTATCACCCACAGGTTAATGAACTTCCTTAAATTTACATGATATTAGGAATACAAGAAATTATTAGAAATCGAGCAAAATTATTCAAAATTTAAAACAACCTGAGGGCGTCGTTTTTTGTGTTGAGACCCTCAAACTATTTCTTCATAATTTGGCTTCTTTTTTTGGCATGTATTGGATCCAAACGATTTTTATATTGTAGAAAATTATCATTACAGTGTGTTTCTTTTATTTCTTGAATTATTACTTTCTATTCCATATCGAATCTTTATATAACATTAAATCTGAGGAGGAGTTGAGCATGTTTCAAACTTATTATTTAAGCATTTTAGTAAGGAAAAAATATGTAAAGATATTTGTATAAAAATTTAACTTAAATATTTTTATTTTCATGACAGAATATAAAAGTTTACTTAGAATATACTCGTGTTCCCTTCATGCGCAAAGCTGGGCTTTTTATGTGGTTTTATACAAAGATTTCTGATTCTATTACCTAATTGAAGGAAAATATCATAGACACACATCTTAGGATACAATCACTGGTTGTTTTTATTTTATTCAGTACAAAAAGTTATCATGCAATATTCTTTTATTATGTTTGATAATAATTCAGCATTATAAAATAATATTTCTGGAAATAGTTTTGTTTTGATAATCTTTTTTAAAATGGTATCAAAACACCACTTTCGTGACTACTACTTTTTTTTTTAATTTAAGGAAGTCTTTTGACTAAAAAAGCATGACTTATAAATGCGATCCTTTATAAAAGTAATATATTAAATGAGAAGTTAAAAATAAACAACCATTTTTAGATTCTCTTACCAAAGAAGGTACTCAAAGAAAAAATTATGCGTTAACATTTCAATAACAAAAATTTAGTAACTAATTAAAATAATAATTAAGAGGTTTTATTGTCATTCAAAATTTCATTATCATTCTAGGAATTTCATCATTATCAATTATTATTTTGAAAGTTATATTTTTTTCCTAAGCATTTTTGGATCTTTTTTATTCAGTATTCTGGGACTGATAATTTACTAAAAAAAGGAAAATGATAAAAAAAAATTTATCAGAAGCTTCATTATATAAAATATCGCTTTTTGCAATCCATCATCGTAGTTCATATGTTTCATTTTAGTTCAAACGATTTTTTTTTATTTCATTCTTCTGGCAAAAGTGCTCCGTGCTTAGCCATGAGCATCACAGACATCCTCAGCGAGTCAACCCTGACTCACCTACCCAACTCACTCTCTTCTTATAGCTGCTCCCCTGCAGGCCAGGATAAATTGCTTAGAAAACCTCTTTTGCATTTTCCTTTTAATTCACAATAAATCCTGAATCCCCTTCCTTCTAAAATTCTCAAGAAATTTCAATAGCCAAATGTAAATCCTTTAAATACCAGTTTTAAAATAACATCTGGCAAACGTAGGAACCAAATTCATGCTAGGTCACACAGCTTTTTCTTGAACGGAGGTCAGAGCTTATTTGGACAAAGTACACCAGAAAACTTCGTTCCATTTATTCTTCAAAGTGTAAATATGTTTCGAGAAAAGGACCGTGATAAAAATAATTAAAATATTTTTTCATAAATTAAATTACCTTGGTTTGGAATTTATCAAGTGCCTTGAGGAATAAAACAACTTACAAAAGAGAGATAATTTTTCAAAAAAATGTTTTTTATTTTGTAACATAAAATAGAGGTAGAATTTCATAAGTTTTTTTGCATCAATTTTAAAATAATGTTATGACTTTCTTTTTATGTACTTCTGAAATTATATTATATCTCTTATAATAAATATAAGTAAAACAATTTTAAATTAAACTTTTATTTAAAAATGGCCTAAAACGTATAAAAATAATATTTTTGAATGTAAAATTATGTGTAATTTATAAAAGTTTGTGGCTTGTAATTACCGATGAATTTAGTATCATACTTATATATGAGATTAAAAGAAGTATTAACATTTCTAGCTTTCATAAATTATGTATTCTTATGAATGAATTTTGAATGTCTAAAAATTATTTTTCATATTTTTTAGTTTATCAGAATAAAAGTTTGATTCATTTTTAAACTCTTTTAAGTCTGGAAATTTAAGACTAAAAACAATTACGTGAGCTAAATGAATGCGCAAAATTTCAACTCAGTTGGAAGTTGTTAAATGAACCTCACCCCCTCTCTCCTGAGTCTATCTCTGCTTGAATATGCCATAGCATTGTATTGTCATCAGAGTTATAGGTGTATACAAAATTTCATGGATAAATTTTGAACTGGAAGGACATATTTTTTACATATGAACATAGCAAATTAAATAAAAGCTCGTGAAATAGTGTGCTTTGAAATTGAAAGATGTATATAATTTTTATGTGTATGCGTTGATTTTGAAAAACCAAGTTTTATACCCAGAAGAATACGTTCAGCACACATTAGAAAACTTACGGTTTATCTAATTTTGAAACATTATTTTTGGTTTACATTTAATCAGAGATAACTGTATTCCTCAGAATAAATAAATAAATAAATAAAAAATAATCTCGAAGTAGTAAATACTTAAAAAATTATCTTTGGAATGTACAATCAAAAGAAACTTTTAATAATAACATATTTTTGTTACATTTTATTCAGAGATATTTCCTTTTTCTTTCTGGATATTTTATTCAAACAAGAAAATGTTGAACTTTCAATATTGATTTAAATGTATAACGAAAATGAATGAGCTTATCAATTGTAATAAAAAAAAATTTGAATAAAAGATCTGCGCTTAGTTCTAACGAGTTTCTTAATTCTTTGATAAATATTTTTTAAAAATCTTGCTAAGTTTGTTCGAGAATGATAATGAGGGAACGTTTAATTGTGTGCTAAGAAAATTGAATCGTTTTAGATATTATAACACCCAAAAATATATTTAAAACATAAAACACGCACGTAATTTATTAATATTTAAATAAAGATTGAAAATTTAAATTCAGTTTCCGTAACATATATATAAACTAATTTAATATGCAAAATAAATTATTCGTTTTTTAAAAGAGAAGTTAATAAAATATAGCTCTTTTTGGTCTCATTAAATATTCATCACTTTTTTTTTATCGTAATATCAAATATGCAAACGATCTTAAAAGTGACTTCAGGCAATTTTTTTGTGTTGGATACAGAATAATCAAAATTCATCCCCAAACGAAAAAGAAATTCACGCATATTTTTTTGGTGAAAGAACAAATGTAAACGCAGGACAGGAGAGATAAAAACAAATATTAGCAAAATTGTCACTCAAACTCGAAGGTAAATGACTTTTTGACGATTCGGTAATAGTCAATAGAAGTTGTAGCAGAGCAAGAATTTTTTTTTTTTTTTAAAAAAAAAAAAAAAAAAAAAAAAAGGCATAAGTAAAGATAAGGAAACGTAAATATTCAAAATTTCTCAGTAAAAAATAAATTTCATTCGTTTTTTTCGCTGATCATCAAATAAATCTGTTTTAATTTTTTATCACAAACTTTCATTTAACTTGCTATATTCATATGTATGTGTGTTCAGAAAGAGTCCAAAATTTGAAAGAGTCCAAAATTTGTACTCGAATTTCAATCCACTTCTATCATCTGATTAATCTGAAATTTTGTATACACGTATAATTCCAATGACAATGCAATACTATGATTGCTCAAGTAGGGATGGATTTATGGGGAACCTTGAATCTAGCAACGTCTCATTGAAATGAAATTCATCACACACAAATAGTTCACGTAATTGCTCCTTAGTCTTAAGATTTCCAAACATAAAAGAATTAAATGAATATATGTTAAAAAATTACTTTTTAGATCAAGCTTTTATTTAAAAATGGACTAAAAGGTATAAAAATATTTTTCTAATTATAAAATAATATAGATTTTATAAAAGCTTGAAAGAGTGAATGCTTCTTTTGATCCCATACATAAGTAGCCATAGTACTTAATTTATCTTTAATTACCTAAGTGTCTTAGTTAAAAACGTCTCAAGCCCTTATAAATTAAATGATATTTAATATTTACAAAAAAATATTTATATATAATTTTTAGCTCATTTTTAAATAAAAGTTTGATTTAAATAATTGTCTTACTTACATTTATTTAAAAATACAAATAAAATATCCCGAGTATTTTTAGCTGTTTTTCAAAATTTAACATAAATAAGGATTCGGAGAATCAAGAAGAGTTTCAGTAATAGATGTATCTTTTTCGGCTATTTTGATATAAAGTGACAAATACTTTGTAAAAGCTTTCAGTGTAATAGGATGTGGAATTCAATAACGCAGAAGGAAGTTTGGATGCTTTGAGAACGAAGGACTTTTTGTAATGAATTTCTCATGGATTTGTTTGATGTTATTACTGAATGGATTTCGAGAATTTTGATTAAAATAACGAGAAAAGTAATTCCATGCATTTGTGGAAGTGTTTCAATGTGTACGCAAATTTAGCGAAAACTCTTTTTCGATAAAAATTTCCGCGAGTTGATGTTTGTTGCGTGTTTCATATCGAAAATAATCCATTTTGTACAACAGAGATCTTGTCCATATCAATATAGGGAACCGGTATCATTGTGAGATTTAAATATTTGATGTTGGAATAATATTTTGAAAATTTTCATTATTCGTATTGAATTTAAACATATTTAAGGAAGGTTTAGTTTTCATAAACAGATAAAGTTTAAACAAGTGTGAATTTTTATACATGATAAGTTTATAGTAATTTATCGTTAAACATACTTTAAAGTTGTTTTCGGAAAAATGTGAAGGAACAGCAATAAAATAGGAAAACATTTTTTTTTAAAAAAATGGAAAACAGCTCTGAGGAAATCACACTCACTAGCATCATTGTGGTAAAATGAGCAACATATTCTATTATTTTGCTCATTTCTTTTCAACATTTGTATTTCTTGTATACAAGATGCCTGAAAATTCTGGCTACAAAAAAAGTGGGTGATTAAACCCAGGAAAATAAACAATGTTTGTCTAAGCAGATCGCTGTTCTTTCTTAGAGTCAGAAAAACTGCATATAAAGTAAGCAGCTGTTGACGTGCGACAACAAGACACGTGTTTTATTCATGATGGTGGGGGGGGGGGGGGGTGGAGTGTCCTTCTCTTATTCAATTTTTAAGGTAACTAAAAAGCTTCAAATTTTATATTTTTTTTGATTTTTAGCTAAAAAATAAAGAGCTTTTTGCTTTTTCCGCAGATGTATTAGTTATGAGAAGGTGATATATTGAACGCTAGAAGCTGAATTTTTAAATCGTTAATAAACATACCACGTCAAAGACGAAAGTATCTGCATTTGCGTTTCCCCCAAAATGTGTTTTATCCAGTATTCTGGTACACACTTCCTCAAAATATGCATTATCCCTTGTTCTGATATAAAGTGAGGTTATTTTATATGCAGTAAGTTTAATTTTTTTTCTAATAAATACTCATAAATTGTAATAATTGCACAATATTTGCTTAAGAACTATGGGAAATTCGAATAATTTCTTAATGTTTTGTGAAATTCAATTTTTTAAATCTTCCTTAAGTTCAGTGTTAGAGAACATTACACTTTCAGAGCTGTGCAACTTGTAAAAGTTATAAATACAATAGATTTTATGCAAGATGTATTTAATGGTAATGCGCTATACAAATGTAAAAATTAATCGCTCATATATAATTACTTATGTATATAAATGTGAATTATTTGCGTAAATAAATACATAAATATGTAGCTGTCCCATTGTCAAAATCTGATTTCCACTGATTTAATGTGAAAAAAGTAGGGATTTTTAAACCTGGCAAAAAATATGCTAAATGTTTCTAGTCTCAGGAGTTTCAGCTACCTTAAAAGAGGGGGTGCAATCGTTTTTGCTTGGGGGGCACTTTGTGGAAACGAAAACTAACAGAGCCGCACCTTTTAAAATGGTTACATTCATTAGTTAACTTTGCATTTCAGGAAAAAGTATAAATTGTATCATAAAAATCTATAAATATAAATAAAATAGTGGCAGTTTTATTTAATTTATTTACTGTGCTTATTTCATATAATATATAGATACAAGCACATTTAATTTTAGAATCAGTTTAATGAGACAAATTTACCATATCACACTTGTGTACATTCTTTTTAAAATCAGGAGTGAGATGAGATTGCTTGTTGAGATTCTCATCACAGCCTGAAATTTAATGTTTGTCAAAGAGCCTTTACATTTATTTACTTTCGTTGATTCTGAAGAAAGAAATACTATGCTCACCAATTCATGCAGACTCAAATTTTGAAAAAATTTTCCTAGTAAATCTCTTCATACTTGGAAATTTTTCAGCAGAAAATTTGTAAAAGTCAACTTAAGTCGCAGCGTTAAACATTTATTTCACAATGTGATCTGATTGCCCGTCAACAAACTTAAGTTGCAGCTCCTCAAATGCTGAGTCAGTATCAGTAGTGACGCGTCAATATCATTTTTGGTCAGATAGAAGATACATATCTAATTGAATTTAGAATTAATTTTCATAAAGACCTGAAATCTAGAGACCTCACCCTTCAAATTCTACAGACTGATTCCTCATCTTAGCAGAAACACTTTCAGGTACCTTCTATTTTCCTAGCAAAGGAAAATGATGAAAATTGCTTTCATCTAATTGCTTTACAAATATATCTAGTTTTGATTTGAATGATTTTACGCATGGGCATGTTGGAAATAATTTATTTGAATAGCGCCAGGAGACGCCTTATTTCGCCTAAAGTGAGAGCGCATGGGATTATGGGAAAGATTTCAGATTACATTTAGTTCTTGACCGCGTAAGACGGGTTTTCCTTGTTTGATTGTAATTTATCTTGACCGCTAAAGTGGGTTGGTGAAAGTATGGGCTGTTTGGAAGCCTTTGTATATCTTGTAAAATAATGTAAATATTTATTTATGTATAATTAGAGAGTAGGTATTGCAAATAATGTGGTAGAAAAGCACCGCTCTCCTCTTCATTGTTGGTTTATTGTTCTTTAAAACAGGGAAGGAAATTTCTGTTCAAGACGGATTTTTCTTACGGCTGGTCACAAAAAAACTCTTAGCAGTTCGCATTTAGTCCACGGTCAGCTATTTGCCCACCCTTGTCTTAAAATATAACATATTCTCAGAGCTGAATAAGACGAGGTAGTTATGTGACCTAGGCAGCACACTTCCCAGTATTTTATCAACAAGACTTTTGGTGAAAAAAAAAAGATACAAGACGCCAGCATAGTCCATTGAAAATCTAGTTGCACAAATCAAGATCAACAAAACACGACGAAATGTCCAAAGCAGAGGTGTCCAACCAGGATCCCGGAGCACACATTAATGCAGCTCAAAAAGGGAGTGCGGTACAAAAGATAGAAAGTTTGATGATATACCATTGCATAATATACCAAGAGATTTTGTACGAGTTTATGACGTACTTAATAAAATCAAATCGTTTATGAAATCAAAAGCAAAATTGTATCAGCACTAGATGATGCTAACTGGTCTGCAAATTTAACATTTTTGGTAGATTTGTATACTCATTTAATTGATTCAAACATGTGTTTTCAAGGTAAAAAATTCGACTTATTTAGGCAATGTTTCAAGTCATAAATGCGTTCAAAAGGAAATTGAAATTACAGTAAATCCAAATAAATGCAAAAAAAAAAAAAAAAAAAAAAAAAAAAAAAAAAAA
>BMAW01053598.1:274241-318577 GCA_019974015.1 Nephila pilipes | reverse complement strand
CTTTGGGGTTTGGCATAAGAATTTTAAAATAGAGATCGGGATTTTTGAGAAATTAAACTAATTGTTTTTGCAACTGAATTTACAGTCGATACAGATCTTCTGTCTTCAAATTTTCCCACGTAATTAATAGAACTGCAACCTGACATCAGTCTTAAAAATGCATTTTAAAAAGGAACTTTATTGGACTTTTATAAATCAAACCTGCCCAAAGACTAATACCCTTCCCTGCACAATAACTTTTTATTCACATCATTATCAACATCCTGCAAAACGTTCATCAGTGAGCAATTATTTTCAGGAGTGAAGTCCGCTGAGAGTAAAATTAGAACCAGAATATCGGAGGAACACCTTGAGAGCTCCCTGAGAATTACGACCACTTCAATCGATTCAGATGTTGACACATTAATATTTTAAATTCAATACTAAATATCACATTAATGAGTTATAGTTATCTTTAAATTAATAAAAGTTATGATGAAGTGTTATGTATAAAATATGATAAGATGTATAAAATAATTTCATCCTAATTCCATGTTGTAGGTTTAATAATACAAAAATCATAAATTATTAAGTTTTAAAATACTTCAATATATTAACTGTACATTTTATTATTTATTTATTTATTGCTCATGAGCTATTGTTCATGTCTTAGAATTAGATACATTTTGTGCGCCCTAAATCAAATCTTCTTCTATGCGGCTTAGGGAAGCAAAAATATTGGTTATCCCTGATCTAGAAGGTCGACATACTTTTCATTGGAGTGGGAAGTGCAACGAAGCTCTCAAACGCAATTTTAAATTTACTTTTAAATATTTCTCTAGTTCACTTGTCATTGTGCCGCATGTTTTTAAGACTACAGTCTCTTCTTTTCTCTAATACAGAATTTAATTGGATAAGTAACAATTCCTTTTTCTGTTAGTATGAGTGGATTGGGCTCCTATGTTTTTTTAATAAAAGTTGTTCCTTTTATAATATACATCCCTCTTATTTACTTCAAGAATTTGGGAACACAAGTTTTTGAAAAATCTTGTCCTTGCAAATTTTTTTGTTGCTAAAATTGCCCGTAAAATCTGTTTCATATTCTCCGTGTCACCTAATACACCAACGATAATGAACATTCTGTTACACTCATTGTCAAAAAATTTGCGCATCAAGAAAGAGTTGTCAGGATAAAACGAAATTTTGCATACTTAAGTACAACGTTGATGTAAAGTGGTAAGTGATTACAAAAACTTACTTTGTAATCACTTAGTTTGGTAAGTAAGTGATTACAAAATCCAGTCAAAATTATCATTTATTGTAGGGAAAATTACAAATGAACGGAGGTTTTAGTATCCTGTTGGGCCACCTCTAGCATGAATGCATGATGTGATACGGTCGGGCAATGAGACATACAAGTTCCGTATGATGTCCTGCGACATCTCGTTCCCCAGTTGCTGCCTTTCATTCGACCAAATTCGTCGGCTGTTCAACTTGCCGTCTTAAATTATACCAGATATCCTTGATCGGTGACAAATCTAGGGAACGAGCTGGCCAGGGAAGGATAGAAATGTAGAGAAGATAGTCCTGTGAAACCCTTGCTGTGTGTGAGAGGCATTGTTTTGTTGAAAAATAGCTGATGGTACCCCTACCATGAGTGGCAACACATGCGGCTGAAAAATGTCACAAACGCACCTCTGAGCTGTCATGTTGCCGTGGATCAATATAAGGGATGACCGTGTGTCGTATGTGATAGCACCCCAAACCATCACACCAGTTGTGGGAGCGGTGTGCCGCTGTACAGCGAAGGTAGAATTGAGATGTTCACCACTGGACCTGCCACACTTGTACACGATTGTCATCACTGCCAAATTGAATCTGGATTCGTTGCTGATGGCGACCTGATTCCATTCGGTCGCAGTCCAATCCCTTCGAGCGCGACACCACTCCAAACGGAAGCGACGGTGAGTGAGTGTCAGTGACTGTACAAGCAATGGGCGCTGCGATACCAACTGTCCTTCAATGCTTTCTGATAGTATGTATTGACACAGAGGCACGTAGTGAAGGTGCCACCTGCGTATGAATGGTGGATAATGAGACAGTTGTCGCTATGGTTGCATGTCGTATGATGTGACGATCTTCTCGATTACTGGTCTATCGAGGGATCCTGAGCCTGGTCGCCATGTAACAGAACTCTCTCTTGTCCACTGATCCCAACACCTCCTCGCAGTAAAGTCAGAATAGCCTAGGTGGCGAGCTGACCATTCGGTTTCCATCATCCCTATGATTTCCCCCTTCTCTAATTCTGACAGCTGCTGATATTGTCTCCGATAGTGGTGTAATTGCATCTCTAGTTAAAAAGCGTCCCTCAGCAACATATTAAATATACGCAAACAAGTTCTGCTCACTTGTTATACAATCCAAGGAAAAAGAAGTTCAAAGCCTTCTGGTGGCATTAAGAAATGCACAATCACACTGCATTTCTAATCGTTTAAATATCTGCCTGACACATACCTTCATGCCAAGTTTCGTAACAATCCCACGCTTACTTCTTGGTGGGGTTTATTTTTATGGGCATTTTTTGTGTTGGGTTTATTTTCATGGGCATTTTTTGTGTTGGGTTTATTTTCATGGGCATTTTTTGTGTTGGGTTTATTTTCATGGGCATTTTTTGTGTTATGTCTTCTACAATTTTAAAAACGTCATCTGGTAGACCTCAGTGCGGCCAGCCTTTTTTTATTTTACATATTAGAAGAAACTTTTATTTCATATTAAAAGTAAAAAATGCTTTTTTAATATTAAAAGTTGCAAATTGTTAAGGATGAAGATTGATAAATGCGTCAATGTGTTTTATTTCTATTGAGTCCCTTAGAATTCTATTCGATAAAGGAGGAAGAATGAAAGTCAAAAAGTTTCCACAGTTCAAACGTGAAACTAACGAGTAACCAGATTAAGAGCTAAATTGTTCTTTCATTCAATAAAGCATATTAACTGTTTTCAACTCCAAATAAATAACAAAAATAAGCCTTTACCTGAGGTGAACAGAATACACGAAGCAAAAATATGGGATATAAGATTCTAGTTCAGACTATTATACTATGTAAACATAATCCAGACTCGTTTTTCACAAGTAACGTCAGCGACTACATCTCCCACAAGCTGCACCTATTCAATTAATCTCTACTGTAATCTATCTATCTATCCTCTCGACTTAGTGAGAAAGCTTATAAAGGAAATTAGAAAATACAGTTCTGTTTGGTTTCTACAAATTTGTATAAATTTCAAAGAATGAATGTATGCCCTTTAAAAAAAGTTAAATTTACAGAACAGAATAAAATGATGTATGTGGAATAAAAACAAGCGAATTTCTCACGAAGCTTGTATTAATGTTAGAATATCTCGTAAATTATGGTGTGGGCCCTATTACATTTTCTTTCAACTTACTTTTTGGGAACTTTTTATGATATTGTTTGAGTCGAAAATTTCTTCTAATAAATCAATTGTGACTTACGTAAGGAAGATTTGAATTAGCGAATTGTAATGAATGGAACTGAGGAAACGTATGCATAAGCAGTGAGCGTTTCTTGTACAGGTTGGTAGTCCAGTGAGTGATAAAGGTAATGGGCTAAAATTATTGAGTGAAACATTTGTATCACATCTGCGTGGAGTAAGAAGCTTTAAGAATGAGTTCAGACAGGATTTATAAAGAGATTCGAACTCTTATTTTCAATTCTTCTAAGGACACGAACCCGAATGAATGTGCAAGAAGAATAATCTTTTCCAAAATTAATCGTTAAATCAGTCGCATATGGGGATTAATTACCACAAATAAATTAGATTAAAGAAAAATATTGATTATTCGTAGATCTGAAATTGATTAACTTATGACTTTCTCTTCATTTGACTTTGTATATTTATCATATTCTAAATATGTTTAGTCATGGTAGGAGAAGAAAAATATTAATGAGGTGTTACAAATCTGGAAAAAAAAAAAAAAAAACCCTTCGAAATCGGGTTCTGTTTTTTATTTGGAAAAAAAAAAATGTTTTGAATTGGTTTCTGTTCACGTTGACAAAGGCATTCTTAACACAAGTATTCACATTTGGAAATATATCTTAATGGTAATAACACATTGATCAATAACTCCCGAGTTTAAAATTGAAAACAACATTTTTTTTGCAATTTTTTTTTTTTTTAATCAAAAAAAACCCTTTTTTAATCACCCTTTTGGGTGATAAAATTGTTACAACGGTTTTTCAAATCTTTTTTTTTTTTTCTTTTTTTTTCCCGCAAGAAATCTTTTTTTGTTGCGAGTAAATAGCGATAAACAGCTTTCTGAATCATCGACTCGTTGCTGTTTTTGTTCCATCGAAAGCAATCGCGGCACCCACTTGGAAAAAACCTTTTTCACTTCACTTCAAAAAACCTTTTTCCTGGTCCGATCGACTTAAAATTTTGACACGTTTCAAGCAAAGGTTAGTACTCTAGAAAGACCTGGTTACTGGTTTACTACGAGCGCCATCTCTGGGTTAGTCTTGGGAGTTATTGATCGATGTGTTATTAATGATCTTTATGAAACTAGAATTTTTAAAAAAGATGTTCTGACTTGTTATAAAATTGTATGTTACGTGCCTTATTCTTCAGTAGGTGCGTCAATACTTTAAGGTACGTGAAAAATGTACAACTACGAAAAATATTTACTGAATTAAAGGTCCCGTCTACCCGCCATTTTGATTTCGCGGACGTAATGTTAATCCTATGGAATTTAGACTTTAATTCTCACATCTTTACTATTCGACCTATTTGAATGCAATAAAGTGCATCTGAAAGAGCAAAAATTAATGAATGCTTCTGTGGAATTACTTTTTCCCTACGATTTTTAAAAAATATGTTTTAAAGATCGGAAAACAAGTAAACGAATCGTTAAAATAGGAATAAAAATATTATTAAAAATCGGAGGAAAAAATAATTCCACAGAAGCATTCCTTATTTTTCGCTGTTTTAGATGCATTTTATTACGTTCAAGTAGGTTCAATTGTAAAGGTGTGAGAATTAAAGTCGAAATTCCGTAGGATTAACATTATGTCCGCGAAATCAAAACGGTCAGTAGATGGAAGCCTTAAGAGCATGTTTAAGAATCAAATCCAGTCTCACACTTCTTGATCTTAAGAAAATGTTAAACGTCGTATATTTAATTTCCTTAAATTTGCTAAATGAAATGAAACTCCTTCGTTTTTGTTTCATTTAAAACAAATCTTCCATCTGAGTCTTACTTCCGTTACCTCTCTTAGCATTCGTTTGTCTTTGTCCTTAGATGATGATCAGACTATAGTTACTTCCTCGGAGAATACATTTTTTTTTATTTCCATGAAAGAAACATTAAAAAATTATAAAACAAATATAACTTCAAAAAAAAAATGTTTATTTGGGATCCATTCAAATACGGTGAATGATATTAATGATCGTTATAGAAAGATTCTAAGCCCAATTTCCTTGACCTTTTGGATTTCAACAAGCCTCTAGCGTTCCTTTTTGTTTATTTATGTGCATACAAATAATTTCGGTGTAAAAGGAAAGTGGTATTTCCCAAATGAAGAATTATTATTGCATGAATGATACTCGTTTTTTGCCTCCGACTTTCATTTATCTTTGACCAAAGCCCTCAGGGGATTACTTCTTTAGATAAGCACAGGATTTACGACTCCAAAGTATCTGAGTGATCTTCTCTTTCACTCATTAGGGTTTACAGTGTTTTATAAACAAGGCCGCGGTAGCCGTAAGTCATAATTGCAAGTTTGTGGCTGTTGTCATTTTAGTCGAGTCCTGATGATACTTCAGACCCGTCTTGTAGAGGAGTAGAGAGAGTAAGGTGTTATCCTCGTCATTTGACCGTGGTTCAAAATTAAGAGCCTCTTCGACAATAGTTCTCGTGTTGTCTTTAAGTCCGACGTCGATAAACAATCGC
Organism: Nephila pilipes; assembly: GCA_019974015.1. Lineage (NCBI taxonomy): Eukaryota > Metazoa > Arthropoda > Arachnida > Araneae > Nephilidae > Nephila > Nephila pilipes. Next base: position 312,633 of record BMAW01053598.1, on the reverse strand, counting down.
TTTGTCAAATCTTTAACGAACAAGGATGACATACTACCGGGATACCTCAACTATCTTTCTCCATTTTCGACCTTTCTCATTCGTTTTCCCTTTCCTTCTTTTCTTCAATTTACGATTTTAATCTGTATCAAAGAAACACACTTTATTGCAAAATAATGTTTGCCTCAACTTGGCTAAATATGGTCTTTGTGTCAATAAAACTAACTAACCATTAACCAAAATCATCCTTACCAGAAGCAAAATTTCGTTTTGTAAAAGCTATTAAATATTCCTACACAGGATAATTATATTCCGGCTTATGAAGATCTACATAATCTCTTATTGAAACTCATATCTTACATGATTTAACAAGCAAATTTTATCATGCTTATCTTTACAATTATTCTATTGATAAATCATGAATATATTTTTGAGCAGTAGAAAAGAAAGAACATTTATTTTTCTCTTTAATATGAATAGAATCATGCCTTTATTGAGAAGAAAAATTCAAGTGAATAATTTTAATATTTAATAATTTATCTAATTCAAGCGAATAATTTAAAATATCCAAAATTACATTAATAACATTATAATACACCATTGTTCGGTAAGTTCGAGCGTAAAGACGTTTTCGGATTTTAAATAAAATAATCTTATTTCAAACAATTAAATTTAATATGCTTCTCACAATTAAATTTTTTTTTGTTTCGACATTGTTTTCAGTTGCTTTGGTAAGATTAAAAAAAAAAAAAAAAGCTTTAAGAGGCATGCAACGATTTCTTTTATTTTTTTTTTTGCTTCTTTACTATGAAATCAAAACTTGAATTCTCAGTAGATAAGATAAAAAGTTCCTACAACTTAAAAGAAAAAAATCGAAGCAAACACATTTGGGCACTTAAAAATACATCGTTAAAAAGTTGTGAATCTTTGCAAGCATTCAAAGTCATTCATAATGGATAAAATAAATAAAAAAAATTCTCATAAACATGAAAATTCTTAGTTTTTGAAATTATCCGTTAAATCTGGGTGTAATTCGATATTAAAGATGTATTTATTTTTCAATATATAACAGTTGCCAAATATCAAATTTTTTACGGTTTTTGAAAGGCGAATTTTAAAAGTTGTGACGTTGGGGTATTCAAGATTTTCTCTTCATTAACCTCGGGGACGTTGTAGTAAATTGTATGTGAATTGCATAAAATTACAATTTCTTCCCAAAACGAGTGATTAGGTAAGCTAAGATTTCATATTTAAACCAGAATCTGGAATTGTTGAGTTAATTGAGATTAGAAAGAAAGAGAGAGATTTTATCTGTTCTTCAAGTATTAATAAAGCATTATATCTTGATTTTACTTATCTTCGATTGGAGTTCAATAATTATTGTCTAGTATATTAGACTGAAAGATGGCGGTAGAATTGTATAATGAAGAACGAAGTTGCAAAGTGTAGATAGTTTTTAATGAAAAATTATCTGAGATTGTAAAAGAGTGCTGATTTTTATTGTTGTTCTGGCATATTGAATTGCTTAACTAAAAAGTTCAAAAACACACACGTAATTACCGAATATAAAACTCTTGCTATACATAATTTATTTTATTCTTTATTAACTTTACATATTCCAACAAAAAACTAACAATATAACAAACAGGAAATTCTCTAGAACAATGATAATAATAATTATGATTTTTCTATATACAATGTGAAAAATAATGAGTAAACAGAAATAAAATATTAACGAGACAATCTTTGGATTTATTGGTTACACATTCAAACAATTTTTTAGGAACTTCGCTAAGTATTTTTAAGGAAGAATTGTGCAAAAAGACATAGAATAATTGACAAAAAAAATATTTTCTTAAAGAATAATTAGAATAATTTTCTATTATTAATACCATCTCACAAAGACTCATGTAACTAAAAAGGACTCTAGAATGAGAATTTAGATAACTTATTTGAATCAAAGAATTTTAGGTTTTTACAAATAACTCAAAACGCTTTGCTATATGTTTTTAATTTCGCTAGTCATAAGCAATTATTCGTAATTATGAATAAAAGATATAAGCATAATTTTTATATTATTTAACCTCGTAAATTTTTCTGGGGCAGTAGAGATATAATGATGACTTATTAAAAGAATGCCTGAGGAGATTCGGAATACATAATTGAAAGGAATATATTCGAACCATCTAGTGGAACATAAAATCAACATTTTCTTTGAATTTGATTATCTATCGCATATTCAAACGAATACAAATGAAAATTTAAAAACAAAACTTTCCGAAAATCGGAATCTTAGTATTCTGTTAATTGAGAAATTTTATTCTTTGGAATTAGTAGAACAATTATTTATCAAACTCACATTAAACCAACGATAAAATTTATATTCGAAGATTTGTTTTATGACTATTAAATATAGCTCTCATATAATTTATGATTTTTCGAGATTTATTATCATAATTCTCTTGCTAAAATGTAGAGTAAGCGAGACAAAAAGTAATTAATTTTCAATATTTTTCGAATAAAATATGAAATGTTATTCGAAAACAAAATAAATTAATGAAAAAACGATATTGTTCTTGATTTCAGTCCATTCAATTAGATTTAATTTGAAACTTCTAGAATTTCATTCGAAATTTATTTAATCATTTAGCAAACGATTTGGTGAATTGTTATTAAAGTAAATCTAAATAAGCATTATTCCAATTATTCTGAAGTAATTTTAGAAACTGAAGTCGAAATTATTCTGTTCAAAATGAATCTGACAAATATAATTGTAGTAACTTTATGCTCTTACATCGCAATTGTTGTTTGTTTCCAGTTGTATTAGAACTTGACACTTTACTGAAATCTATTGAATTTGTAATTTGATATCCACCGATTACTTAATTCATTTATCAAAATATTCAAGATACGAGGTGAAATTGCACGTTCGCATTTTTTAGTTTGTATCAGAGGTATGATTTGCCAGTAAAATCTGTCAAACATTAAATATTTTCATATTAAAAATCTCTTCTTTTGCTGATCCAAATATCAACAATTTAAAATATTTTCTGGATTTTTGATACTTGCCCTCGAAGAAAATTTCATTTCTTAAACATAAATATTTTCATTTCAAGATGTGTGACTTGGTATACATATATTTTAAACAAAATTTCTTGTAATAAATATGCAAGGACTGAAAATTCCACTCCTTTCACAGTACTTTTACTTCAGTTATTTTGTTGAGGGTAGATTGATTTTTTGTTATTTTTTAACTGAATACTTTAAAGATAAATTTGTGTTTAACTCATTTAATTAAAATATATAAATATTATCAGCCAATTTTGGAAAAATGTACACTTTTACTGTATTAGAAATTTTAATATGCGAATTAAATTAACTTTTAAAAACATTATTAACATTAAAAAAAATCGAAAATATAACTACTGTGAGTAATGCAGAAACAGTTTCTTGATAATATTACAACAGAGAGCCCCATTTAGTCTTAAAAGTGTTAAGTTCAAAATTCAAAATTACAATGACAGCTAAAAATAGAACCGACCCACACATATAGTCAGAACTAAAATATTTTAAAATTGTTCGTCATTAACATTTTTTCATGTTATTTGTTGGGACACTAAATGAAAATTATTTTTGTAACTTTTTTCCTCATAATTTTCTAACATTCTATAAATTTTATTAACTTATTTTTATTTTTCTATTTTTTATGTTCAATTAGCAACTATAAAAACGAATGAAATAAAAGTAAAATAAATAAAAAATTATTTATCGAAATGAAAAATAAATTTCTGTACAGTTGAATGAGAATAATTTTAATGAAACAGCTTAAAATATATCATTTTATTGTAATAGAATATCTGGTATAATTTAAAATTATAAAATTTGTGTTAGTTAAAAAAAACCTATTATTAATTTTCTTGTTAAAAGACTTGAAAGCACATTAGATTTCAAAATATAGAGTTAACTAATAATCCAAGTAATGGAACCTGGGCCTTTCGGATATGTAACTGGGAAACTAATTTTAATATCCTTTTTTATGAATCTGACAATGCAAATACAAACAACTGATTAATTTAGTATTTCACTTCAAATCCTTTTGCACAATAATCCTTCCAATCAATCAAATATCATTGTATAATTTCTTGAAAACCGAAAAGCGGAATATTCAACATCAGATGATCAGAAAATCGAAACCATCTAGCCCCATCTAAGGGGTTGTCCGAGAGGTCGAGAATGACCACCACCTCTGGTGACGGCGCTTACGAATTCCGATCTTGTGTTGATTTTGGGCATTCCAGCGAATTGTGGTCTCCAACGGGCCAAGAAACTAAGAGCTCTTTTTGCCATGTCGTCGTTCATGCCGTAGTTTTTGTAGTACGCTATATCATCGCCCTCATTGAAGCGCTTGACTTCATCGATATCAGACGATGAAGATTCATCGGATGAGGATGATATATCGTAAGCTGTAGCCTTGCAGACGATGAAGAAGAGTAGAAGAATCAGGCACATCCTTCCAGTAGCTTCTGAAAAGTACAAATTACATATTAAGTAAATTACAAATTGTAAACTATTTCATATCATTACTTATAATCCTAATTTGGATTTAGGGCCTACTAACTGACGACGCGGCCGCGGTAAACACCCGGGAGCCAGATTCCATTTTTTCTTGTTTTTTTCATCGTGTTTGGAGAATGAAAAAAAACAAGAAAGTGTGGATTTAAGATAGCTCAGAACATAGTTATGAAAATTGCTTGAGAAAAGCTATGTTTTCAAGAAAGAAAGTGAAATTAAGTTAAACAGGTCGTGTTACTGCATCAGGTTCCAGCTAAGTTCGAATATCAACTGGAAGCATACTTAAATTAGTTACATCAATAGATTGAATTGCGGAAAAGAACATCAGAAAAACTTCGGTAATCGAAATTATTTTTTCTTTCAATGTCGGCAAGCCAAATAACATTTTCAAAGAACGGTATTCTTACAAACGATATTGAAACAAAAATTAAATTCTCATCAATGCTTAGACAGACAACATCAATTAAACTGATTTTACTATATAGGGTTTTTTCAGTCAATATGTGAAATTGAAACTCTGTTAAATCTCACTTGATTTGATATGTATGTACTTTAATGTAACAATTAATATTCAAATTTGACTTGGGACTAATAAATATGTGATTTGAACTTTTTTAATGTATTCTTATTTTTGCACTTCTAGAACCTAGTTGATCAATTCGTACATCCGGCGAATGTCGCCAAATCCGTGCGTGATCAAATTATACTTCAAAGCTTCTGAAATAAATTAAGATTTCGAATAGAGTTCTTTAAGGTATTTAACTTATCTTAAAATGCTTTTAACTGAATTAACATTTTTGAGATGATATAGTATTAATAAAGCAATTAATACTGCGCAATTTGGTGACCGAGGTATTTCATTTTGTTGTAAATAATTTGTAAGGGAGATTTAATCAATATTATTTGCGAACTTTATTGAAACACTGCGATTCGTCTCTTTTTTATATTTTTAATTAAATCTCATTGAGCTTTCGAATAAAAAATTTAAAAAGAGAAAATCACAATAAAGAGAAATGAAATATTGAGGACATATTTATTAAAAAAAAGATTTATAGATGAAATATCAAATTTAATTCCGTCAGCGAAGCCAAGTTTTCCGTTACCAACTTAAAGTTAAGCCAGACTCATACTTAGGGAGTAATGAAAAAGATTTCATTAATTTTCTAAGCAAATTCCAAAGTAAATCTTGCAATGAAGCAATTTAGTGTTATTTGAAAATACCTTACTTTATAGCATTTATTTAATTTTAATTCTTATGTGTCATCTAATAAGTTCCTTTAACATTTCTATACTAGGATTATTTTTTCATCCTGAAATATAGACTTGAGAATTAAGAACAGTGATTTAGGACTGATGATGGTTTGATTCTTAAAAGCTTTAAAATGTTTTTCGTGTTGCCAGAAAGGAAAGAAGCTTAATTTTATTTATTTTTATTAACTATACCTAAAATTCCAATTATTCAAATTAATAACAACAGTTTGTGGCGAACTATTCTAGCAAATCTAAATTTCTAAACATTTTGAAATTGCATTAATTTTAGAGAAAAGAATGCAGATACTAATTATAAAGAACAGCATTATAATGAATGTATATTTAAGTAGTAGGAATGCTTCTTAAAAGCTGTTAAAATATTAAATCTTAAAAAAGTAGATCTAGGTTTTATGGTGCCTTAAATTATCTTTCTAAATTCCGGAATACCGTATAAAAATAGCTATAAATTAAAATTTAGAATACGTGTCTTAAAAAAATAGTTAAGGAAAATTTCAAACAAATTTTTTTTAAATTTCTAAATTTTTGTTTTTATTGAAGTAATCTATCGTAAATCGAATATTATTTTCAATTTTATCGGAATCATCCTTTTACTAACCATAGTAAATGTTTATTGGAATTTTTTTGAAAAAAAAAACATTTTAATGCTTTATTTGAAATGAAAGAGCACCAATTCATTCCCATTGTAATTAATTGAATGGTTTTATATGATATTGATCAATAAAGGCTTATTATTCCCTGAGAATGAAGTAAAATGCTTTATTTTCTAATCAAACCTTACAAAGGAAATTAATTTTTTTTCTCCACATTCATAAAGAGTGAGCTTATGGACCCGATGCAGTATACGCCGGGCTGAAGCCATTTTTCTGTTTTGGCGATGAAGCTGTTCATTCTAATTTCGCACTAGTGGATTGCCATGTTAAGCCTAAATGCACACATATTAAGAAGGTGAAAAATACCAAATTTAGCGTCCGAACATATAAAGCAAATGGGTAACTTATTAATTTCATATTAACATTTCCAGGATTAAAATGTAACTGTACGTGTTACATTTTACTGATAAACTATCTTAAGCAAAAACGTGAATATTATATGCAATATGACTGTAAAAGTGGGGTATCAGCTTAATTGTCGACCTCGTCATCTGACCGTGTTTCAAAATTGCAAAGCATATTCGTTTGTGTTTAGCGTCGCCAAGAAATAGACAACCGGAAAAGCGGCCAATAAACAGACAGCGCGAAATTTTTTCAGGTAGCTGCAGACATGGGGTAGCGCGTAGAAATAAATGACCTAAATAGTACCACAAATTTTCTCAAAGAGCTTGAATAAAAATGACCTAAAAATAACACCATAATCCTACCTCTTAAGGAACTAGTAATGATTATCCTTCATTTAAAATTTTGTATTCCGGACACCTACGGGTCAAACTGCTCGTTTTCAGAGAATCAAAATTTATACGATCAGCAAAAGAGCACTGGATTTGATACGACACTCGATTTTTTTTTTTTTTTATAACTCAAGAAATTTTTGAAATTTTTTTTCAGATTTGGTAAGAAATTCTGCTATAAAATATTCTGAAGAATCCATCGTATAATTTTAAAAAAAAAAAAAGAATATCTATATATATTTAAAAATATGAAAAAAGGGAGGGAATAACATATGAAAGAAATGGCCTAACAAATTATGTATTTCGTTCACATCCGAGAATCATTACAGTAATTTGTAGACTAATAAGGAATACTTATGACTCATTAATTAAAATGCGACATGTCATCCAAATCCGGTTCCTGTTAGTGATGCTAAGAACGTACACATTGTGAAAGATTAAAATAATACTTTTTTTTAAAATGCTCTTTGACTTTTTATTCTTTTCGAACATACTCATAAGAAGAGAACGAAATTTTTAAAATTTATTTACGAGTTAGTTGTCTCTAAGAAAATATATAAGAGTATATTTCAATTATATTTCTCCATTCCTTTGAATGACATATGCAAAGGTCCATAAAATGGATAACTGGCTTCAGAAGAATTCAAATTCAAGAAATACGAAACTCAAGAATCTTATAATGTATTTGAAAAATGGGGAAAAAAAGTTGTTCTGAGGGATATTGAGTCAAAAATTTCATCTGGAACAGTTATTTGGAATACATACATACATATATATATATATACAGGGTGCTTCAAAAAAATGTATACAACTTTAAACTATTGTAGTTTTCCCGCTCTACAAGGCTAATGTTATATTTCTTCGCCAGGTGCCAGCATAATCGTCCCTCTATGTTATATTATCAGTTGGAATTTGTAATATCAACATGGGGGACGTACGTTTGAGTTTTGAAGAACGTAAGCAGGTTATTAAGTGGTACTGGAAGTTTGAGAATGTAAATGAAGTTCAAAGACAGTGGAGAAGGGAGTATGATACAGAACCACCTTCAAGATTAACAATTACACGCATACCAAGACATTCTTTGGAATGAGATTCAAGCAGTGTGTAGAGAAATCTCATTGGACGTTTTGATACGATGTACAGAATCTGTGGTGACTTGTACTCAGAATTGTATTGATGCTGCAGGTCACCAATTTGAACAGTATTAACATTTGTTATTTATGTTTCAATTACATTGGACTTTCAGCTTTCTATTTTCCTGAAATTTAACTTTGTAGAACGGTAAATAAATTTTCTATGGAAGTTCAAAGTGTGTATACATTTTTTTGAAGCACCCTGTATATATATATATAATACTAAAAAGAAATAATGATTTGCATGGAAAGCATTTTTTGGAATTGTAATAAAATGTATAATATACTTATTCATTTTTCATATATTTCAAGATATATTTGACATTACCCTCTGTAATACAGTTATAATTATGCTGTTTGGAAAAAACCGATTTTAGGAGAATCCCATAGATATTTCAATTGATCGAAGAAAAAATAAGTTGCGGATGTTTGAATAAAAATAAACGAGTGAACTTTATGAACCCAGAATAGACAGAAAAAATGCCACTTTTATTTAAAAAAAAAACTATTATTTTAATTTTAAGAATATATTCCCTCGGGTTCGACTTGTATTTTTTTAATGAAGTTCTTTATTTTTCAAATTCAAAGATGGAAAAAAAAATAAATAAATAAAGTACATTTCCCGCATCAGTGTATGACAAATTGGAATATTCTTTAGAATTTTTAATAGACCGAAGAAAAGTAAGCAGTGATTTTCTAAAAGGAAATGAGAAAAACGAGTAGGAAAACCTTTTTTTGTCAACACACAAGAATAGACAATTCTTTTTATTCGGGAGAAAGCTATTCTTTTTGACAAAACTCCTTATTTTAATTCGAAGAATATATTCTCTCCGAGCGTTAAATTTATAGTTAAGAAGCTGGGACATTTCAAAATTTTAGAGAATTAACAATGTTACTGATTTTGTAATATTGGTAATTTTTTTATAATAGTAAATTGTCTGAGTATATGATTCAGAAGGAAACGATATTGAAATTATTCTGTAGTGTATATATAAAAATTTTCGTAGTTTTTATTGAAAACTAGAACGGCAATCAAATTTGATCTGATATTCTTAATAAGTCTATAGAAGTTTTAGGAACTGGTATTGATAAAATTAATGTAAATTTTTAAATATTTATGCTTATTTAAAAGAAGCCATATAATTAGGGAACTTTTTATTCATAATGTCTTTAACAATAGAACGTAAAATGGAGAAATTGATGAAAAATAGACTAGACAATCCAAATTATATTTAAATTTCTTTCAAATTTGTCTACAAACAAATCGTTAGGCCAAATAATCGCTCACAATCGAGAGTTAAAATTTATTCGAACTTAAGCGATCTATATGCTTTCTTCAAAACTGTCGGAATTCAGCTACGACAGTATAAAGTTCATGAATGCATGAAAAAACAAGTAGTGGAATTTTTTCGCAAAGAGATGAATTTTACTTTATTATAGAAAATATGAAACAGATTACGATACGCTGATTAGAATATTGTAATCTAAACTATGTATGCAATATAAAAAATACTATTATTTTCGACTTGTCTGTAATCTTGGGAATTTGTGATGAAGGCATTCGGAGAAGCAATGTGAAAATAATTTAAGGTAAAAATATAGGGTTGGGGAAGTTTTTTTCTATAAAATGTAACTTATTTACATTATTTATTGTAAATTCATGCGTGACACACAATTATCTAACGTGTTCTTTCAACTGTTACGTCTCAAAGTTGGTTTTATATTTCGCAAAGTAGATACAAGGAAGTAAAATCACAAACATGTATATTATATGTTGCTATGACCAGGATACGTAATTAAAATGACCTTTAAACGCCGTTTAATATAATACGAGTCTCATAAATTAAATCTATTTATTGAACTCATTTTCAACCTACGCTTTAGATAGATCGTGATAATGATTTTAATGAAAGATAAAAATTCTTTATCATATGAATTGCTCATTTCCTCGACTATGTATTTTGAATGCATGCATTTTCAACACATTTGTGTTAATATTTTTGATAGAATGTAATTATGTTTTCTAGGGAATCGCGAATTTCAATAAATGATAATACTTTTCTTATGAAATGGGACAATGTTATGTCAGATGAATCGCGTATTTCTTTAGTTATGTATTTTGAATGCATTTGTTTTCAATACAATTGAACAGGATAATGTTTAAGATGAATCATAAATTTCTTTGGTAATGTCGTTAGTGTGGCGTAGAAGTTAGGAGAGGGGAATTGGGGGCCAGCTCAGGTGTCGCCCTCGTTACTTGACCGAGGTTCAAAATACGAGGTCCGTCGCCAATATCCCTCGTGTTGCTTCTAGGGCGACGTTAAAACCAAACCTTATTAATGCGTTTTGAATACATAGATTTTGCGCTTATTTTACCGATAAATCATTCACTTTTTTTTATATTTATGGTCCTTTAAAATAAGGCTGTTTTATGCACAAATTATTTATTTAATTTACTACGAAATTTATTCCTAAGGTAGTAACATGGGCTGTTCGCGAATTTTTTCCTTGGACTAACATTTGGGTTTTTTTTCCGATTTTATATTTATGTTCCTAGCCACTTCTTCCCAATAAAATGAAACGTGATGTATGTTAAGTATACTTTGGAAGTGGAGTGAATAGATATAATCAAGCCGTTTAAACAGAAAATTAAATTGAGGATTATTAAGGTTACGGTAATGAAAAGGGTGTTGATGAGATGTGCGAGAAAATATTATGGCGTGTAATAGGGGATTTGATTAGATTAGGACTCAACGCTTTCGGAACAATCGCAGAACGTACTCTCATCGTATTCCGGTAAGCGAATTCTTAGACAGATTTTAAGACTTGACAGAACTCGCGAATAGAGAGAGTGAACTCTCTGTTTGAGAGCATTCCCCCTATTAAAGTATCAATAAAAATTATATCTCAGATATAATAGATTATTTTTATCCTGGGTCTGTGCTTGAATGGAATTTGAAACTTAGATCTTATAATTAGAAGCATTTAAGAAGACAGACGGGACAGATGAATCGGATATCGTCTCTAGGTTCTATTAAATTTCTTGCGTGAGGATGTTAGCGGATAAGATATCACACAAAAATGTCTTTCAATGCTTAGAATAAACTAAACACACGCACACAAAGAAAATGATTACAAGAATCCTTTCAATAGAAATTATTACGGGAATCTCTTGTGTATTTCTCTTCAACTAACCCTCGGGAATCTCTTGCGTATTTCTCTATATAATATTATTTGATTTGAGAACCTCTTCCAGTAAATGAGCCGAGACTTAAAGTAGCTTAGAAACATTGTAGTGAATAAAATTTATGTGATAGCATTTATAAGTAGAGAAGAGTTTAATAAGTAGGTTAGTGGTAGTAAGAGAGATGAAGTTTACAATGAAGAAAAACCTCGTTCCTTCGGTGAAATGAAAAAGATTCGAAGTTAGTGAGGACCCGAAGAAGGACAGTGAGTGGGATCCACCTTACAAGTATTATTACTGACTCGGACCCGGTTAGTAATTTAAATATAAGTAAGTATTTATGATAATAATCATGGGTTTGGTCGCGTATAGGGATTCAGATATAATAATGTAGATATTGAAATTAGAATATTCGCAAACCCGCATACAGTAGTTTGGTTTCCATCATTAATTTTATCTTTATTTGCCTATTTAATTAGAGATCTAACATTTTACTAATGGAGCAGTCAATGGACAGAAATAGAACCGGGGAGTTACAGAGGAAAATAATGTTAAGTCAAGTTAATTAAATGGATTTATGTCTCGAGGGAATAGCTTTTGAAAGAGCTGTCAGATGTTAGTTTCTTCGATCTGAATATAAATCGATTGTCATTATCATGGAAATTTTCTAGATTTATAATTTCACTTCCTATTTTAATAATTTCATACTCAATTTTTTTCAAATTTAGTCTTGATATTATTTAAAATTTTCATTATTTGGCATTCAGTATTTAAGTAAATATAGATTCAGTTAAGTTTTTATATAAAAGTTTATTCGGACTAAATTTAAAATAGAATTTACGGAATTTTATACAGATATTAATATTATTTTGCATAGACATTCACATTATTTAACACACAAATTAAAATTTCCCAAAAAAAAGTGATAATAACGAAAATTAAAACAGTCACTTAAAGTCACGTGAAAGTAACGTAAAAGAGATTGGTTGTTCAAAATGTTAAAATATCTTTTTTCGTTGGATCATCAAGAATATCAGTACAAACGATCTTTAACATTGGTGGCATCATATCATAGCGAATTTTGTTGAAAAATATGGATAACTTTTGAGTTAATAAATTTTTTAATTTTTTAATAAATATATAAATTGCACCTCTTGATATAAAATTTAAATTAAATCCTTCATAAATTCTTTGCTCATATGTATATTCAAAATAAAGAATTTGTATCACGGGTGTTTGAATAAATCAAATAAAGAATAGAAATAAAATTTTAAACTTTGAAGTGCTATTTTTAACTAAAAAAAACAGCTTTCCGAATACATTTTGGTTATAAAATTGTAAGATATATTATCAAAATTATCAAAAACATTTATATGATTTTTTAATAACACAAAAAATACTATTTTCTGCATTTGTGATTTTCAAAAGCATGTAAATACAAAAAAGAAGTAAGAAGCATTTTAAGACTGAAAAAAAAATATTTCGTAACTAATGGAATAAAAAGGAAGTACTTAAAAAAATCAAAAGTTTGTTAAACAAAAAGACGATAGATAATTAGAAGATTGATAAATTTTAATAATTTTATTTGCTATTAATAGATAACTGCTTAAAATATTATTTTTTCATATAACACTTCTTTTGGTTGTAAATTTTCATTTTTCGTATGATATTAATCATATGAAAAACACGAACGATATTTGACAATTATTAGTTTAAAATTTCGGTCATAATTTTTGCGTTCGGTTGGTTTTTCTTATCTTATTTATTTTTTTTATTTAAATAACATAAATGCCTTTCCTTAAAGCAAAATACATATATTCCTAATTGAATTTTTAGCAATAAGTACAATACTATCGTTAACAATTCAATTGTAAATACGAGTATTCTTAGCTAAGCATACTCAATTTTTCATTTGTGTTAAATAATTCCAAAAAAAGGTTAACTCATTGCTAATTTTCAAATATTTACAATCGTTTAAAATGCAATTACTGTAGACGTTTCGCAAGTCAGACTTCTTTGACTCCAATCTCTGAACTATTCGGATGGGTCTTCACGAAGATTTCCTTCAATTATTAGAATAAATTCTTTTATGAAATTTAATATTGTTTTCACTGATTTAAGTAAGTTTATTTAGTGCAAAAAATATTAAATTTAAAAAGACTACTTCGAATAGGTTTTTGAATAATTAAAAAATTTTTCGGATAAGTATTTGTTAGTAAATTTAGTAAATTCTTTTAGTATTGTTTCTTTAGTTTCGTGCTTTCAAACAATCAATCAATAGTTTGGTGGTTATACCGTTCTATATTTTAGAATGCAATTAGTATAACAATTTTAGCTGAGGTAATGATAGCAAGTTTTTAGCTTAAAAAATATTTTTAAGTGTGTTTTAAAAGTACAGATTATTTTTAAGTTAATACTTATTTACTTTGGTTTTAAGAAATGTATTTGTTTACTTATGAAATTTTCTTCTTTGAAATTCTATTCGTTTCTGAAATTTTGATTATGCTTGTTTTATATCTTTAATGATAATATAATTACTTAAGTTGTGATGGTTAGATACGTAAAACAGGTTTAAATACACTTTACGCATTCCAAAGTATGAGATACTGTTTAAGTTACATTATCTACATTTTTATTTTTCATTAATTCTTTTCTGTTGTTTTGAGATTTGCTACGTTTTGGGTAGCTTTGTATTTGTCTAAGTTGTAGTTTTTAATTAATAGTTTATATATGTTTTCAATTAAAATTATTATGTACAATTTCCAATTCTTTAGACTCTTCATTATAATATTTTGTATGTTTTTGATTTAGAATAATATTTTTAATTTTATCGGTTGATTTTTTCAATAATTTACTGTTGTTTTGTTTCAATTAATTCTGTAGCATTTGTAGGTTTTTAGCTTAATTGTGACGTAAATCACACACACACACACACACACACACACACGTGTGTGTGTGTAATTTACGTCACAATTAAGCTCCTTCTTCGCAAGCTTCATCGATAAGGTACTGGCTTAGCTCATTTCGTGTTTCATAAATACTTCACTGTTTACTCTTGGTAAGATATTTTACGACGCCCGCCACCATCAAATCCCATTACATCGGCTTCGTCGTTATTGCGAAAATAATCAAATTAAAAGAGCTTTGCCGTAAAACGGTGATCTTAATAATGGTCGCTAACAATAGCTTCGATGATAATCAGTCCATCGTAATCTTCCACAAAGTCATCTCCTCCTTTCTTCCTCCGAAGAATAACAGACCCTCCTTTATGCATAATGAATATTTTCATCAACTTGCTGTAAGCTTAAGGTAACTCGGTGTATCGAACGACGTTTGACAGATATCAGATTTATTTAAAATATGTACATGGTTATAATCCAGATGCGTTACTATGTAAATGTTTCATGGGAAATAATTTAATGTGCAGTCTTTTTTAAGTGAGGGAACTTTTTTTTTTAAATAATTAAGTGACTTCATTTTTATGTAGTTAAATACTTTTTTTTATGAGATGCTTTACATGAATTTGCTATAAATTTGGCTATTTATATATTATTTTAATACTGGAAAGGTAATGTCTTAATTTTCATCTTCTGCTGTTGATAACATTTTTTTTTAGACTTTTTGGGAAAAAAATCCCCTAAACATATCACCCTGTTTATCCATTGAATGTGAGACGCATCTTGACTGAATGCCTTGCTTTTAACACAGCACGTTTCAAATATTTTAAATAATGCATATTATCCTTGATTGATTAGGTGTGGCCACAGTAGCCTAGAGGCTGTCGTGATCTCGTGACCGGCGTTCTTCCTGCCGTTCGTGGGTTTGAGTCCTGATGCTATTAAAGACCCGCAGTTTAGCGGGAAGTATGTGCGCTAAATTTATATCGAGATTCTAAGTTCTCTTGAGGTAAGGAAGTTTGGGAAAGGAAATGTCAGCTCGGGTGTTGTTCTCGTCACTTAACGGCGGTTCAAAATTTCGAGGTCAGTCGTTAATAGCCAGTGTTGCTTCTAAGTGCGACGTTATAAACACTCAAACTAATTGGTTAGGTTGATTATGATTGTGATTGTTTACTTAGAAGCATTACGATGGTTATTGGCGCCGAATGTCGTAAATTGTAACATCATTCAAGTCCCGAGGACGACATCTGGCACCCCCTTTCCACACTTCCGTACAAGGTCAACGGGAGGACTTAGAGCCTTGACATAAAAAACGTGCACAACCCCACTATATGGTGGGTCCTTGATAGCATCATGGCTCGAACCCGTGACTTGACAGAAATAGCGTTGGCCATGAGTTCGAGACCGTGATCACTCGGCTTCCGTGATCGGTAACTAGCTGGGAGAAACTCTTCTACCATAAATATCTCATTTTTTACACGATGTTGTTTTTCTTCGTACATTTAATTTATCGACAAAAAACAGCTTTTAATTTATGTTTTATGCAGAATTGTACTTTTAAATTGTTTTGTGTAATAAAATGAAATAATATCTTCGCCTTAGCATTAGTACAATATGTACGGAGAGAACTCAGTAACAAAATTTCAATCAACCAACCAGTAATATTTTGAGAGCAAACGATTTTTTTCTTTCCTGTTTAGTTTTTTCTATGGATACGGTGCGGTTGTAAATGCAGATGAATGCTAAATCTGTCGGAATTGCAGAAATATTTCATACTGGCGTGGGTGTGGAGAGGGAGATACTAGCTCCAGTAACATCCGCTTTACTTGATCGAAGCTTATAGATGCGAGCTCCGTATCTAATGAGAAGAGATACCGCTAAAGTTTAACTATTACTAAAAATAACCGAGATAAATTGGTAAAATTTATTCTGCATATTAATTGATTCTTATGTATATAATGTTGTAAATTACAGTTATATCAATATTGATAGTTTCAGGAATCCGTAGATTGAAGTACCTCGGAATATCGCAAAGTTCTAATTATTATTAAGATGATTGAGACAAGCTCAATTTTTATTTATTATTCTGAAGACTTCTCTACATAGTTACAATCCAGATTTGTACATTTATCCCAGCGTTTTTTGACCTTTGACAGGCCGTCATTGTAGAACTCAGCAGATTGAATTCTCTCTTCTCCAAACTGCGGGTTACTTCGATCTACGGCTTCCTGAAACCAAACAAATCAACGCTAATAATTGCAATTTACAACATTATGTACATAAGAATCAATTAATATGCAGAATAAATTTTATTTATCTATCTCGGTTATTTCTTAGTAATAGTTAAGCCTTTATGATACATTTATTATGGCTTTAACTTGTTTCTTAAATGATACGAATTCAATCTATCAATAATTGTAAACAGAACAAAATACTAGCTAAAATTCTTTCCCCCTCTGTTCATAAAGAAAGTCCAAGTTTTTTGAAAAAAATAAATCGCCTGATTATAATTTTATTGTATCTTAGTTTTGTATGATTTTGAATAATTTCCTTGGATATACGAAAAAACAGACACTAGAGTGAATCGGTATTATCAGGGATGTATTTAGGTTTGAGGAGGCTGTATTAAATATAAAGGGACACGATTGATGCAACTCCAGTAGTTTTTTGTCAGTGACAAATTGCCGTCGTTGTTTTTGGGTTAAATATACGATATATGAGGATGGTTCGAAAAATTCCTGTTTTCGAATACAGATAGCGTTGCTAAGGCAAGTTGGCATCACCATTGTGTGCTGTCATGTATTAAAAGGGGCCAAAATAAATTTGACGCTGATCCGTAATCTATTTTTTATTCCTGCCACGTCGAATAGTCATCTTTTTTTTTTTTTTTTTGCAACAAGTTGTCACCATCGAAGTGGGATCCAGATTCTGAATAATAAGTAACAATCAAAACAATGGGTTATTTGCGGTGAATCTACTCCAAAGAAGGGGAAGATGATCTCATCGGTCTAAAAAGTCATGGCGACGATTGTTTGGGATGCGAAGAATGTCACACTCGCAGACTTATAAAAAAGAAGAAACGAATCATTTGACTATGCTACAAAGATTTATTCCATTCCTCATTCCTAATATAACATTTCCCATTCCTAACACAGGTATTTTCTGAACTGTCCTGGTATGGCTATGGGCTTACACGTATTTAAAGCCAATCACACGTAAGAAAATACGTATTTCATCAAAGTAGATGTTCAACTGAAACATAATTAAGAAGTAGTATATTCACAGCGAAATGCAATTAAGAAGCTCATTTATAATGAAGTATAATCTTAAGAAATATATTCATAATGAAATAATTACTAAGCGGTCTCACTTAAAAATATTTTTTATTCATGACATTTTTAATATGGAAAACACATTGACAAATATTTGTATTGTGACGCAATAAAATTCTTAACTTCGTACCTCAATGCGATAGAAGGCGATTGCGAATCAGGAGTAAGAGAAGGGAGCAAAAAATTTATAGGCAACAAAAGCATAACGAAAGCTGGGGATCTTAAGGGAGAAGCACACACACATAAATTTCTAACGACTGCCCTTGACTTCTGAAAGTACCGTGATATATGTAAATTATGCTTACTATATAAGAAGTTTAATGAACAAGATAGAGCAGCAGTTAACCTTATGCTGCTGAGTCTACCTGAAAAGGAATTTTATCCGAGCCTCCCCACCTTTCATTTTTAATAGCTATTACTAATAAGTATATTTTAAATAGTAAAACCTTTATTACAAAAATAATTAAAGATGCAGTTAACAGTATGATAACATGGTTTAGCTATAGCATATATGTCCACTCAAATTTATTTTTATATTGCATTCCTCTTTATCATTTTTGAATATTTTAATAAGAATAATTTTATTCAACAAATTTTGGCATCTCCCTTGGCAGTAGCACACGCCTCCCTGGTTGGAAACCGCGGGATAGAGGATATAGAGAAGAGAAGGAGTAAGTCATAGGAACGCTACAGTCATAGGAACTTTGTACAGATTCCTAAGCGTTTTTGATCTAGCGTCCCCATTTGATAAAAATTTTACTCGATGCCCCCTTTTTAGGTGAAAAAAAAACATATCTACTCCTGTTTATGAAATTAATGTAGGTGTGAGTTGCCATATTTTTAGTAAATATTTAAAAATGCTTCCGAAAATCAGAAAAAGAAAGTTATCTCTGCTTCTCACGCAGGAATTTTCCACTTCTTTCCTCCTTTCAAATGCGTTTTATTTCCAGCAATTAAAAACAATAATGTAGTTTTGAGAAGAAGAGTAGGAAACTGTAGAGTAAGATTAACATTACGTTCGGAAATTCGTTGTAGAAAGTCGACGGGATTCTTTACCTTGTCTTGACCTATTAAGACTCTTAATTCAGTCATTACAAATGCACAGGCATTGTGGTGCTCCATGTGGAACACTGAGCTTGCTGCGACCCTCTCATAAATTAGTAAAAAAAATTATTGAGAGCTACGATATAATGAATAAATACCTACTTATAAATCCATCTATCTTGCTTGAATGGTATTTAGAACTACTAGTTGAAACATGTGTTTAACGATTTGTAGTATTAATCAAGATTTTCAGAGCGTTCTTGCCTGGGGGGAGGTGCAATCGGTCATCAACGCACACTTAGATTTCTTCAATGCCCACCTCTGGACGAAACCAACCCCGTTGGGAAACACTGCTGTAGAGCAACAGTTTTCAACCACACGTGTCCCACAGGGAAAACTCGAGAGCCTTTAAAGGGTGCGCGAAATGTAAATAGAATGGGAGTCATCCAGCTGTAAAAAAAGCTCACTGAATGAATAAATATAAAAGATTAAAAAGTAGATTACGATCTTTGCAAAAAATTTCAGCAATATAATATTTACTTCATATCAATAAAATCTTCGATGAAAGAGTGGTTGCATTCGCTGGAAGGATGGGCCTTGTTCTTCCTCGGCCCGCGCTGCACAAGAAGGGTAAGGGTTTGCCTTCTCCTGAACATGCAAGTTCCGACAGAAAAATCTCGGCTTATACGTGTTAAAAAAGTCGAAATTTAGCGTCTGCAGCGGATCTGCCGGAGTGGCGTAACCGATGGAATTTTATTTTTCCTCAATCTTTTGAACCTCGCTAATTTAGAACATAAATTATGTGCAGGCGAAACTGTTAATATAGTATTTGTGGCGATATTTTTGCACGATGGGTACAACGAATTCGAACTCGCTTGAAACTCGCTAACTATGGCATGCACACTCAGTATAAAGATATCGGTACACATGTACGGTTGCCTTGAGGGTCGAAAAAACACTGGAGTCAGTCAGGGCTGCTGCGATTGTATCAGCTTTCATTAAATTGGAAATAATTGAAAGAAAATGAAGATAGAGCGACTTTGTAAGAAGTGAATTAGAACTGAGTGATGAAAAGATCTTTGATGGTCATTTGTGAAGTTTATATAATTCTGACATTGAGATGAGTTGGATTTTGTATAAATAAATGTTTTAATTTAATTGTAAAATTCCGTTCGGTTACCTAATTTACATATTCTTTTTTATAACATGGTATAATTTATAGTTATAAATAAAGTTTACCGATCCCGTAAAAATTATTTCACACCAATTAGAAATCAAAAGAGTTCGTTTTTGATAAATTCGAGGTAAAATGTTTGTTTATTATTTACTTATTTGTATAAAACTGTTAATAATTATGTCATAAATGCTACGAAATGTTATCAATGACGATTGCATCAATATGGAATGGAATTGCTGAATAAATTAAAACTAAGTACCATGTTTCGACTTAAGAGGTAGGACATAAAGAGGTAGTCAGAACACATCTACCTGAATCCGAGATGCGATTAAAAGTCTACTAGAATCGGATACATTTACTAGAAGTCTACTATTTTAGAGTCTGCAAGACATGAAGATGCAATATTTAATTCAGCAGACTTTAGATAACCGCTATTTAATAAGATAACATATATTTAATTTGTTTTGATATGTGATTAATCAAAGATTGAATAAATTAGTTTTGGGCCGACCTTGATCGTGTAATAATGCCTCTTACTCACATGGAAGAGGATTCGGTACAATAATACAATAGGTCATAAGTTTCCCATTTTTTATATCTCTTAAGTTACACTAAATAATTTCCCCCCCGATATATTCTAGGTCTAAAAAGAGCATAAACACTCAACTTCGGATCGATCTTAGCCATTTTTTCCCTTTATTTCCCCTTCAAGATCCAGCGTTTTGAGTGATGAAATCACTTTCTGGGATAAGTAAAGCTATGCGTATCGATCTTGGCAACGTTGTTTGTCGTAAAGGAAGGCTCTTAAAAGCTTCTACTTTTTAGTTCCGTTTTTACTGCTGAGATTCAACTACTTTCCAGACATTCAGCTCCACTCTGGTTAAAAAATTTTTTTTTTATATAGAATAGTTTATTTTTTTTTAATGTACAAGAATTGACGTTTATAAGGATTTTAGCTCTCTCATTTTTTATGACATTCGTAAATTTATGATCACTTCATCCGTAAACAGGATGGTTCAAAACTTTTTTTTAGTTCGAAAAAGCAACGAATGAATACTTTTTGGTTATTTCCTGGGAAGATATGAACTGTGGAATTAAATTTTTGATCCACTTATCAATTATTAGTTAGATCCTAATGCTATGATCTCGAGATAAAGTCAATGAGTCAGCGAAATATTTGACATGACTATTCTGTATAACTTCTTGTTTGTTCAGATAATGAAAAGTTTTCAGTTAATTCAAAATTTAGATCCTTTTTAAACTTAGTTCAATAAGATATCAGGTTATTTCGTACAATTGCTAAAATGTTGTAAATTCACGTTTTTATTGTGAACTGGATAGGTTAGATGAAAGTGATATTTTGAAAAATGATAAAATGTAATTAGTAATGTACTACTAATGTAATAACTTACAAAAAAAGCAACATAGAAGTAAATAATATAGAAATATTGTAAGATAATTCATTTTGATAAATTTTTAAACATGCTAGCTATCAGGTAAATACAGAGAAAAACTTTTATAATAAGTCAATATTTTACTTAATACAACAAAATTTTGGTGTTTCAAACGCTTATCGAAAATTCTGAATACGAATTTTTGGCATTTTCATGTTAAATAAAGTTTTTTTTTATGTGACGTTTTTTAAATTCAATTCCTTCGGAATTTTTTCTTCATTTCTTTGGACAAATCAAAAGTTAATTAAAATTCTTTTTTAATTTCTTTCCTCATACCATTTCATTTTTATCATTCGAAAAAGTTAAACTAAATAAATCAATATGGTAAAAAAAATAAATTCAAACATTTCTAACAAACTACAAGTAATTTCAACTGAATCTACTGATGTAAGGAAAAAATATATATAAATATTACTCTAGAATACTCTTTATACATCAATATAAAAAAGTTCTTCAAAATCAGAGCGCAGGCTTTGCGTAATCTTTTGTGAAGATTAAACTCATTCTTGTCCTTTTTTTTTCTTTACCACCCGAACCGAACTAAGAATGAATAAGAATATTCTTTTTTTAATTCTTTTTTCGTTATAAGAAACCACTTGCTACTTTAAGCCTTCCATCGACGGTGAAGGATTACGCATCTTATGGACCTGCTCTTTCATTCTTTTTGAACATGAAAAAGAAAGTCCGATTTCGCCTCCTGGAAATGGACCGAACAGATGACATACAACTCAACTTACTCTTTTTCTCGGCTGAGAAATAAAAATAACTTTTTCGAACTTTTTGGACATTCTACTGCGTTTCCATTGCTTTCTGTGATCTGAAGAATATTCCAAACAGTTTAAGGTAGAAAGGAATCTTCAAATCGGCCATGAAAAGTCTCAAAATCTCACTCTCTTTTTATTTTATGCTGAACATAAAAAATTACTGAACATTTTTCGAGATTTCATTTTTTCGGGCTGATTTGAAATGGTGGAGATACAATTCAATGCATATTTTGAAATACGTAAGTTGGAAGAATGTTGGAACACACTGTGACATATTCAGTTTTTAAAGACAAACGATTTAATTTTAATGTGATACTTTTTTAAAGATATTATCTGTTAAACTTTTAAAGGCAAACGATTTAATCTACTTTGTGATACTTTTTTTTAAGATATTATCTGTTCAACTTTTAAAAGCAAACGATTTAAACTTAAAGTGATACCTTTTCAATATTCTTTATTAAGATATTTTTTTGGCAACACCAGATCATAGTTTTTGATTTTAGATAATTTACTGGCAACGGATATGAAATATAGAATTGAGTTTAGTTCCAAGAGGTAAAGACGAACGTTGAAAAATGGTGCTTGTGTAAAATTGTGTACCTAATTTATGTTTGAAAAGATGTGCGCAAATAAATGTGATGTCCTGAAAACAAGTCATCTTTATTAATAGTCTTCAATACAGTACAACACATAGGTTTTGCAGCTTTTAATCTCCAGTCGACTGGAGATTAAAAGCCGTAAATGAGCCGCATTCCAGTAATAAAATGAGTTGCTTCGGCCTGTTTCTTGCCCAGGAATTACAAAATTAAATTAAAATTTAAAAAGGTATTGTCTCTTAAAAAGATTTTAAAGCAAAAAAAAAAAAAAAAATAAGATAAAACATTAAAAAGTTGCTATTGGTTGGAATCAGTTTTGAGTCAGGACAGAAAATTCGCCGACTAGCCAATCAGAGACCAGCTTCTCGTGCTGGTGAAAAACCAGTGAGGAAATTTTTTTTTGTACCGTTTGGGAGTAGCTAACTAGCTCAAAAGCTAGGCTATCCTTTGGTCGAGAGCGTAGTTCCAAAAGGGAGCAACTTTTATTGTAGTTAAACTGGAAAATGAACATAATTTTGAATTTGAATAGAAATAGAGGTAGTATTAAGAGCAAAATTATAACAGATTTACCAAAGCAGTCAAAAATGACAGCTTTTGCAATTTTACATTTTCAAATTCCTACCTAATTTAATTTTTTTTGTTTGAAATGATATGACACTTTTAACGATAATTTAATAAATAATAATATGTTATTTTTATTCAAAATCAAAAAGTTTTTTATTATTATCATTACTTATATCAAACCAGTCAAAATGACTGGTGCATTTTTCTATGTGGTGATACCAGTTTTGCATAGTTATTATAAATTATAATAAGTACTGCATAATTGTAGTACGATGAAAAATATTATGTGGGTGATAATGACAGAATTCGTGATAATGGTAAATTCTTGATTACGGCACAAAACATTATAAATTTTCAATCGTTCATTGAATTTTGAGGAACATTGGAGTGAAATTTTTATGAGAATATTGGAAAGAAACATTTTTTTTTTTGGATACCGAAATATTCAAAGTTATATTCTTCGGTAAGTAAACTAAACACAGGGAGAAATATTACTTTGTTATTAGTTTCGATTTATTTTTATAATGTTTTTCATCCCCAAAAATGGCAAAACGAAAGAAATCCATTTTTTACTATACTGCATAATATAAAAATAATCTATAAGTGATTATGCGCTGAATTTAGAATAATAATACAAATAAATTATAAAGTAAAGGAATTCGAATATTATTACGTTTTAATTAACTAATTAATGAATTTATAATTATTATAATATATTACAAAATTAACTTAATTGAAGTAATTTCTCCTTTTTCATAATAACCTATAAAGACAGGAAACCAACTAACCCTTTTTACTAAGAATATTCATTTTGACTAGTGTCGGTAAAAAAAAAGTATAGTCAAATTGCTGGTATATATCCAGTGATAATTAAGAAATATTAATTTTAAAGTAAAATATTTCTCGGTCTATTAATACAATTATATAAGGTATATACTTCATTTCTTTGGAGGGCTTCGTTCTCGATGGTTTCAAGAACTGAGGAAAATTTTCTTCGGATATTTACAATAAGTTCCACTAGGGTAGAAATTTTAATGAAATCCCGAACGTCTTTCGCATAAATATATTTTGAGTACGTAAGTGTGAGAAAAAGTTGAGTCTTTTGGCTCAAGAGTCCAATGTGGCTGCGCTGTGCCAAACAACGAATACCTGTGATCTAGACATTAGAAAAAAAAATGGGAAAAAAGTAAAGGTAAAAATAAATTGAGACAATCAGAAGAGTCGAAAGTACAGAGTATCTCGAGGGTGCGTCCCTCATGCTCAGTTAAACCACTACATCTCATAGGAAATAAAATATCACTAGAAAAAATAATACCCATACTTACGAAAAGAAGGTAAGCCCTTGAGGAGCAAAATACAAATCTTGAAGTGACTTAACTTCGAAAAATATTTTAAGGTATTTCGTTCATCGCATTTCAAAATGGGATGTCAGTTTAAAAATTTATCATAAGGGCCTTTGAACAGAGTTTATATAACATCAAATTAATATAATCTAATAAAAAATTTATGAAGCTAAAAACTTGAATATTAACTTAAAATTATGGATCCAGGGATTTGTAGAAAAATTTATGACAAAGGGACCGTTACGTTTTTTTTGTGAATAAGGTATCTTTCTTTGAAAATAATTTAAGCTTATTAATTTTCTGAAATATTTTATATAATGATATAAAATAATACTAACGATATAAAATAATATAACTTATTTATATAATATAATACTAACGAGTATTAACTTTATTTATTTGAAATAATTTGAATAAATTCTGCAATATATGCATTCAGGTTGATTTTACGATTACATCTCTAATAACCATTTTAAAGTTTTTTCCCTGCTTTTTTACTTTTTATCTCTTTTTGTTTTAATGTTTTTAAATAAATTTTCAATGTGAAGATTTTAATTATAACATTAGTATATACATGACAGTACTGATTTTTAAAATTTTAACTTTGGTATGTTGATGGTAGTATTGTCTTTTAGATAATTACTAATAATGGTGCTAAAATATGTCTTTCGGTGACATGACTTTTTCAATAGTAGTAAAACTTTATGTGAGTTATTTTATTAATTTTATTTCCTTTATTTTCCCCCTCTTTCTTTGATTTTATGCAATATATAAATGAGAGTGAATTTAGGTTTTCCCTCTCTTTTATAAAGCTATTACAGTCTGCGAAGATTTGATCAAGATTTGATCATTAATACATTAGTCAGCTATATAAGCAGTTCCATTGTACAGAAGCAGTTTTAAAAGCCATATTACCATTTTGTTTACTTTTAAAAGATTTTCATTTTTTGATTTTTTCTTGAAAACTTGTGAAGTCTTTATTTGGTTTTTTTTTCATTATATTTTTTTGTAATTGATATCTATTTTTACCTAAGTCATTAATATTAAATTATATTTAATTTTAGATAATATTTCTTTTTGTTACGGTGTTGCACTTTTGTTCTTTTATATCAAAAACACTTAATTAAAATTTTAGATTTTTAACTACAAAACTATAGTAAAAATAATTTAAACAAATTTTAAATGTAAAATTAAAACTAGTAGAAAATGTTATTATTACCAAGTTAATAAACAAACTTATTGAAAGTTCATATCATAATTCAATCGAAACAAGAAAAAAAAATAAATAAAGTAACAATTAAAGAAGACAAAAAAAAAAAAAAATGAAAAATTTAAAATTACTGTAAGAATTATACAACACAAAATATACATACAAGAATACATAATAAACGTGCATATAATCTAATAATAAATTACCCAGCTATAGCAATATAAAATGTAACTATAATTAAAATGCAAAAACAAAATCTGTATTTTATAAATATTCAATTATTATAATGGTCATAAAAGGATAAAACACAACTAAAAACCTACAAAACAGAAATCAAGAAAACTGAAAAGCAAACATGAAGAAAAAGCAATTTAAAATGCTGTCTCAGGCTCGAGATTGAGAATGCGCAGTTGCACTAGTATTATGGATCCAAGCCTTTCCTCTCAGCATAATTACATTCATAACTAATATTATGAATGCATGATCGCAAGATTATGGCAGAGGTTTTGTAGCATTAACCTCTGCCATAATCTTAATGTTAACAGATGGCCAGAACCAGGTTGGCTAAGAGTCGGTAACTATTCGTTAAAACCGATATCTGGCAACAACTGCATGACATCAAAAATACCATTGTGACAGAGAACTAGGTTCATCGATTATAGCCGCTACAGGAGTACGAGTTTCCACACAATCTGTTTACAGGAGATTCAATCATATACCAGTAAGACTCAAAGCCAGATGACTAGTAGTTTGCATTCCACTCCCGAAACAACACGAAAAGAAATGAATTTCCGTCAAGGAGAGTCATGATGGAGGCAAGCATCATGCTTGACTGCTGAACAGACCTCCGATATCTTTGAAACGGGATCTGTGATTGCTAAAAGATACAAAGATGATGTTCCTGAAAATTACGAACATAGGTATCGAGGTGCTGTTGGTCCTTACTTCGGATTCATGGAAGCGTCTTGTCACCGTACGAATCTGATTGGTGACTTCCATGAATGGAAAATACCCAACATAGATCATGGCCTGCTCACTCTCCACTATATATACAACTATTCCAGAAAAAGTTATCTATGAATATGAAATTTAAAACTGTCTCTCTTTTCATAAATATTGTCAATAATTTTATTATCTACAAGTGACAATTGCATGCCTAAATATTCTGTTTCCTATTTATTATTTTTAGTTTAAATTATGTTTAAGTATGGGGAGGATAAAAATATAAATTAGGCTTATTTCTTCAAAATTATTATTACATTTCAAAAGAAGCAGACTATCTTATATCTATAAATAATAAAATTATTTTATCTTTATAATTTTTTTACAAAATTGTGTAAGTAAATATTATCCTCCGCGTGAAAAACATTCAGTTTGTTTAAATTTTATAATGTTATATATATATATATATATATATTTCTCAAAGTACAATATTAACTAATGAATTAAACTTTTCATAAGAAATAAAGTCATTGGTATTATAATTCTTATAAATAATTAATAGTACCTTTACTGGATAATTTATGTATATCGAATTAAGGATTAATTTGTACAGCAAATATTATTTATTTATTTTTTATATTCCTAATTATATCTAAACTGGTTTTAATTTTGTAGTCTTATAAAATTTATTAATATTATTTTGCAACATTTTGCCAGCTTTTGTAATGTAACTATTATAACCATCAGTTACAATTATAAATTTAATGTGATCAAGTATGTAATTTTTCTGTGCTTCGATTGCGAAGTCTTCCAAATCTATTCAAGAATGTAAGGGATTTGAATACTTTTATAAGTTGACAGGTTTGTTTCAGATTAGAAAAATATACGCACATGTCTAGATATTTTCCATTCAGATAGCTTATGTTTCCTTTGCTAATTTTTGTTATGTTTTTTTTTACTTTGAGCTTTTAGACATAGTTTTTCACTGATTTGAAATCATCTTGCCTAAAAAGAAAACGAATTTAAAGTACTATTTCTGTGAAATATACATGTTTCTTTCATCACCGCCTATTTTAAATAAAGTGTTATACAAATGTTTTTTCTAAAAGGTATTCAGTGGGGGAGGGGGAAGGGTTGTAATGTAAATGCTCATGTTTCTTTTAGACTTTTCTTGCAATTAAAATGTCGCTCCATTTACGATTTTTCAACTTTTACAGTGAAATTACCCTTTCTTTTCTTTTTATGAATTACCAAAACCATCAACCAAACTTCTTATTTTCGGTTGTGGTTAAGCTCTAATTTACAACTTTTAAAATATTTCAAATATTTATGTATTCATTCAAAAAAAAATGCAGGTTTTTCTTATTTTTATCATCTTTTTTCGAAAAATAGTCCAAGATGTATTTTTTCTTGAAATGTATTTCCTCAAAGATGATATTGCAATACGGATATCCGTAACTGAGGTTTCCTTTCTAAAATGATGAATGGGTTCCATGAGAAAATCTGTCGCCTAAAATAAAGTGATATTGAGTATCTATAAATAAATTTACTTTCGTGATCTCGAGCAAGGAGAATGGTGACTTGCACTCCAATTTTGTGAGTAGATACCTTAAGATATAAAATCTTGGATTAAATATGTTCCTAAAAAATTCAGTACTTAAGAATTGATGAAAATTTGATACTAAAATTATTTTTGTTTCTTTTATCTGCTAGGGAAGATTAAAACCTGAAACTAAATGGATTACTCGTTCTTTGCACTGATGAATATTTGAAATATAACTCAACAAAAAAATTTCAAAGTATTTTAGTTGAATTTTTGTAAAGAGGAACAACAAATGAATAAATATTACGATTTCCAAAAGAATCCATGAAGAATAATAAAGATTCTTAACCACACGTAATCTGTGGCATAATATGTGCTAGAACTAAGCTTAGAAAAGCGCAAATTTTAAACAAGAACGATAGAGGAAAAATAAAATTTCGCTTTTTGATTGTGCATTTAAAATTTGCAAATAAATAAATAAATAAATTTTTTAATATTTTTTTCCTTTTTTATTTTCAAAAGTGTCAAATGTTCATTCCGCACACCGTGTGAATGTTGTTGTTGATATCGAAAGATCTCAGGATCAAATGATTTTAAAAAATCCAAAATTGACACTTTTCAGTGCAACTAAAAAAAATCACCAAAGCTCTGCAAATTGATTTTTCCACCCAAAATTACTTTATCATTTTGATAAAAGCTTGGATATCTAAGATTTCGAAAGATTTGTAATCTTGCAACATTTTGTTTAAGATCAAGACCTCAAAGTATACAAAAATATCGCTTCGCTACTGTGAATTGAGAAAAATCTTGAAAACATGAAAACAAATTATTCATTTTTCAAAAAAATTAAGTAAAAAAAAGTAAAAGTTTTTAAGTAAATGGACATTTGCGAAGAAATAGAAGCAAAGCGCAGGAAAAATTACGCCGTTATTTCAGGTCCAGTAATTACAGCGTGCATGCCATAGCAAATGGCGTACTGCAGAATAGAAAGTATAAGACATTTTTACAATGTTACATAAGCATTTATACTTCAAGGCCGTCCGTTGTAAAAATTCGGAGCATTTTGTTGAAAATATTCTGTTATTACCGGATCTTCAATTGTTGATCGAATATTGTTATTAAATGATCAATTCAAAATATAATAATCGTAATTCCATTGCGAAGCGGGGAAAAAAAAGCACAAATGTTTAAAAAAAAACCAATCTCCAAAAGGTTACGATTTGCTTCAAAGAACTAACAAATGAATTAGTAATACAAACTACGTAAATACGTATTATAAGTAATGAAAGAGCGCGCACCATGTGACATAATATGCGCCAGAACTATGCTCATTGAATACAAAATCTGCCTTAACGGTCATTTTAGCATTACACTTTTTTTAAAAAAAAAATGTCTTCGAGGAAAACGCAATTAGTATCTATTGAATAATTGTACTAAATTTCATGCCTCTATGCATTTCCATTTTTGCGCTATTCCGCGGTTATAAAAAGAAAACCACAACACGCACATACACGCACAAACTTTTCCTTTGTTACTTTTATTCAAACAATCTGTTAATTGTTTTTCAAGTGACTAAGTAAACCTCAATAATTACACAATCTAGTTTAATTTTATTTACATAAAAAATATGACAGACGTGTCATGTAAGAAACACAAAACACAGTTTTTTTCTTTAAAAAAAATAATACACTGTTGGGTTTCGATTGCTTCTCCAATAATTCTCCCTTAGCAACTCAATAGCATATGATAATAACAGCAGCTAATTTTAAGCCAAATGTACTACAAATTATTTTTATTTCAGAAATTTATTCATAATTTTAAGCAAAAATAATGATTCCTTAATAGATAACAATATTTTTCCTTTAAATTTTTTTTACTAAGTTCTTGATACAAGCTAACTGATTGTAAATTTTGTGAAAGTGTGAATAATGCTCCCATAACTGCATTAACAGTCAGTTTATGGCGTGAAAGTCTGAAGTTTTGATTTCGCTTTTAGACGTACTTTATTGTTTCGCTATAAATTTAAGTTACTTTAATATTATTGCCAAATTTAACAACAGGGAAATTAAAAGAAATATTAAACTACTTTTTGTGACATTCAGAATTGATTATTTTTGACAAGTTCAAACTTAAGTTTCTAAAATAACATTTTAATGATAAATTTATAGGAGATACAGATGGTGTCATATATTAAAAAGAAGATTCTAACAGTAATTATTTTAAAAAAGAAAGGTAGCTTAGGTTTACATTGTTTACACCAGTGTTAAAATAATATTTTATATGGATTTTTAATTTCCTCAAGGATATGCGTGACGAACGAATTTCTGCTATAATTAATTTAACAGTTAACAAGTTTACAGAGAAACTTATTTTCCTATAAAAATGGTTTTCAAAGACAACGGTTCTGAAAACAAAGGTAATGTTAGTTTTGATTGATAGTAAGTTTATTAATGTTTCACTTTGAAGCAACACGAGGGCTATTGGCTACGAACCTCGGGATTCTGAGCCTTGGTTACATGACGAGGACGACATCTGAGCTAGCACCAATTTCTCCGGACTACCACACCACACCATAGAGAGGGCCTTGTGCCCCTCATAGATTTAACGTGCATTAGCTCAACTACAAAGCGTATCTTTATTGGCATCAGGACTCATGCACACGACTCGAAGAAACAACGCGATCATGACCTATAGTCTACAACGGCGAAGGTAATGTGGGATTATGCAATAAGAAATCAGTAATTGCAATTATAAATTAGGTTTTAATGAATGAATATCAACATTTTCAACTGAACGATTCCTGTGCCTTATATTCCGTGAAATTAACGTGTAAGAATGACAGGACTTTATTGACTACATTTGAAAGGACCTAAAACAAATCCTCTGTAGAAGTTTTCTCAACGGCATGAATAAAACACACAACCCACGAGAAAGATTTTCCCGATTTCAGCCTAGATTTTTTGAAAGAGGAATAGGAGTAACTCTGACAAAAGAATTCGGTCGAGTCTTTCGTATTTTCTGCTTTCTAAAAAAAAAAAAACTTCTTGTTTTATTTTCATGCGTTCCATCTGTTGATTTTCTCTCAGAGTGATAGAGTACCTTAATACTTCTAGCTTCTGAGAAGGAAAATAAAAGTCTCCTTTAACCATGAAAGAAAATAATTCCTTTTGCACAAACGAGAAGTTACGAAACTTGGAATTGTCCTCCTAACGTCGAAATGCTACAGTTTCAGAGGAGAAATCAAGAGCGACAGTGAGTAATTTTGATTCTACGCCCACAACAAACTTTGCCCCTTTAAATTGTCTGTTGAAGCTTACATTCTTTGCTCGATAGAGTGTGTTATTCTGTGTTCTCGATCCTTATTTTTCTCATGTTAGATATATTATCAAATTCTGATTCTGTAATCTGCCGCCTATACAGATGTACGCTATGAAATCAAAATTAACCAAACAATTTATTTAAATTAATATTTTTTTTTGAAAAATACAAATAAATCAATTTACCAGAACAGATAAATAAGAAAATCATTTAAATAAACTTTAAAATTCAAGCATCGCAAATTTAAATTTATTCTAAAATTTCGCGGGCTACTCGCGAAACTTTCCTTTACTAACATCTGGGGTTTCTTTCTGACTTTATATTTAAGTTTCCAGTTTTTATCTAATCAATGAAACGTGATTGGGCAAATCAAGTTAACTTTAGAAGTGGAGTGAATAGATATAATCAAATTGTATAAAAATGACAAACAATTGAAATTAAGCGATGAAAATGTTATGGTAATAGGAAGATTGTCAGGAGTTTTTTCGATTGTCTACGTGATTTATAGAGATTGGGACCCAACGCTGTCTGGTCGAATTACTCCTTGGTGGAATTACCTCCTTCATATTTCCTGTAAGAGTATTCTTTGATACACTATAGAAGTTCTTAATATTCGCGGAGAGAGACATTGAACTGGGTGAGAGTATTTCTCTTGTTAGAGAAACAATAAATAATATTTTGAAAAGTAATTAACTAGAATTTTGAATTGTCGGTGTGCAACTATTTTAATTACTTTAACCATACTCGGAATTATGTTAAGTTGAAATTTAGATTTGCAATTAGACATATTTAGGATGATAGATGAATCATGTAACAGTGATACACTACAATTGTATCTAAACTTCACCCCCCCCCGGAGCAAGAACCTCCGAAGTATTATCAAATTTTCATGTGCATAATTTGGATGTATCTAGGGATGTGCATAAATTTCTGTAGA
Organism: Nephila pilipes; assembly: GCA_019974015.1. Classification (NCBI taxonomy): domain Eukaryota; kingdom Metazoa; phylum Arthropoda; class Arachnida; order Araneae; family Nephilidae; genus Nephila; species Nephila pilipes. The sequence goes on along the minus strand of BMAW01053598.1, from coordinate 279,988 downwards.
GTATTGAGAAAACAACCACGTACTGAAAAATTCCTGGTACCCTACGAGTCACGTACTCGCAAAACCATTTGTCGGGACACGTTATGGAGTGGTACTCTATATATGTTCCCTTGTCTGCAAGTTGCAGACAGTGAAATCGAGCAATTGAAATTCGTCTTCAAAAATTTATTTCTAGTGGTTGAAACCGCACTCAGTTAGAGGCGGAATATTATTCGTCTAAAAATGCCCGTATCAATCCCGTTCCGCATTTATTTTCCGCATGTTGAATGTATCTCAGTTATTCAATCTCTTTCTCACGGAAACTAGTATTGTCCAGTACTTAGTTAATCGGTTGGATCTGAGTTTGCTAGACTACTTTGAATTGCGCAACACGTCCACTAGTACACATATATTTAAGCTAAATATGAAGCCCACACCCTCTTTGAACTACTCCACACCCATTGGATCAATATTTTTTCCCCGACTTATCTACCATATACATATAGCGAATACAACCATAATCCGTGATTAGACAAGTTCGATTCGATGAGCCACTTCCCATAATGCGTATCCTCAATGTACTTGTTGATATCCACCAGAAGGAACTAGTCAACAATTAACCGCTACGTTTAAACTTCTAAGCGATGTGCTAAACTCTCGCGCGTATGCGTGACTTTAAATATCCATATCCCAAACTTTCAACGAGACCGGCAAACTGCAATCGCTTGTGAGCTGCAATACTTTTTGTTCTTGGCATTGATTTTACGCAGGATTCGAAAATTTCATTACACTTTGAAAGTAAGACTTTACATAATAGGAATATAGAGCTACACACATTGAAGCAGAAAATCGCGCATTCGGTCGAGATCGAACTTACTCAAACGAAGTTGTAGGTGGCCCCAACAAAATAAATTGCATCATTTTTTTCAAAGATTTTCCAGGTTTATTCTCGGATCAACCGAGATACACTCATGAGCTCTGCTATGAGACTGGCATGGGTGACACACTACCAGTAATATCCTAACCCTATGTATACGATAGTGTTAAACAAGAAATAATCGACTATCAAATCAAGAAAATGCTCAAAGAGAGTAATTTTATACCAACACAGTCTCTATATGCTTCCCTTGTTGTTTTGTGTTGAAATAAATATGGCAAACATGCCAATTCTCTAGAGACTCATGTTTTACTTTAGATTACCGTAAACTAAAAATGCTCGCTAATGCAATAATTAAATATCCTCGCTTTTCACACAATTCCTTGTGTTGACGTTAAATAAGGAAATCATTTTGTGCAAGAGGTGCTGAAATACCATTGGTTAATATTTAATAAAAACGACTAACAGATCAAACCCATTAAAATAATCTCAATGTTATTAATACCCACATCTAAAGTTCTGTATAAAATTTCTTAGGAATGGCATGATGGTATCAAGAATTTCTACCTCATTACGAGGAGCTCTATGATACATTGTGTGCTTTAAAACGAAAACAGTTAGATTTCATTAAACTCCTGCCCTACAAAACGCTTTTTACACAATCAAAGCAACCTTAATGTCAGTTCCAATATTTCAATTATAGAACTTTAGTGTCCCCTTTGAACTAGTTATACACCGACGCATTGCTCTTGCTCCAACAATATCAGAATAGGGGCAATGCTGACTCAAAGGATAAACCGGTAGCTTACGTATTTCGAACGTTAAGTCAGGCAGAATGCAATTACGCAATAAGTGAAAGGGAATGCCTAGCTGTTATTTGGGAGCAACGAAATTTCAATCCTTCTTTAGTCATTTACCGATCATAGTTATTATAGATCATTTTGCTCAAACTAAATTGACTAACGGGAAAAATCTGTCTAGGAGAATGAACAGGTGGGCGTTGAAATAAGTCAAGTATAACATAAAATGGGAACATTGACCTGGGAATCAAAACGTTGCTACCGATATGCTATCTAGGAATCCAGGTGGCCAGACTGTAGAAACCTTAAGTTTTTGCGCCTTAATAAATCTCTTGTCTTAGACTTGAGAGAACAATTAATCTTGAACAAAAAGATGACCCGGAAATTGGACATATTTATCGATTCCTTGATAATCTGGAGCATGTATCCGAGAACTCAGTGATTAGTTCAAGCTTTCAAATATATCAATGCAATTATTTTTATTCTAAGTATTTAATTTCGCTTAATGAGCTCCGTGCTTATATTCCTAAATTTTTAAGATTTTTAATTTTAAAATAATTCCCCGATAATCAATTTCCAGACATTTCGATATTAGAAAATCGACAATTTTCAAGCAGACAAGTAAGCAGAGCTTATTAGTGTGTATTTAATCAGTTGCAGAGGGACGCATTTAACTAGAGATGCTATTACACCGCTATCGGAGACAATATCAGCAGCTGTCAGAATTAGAGAAGGGGGAAATCATAGGGATGATGGAAACCGAATGGTCAGCTCGCCACCTAGGCTATTCTGACTTTACTGTGAGGAGATGTTGGGATCAGTGGACAAGAGAGAGTTCTGTTACATGGCGACCAGACTCAGGACACCCTCGACAGACCAGTAGTCGAGAAGATTGTCACATCATACGATCCTCACATGCGTAACATCAGTTGTCACGCATAGCGACAACTGTCTAATTATCCAACATTCATACGCAGGCGGGACCTTCACTACGCACCTCTGTGTCAGTCTGTACCATCACAAAGCATTGAAGAATATTTGGCTAAAGGACAATTGGTATCGCGGTGCCCATTGCTTGTACTGTCATTGACACCCACTCACCGTCACCTCCGTTTGGAGTGATATCGAGCTTGAAGGTATTGGACTGCGTCCGAATGGAATCAGGTCGCCTTCAGCTCAATTTGGGCAGTGATGACAAGTACTTGTATGAAGGTTCCGTGGTGAACATTTCAATTCTACCTTCTCTGTACAGAGGCAAACCGCTCCCACAACTGGTGTGATGGTTTGGGATGCTTACACATACGACACTCGGACAACCTTAAAATTGATTCACGGCACCATGACAGCCCAAAGGGAAGCTTTTTAACTAGAGATGCCATTACGCCACCATTGGAGACACCAAGTGCAGCAGTCAGAATTCGAGAGGGGAAGAATCATAGGGATATTGGAAAACGAATGGAAAGCTCGGTGAGTAGCTCTCCACTTAGACCGTTCTAACTTTACTGTGAGGAGGTGTTGGGGTCAATGGACAGGAGAGAGGTCTGTTGCACGGCGACCAAACACAGGACGCTCTCTACAGATCAATAGTCGAGAAGACTGTCATATCATACGACACGCACGCATAGCACCAGCTGTCTCACTGATCACCATCCATACAGAGACAGTACTTTCACTACGGGCCTCTGTGTCAGTCCGTACCATCGCAAGGCTGAAGGACAATTGCTATTGCGGCGCCCATTACGTGTACTGCCATGCCATTGACACCCACTCATCGTCTCCTTCGTTTCGAGGGGTGTCGCGCTCGAAGGGATTAAACTGTAACCAAATGGAATCAGGACGTTGTTAGCGACGAATTCAGATTTAATTTTGGCAATGGTGACAATCGTGAACGTGTGAGGATGCCCCATGGTGAACGTCTCAACCCTGCCTTCACTGCACAACGTTCACACCGTTCTCACAACTGGTGTGGTGGTATAGGGTGCCTTCGCATATGACACACTGTCACCCCTTATATTGATCCACGACAGTCTAGAGGTACGTAAGTTACATTCTGAAGCCATATGTGTTGCCACTAATGGCAGGGCTCTTAGGAGCATTTCTCAACAGGACATTGCTCACCCACAAACAGAAAAGGTTTCACAGGACTGCCTCCATTACACATCCACCCTTCCCTGGCTTGCTGGATCCATAGATTTGTCACCGATCGAGCATATCTAGGATGATTTGGGATGGCAAGTTAGACAGCCTACGTGTTTTACAGCAACTGGGGAACGAGATGTCGCAGGACATCATACGGGACTTGTATGCTTCAAGGCCCAACCGTACGACCGTATCACATCATGCATTCATGCTAGAGTTGACCCAACCGGATACTAAAACTTCCATTCATTTGTAATGATTCTCACAATAAATGGTTCTTTTGATTTGATTTTGTAATCACTTACTTACATCAACGTTGTACTTACGTATGTAAACTTTCGTTTTATTCTGACTACTCTTTCTTGGCGTGCAAATTTTTGTGGCAATGAGTATATCTATATATATATCACGAATGATATTTAATGTAGATATTAAAACTTTGTGTTCAATTTCAATAACACATTTTGAATGCATGGCCGAAATGAATAGTCCTTTTTTCATAATAACAATATTTATTGTTTCCAGCAGAGAGAGCATTACGTACTGATGGACTTAGGCCGGCTTCTGGCCACCAAGACCGAAGCGAGAGACTATATGAAGATTACAGCAGAGGTGAGAAGAGAGGAGAGGAGCATAAGAGAGAGAATTTTTGTTGTGTAAAGTTATATAACAGGGATCTTTCAAACTAAACGTCATATAACACGTGGTACAGGATTAAGGATTCTGGAGGAATTTCATAATAGACAAAGAGTCTAGTAGGGATTTTTCCGTCAGATTTAATGATCGTGGGAACGAGGATTTAACCAGTTTTATGAGCGCGTGATCTTAATAAATAAAAAGATAATTTGGAAAAGGATCAGGAAATAAGAATGAACTCATTAGTTTTGAATTGGAGGGGGGGGAATGGGATGATAGAAAATTAAATTATATTTAGAGAAATTATTAAATTAAAGTTAAATCATTGCACACACACTCATATATATATATTCAAAAAATCCCCACTACCAAAAAAATCGTGGTCTGAGATCAGGTGCTCATGGTGTGGTTATATTGTTTGAAAATAACGACTTATTACACTGTTTTGTGTAAAATATCGTTTTAAGAAAGTTTGAACAGAGCGAGTAATATGAGGTGGTGCACGCCGTCTCATACAAAAACGCTATTTCAAAGGCAGCCTCAAGGTTTAATTAAAAAGGAACTTCGCATTTCCTTAGGATACTTCAGGAAAAAGAATCATCCACATTCTCTTGTGCAATAAATTATAGTGCGAATATTGGACGAGTTTCTGTTTCACCCTGTATGTATGTATATATATATATATATACATAGTAGCTATTGTATTCTGTAGATCTCGATTGGGTAGAAGCGCAGTATGTTATGCATCACTTTTCTCGCTGTGAAAATCAGCATGCTGACTTCACTTGCAATAGCTGACAAACTTGCATATCCATATGGCGACTGACTTGATAAATATACTGTAGCAGTACCAATTTCTTCAAAGTTAGAATAGTCCACTTGTTTTCGTCTTGCGACAGGAAGAAGAACGTTGAGTCTCTTTGTTACCTTAAATTTTTTTGTAATTTAATCATTAGACATTGGTTCCTGTCGAACATTTTTCTATCTCTGGAATTTTCGAGGAGCTGCAGATGTGTCGAAGTTATTTTGTTTCAACAATTTTACTACAAGAATATTTTCTTCCAAAGTTGCCATTTCCCACATAGCGTAGAGTCTTAATGCTTTTCAGCAAACATATAAAATTGTTAAATATCAAAAGATTTAAGTTGACATGAAAAGTATTTAAGGAGATTTTTAAAGAGTTTTCACAAAGCGCATCACTCATATTACATGCTTATAAATCATACTTCGTTTGGGGCCATAGAACCCACTAGAGCTTTATGTCAACCGCGCAACCAAAAAAATTTTTGTGTGAGATCAAGTGATCCTGTTGGATA
>BMAW01053598.1:157757-262987 GCA_019974015.1 Nephila pilipes | reverse complement strand
CAAACGATAAAATAAGGTTATTAAATTGAAAAAATTTAAGCTAAATGTAATTAAAATTAAAGCAAACGATAAATTATGTTATTAAATTGAAAAAATTTAAGCTAAATGTAATTAAAATTAAAGTAAACGATAAATTATGTTATTAAATTGAAAAAACTTAAGCTAAATGTAATTAAAATTAAAACAAACAGTAAATTATTAAACGACGGATTTGGCAACCATTTGGCGACTTGGCGAGAAATTTAATTCCTTAAATAATTAGTTTTGATCAATTGATTTTTATTAATTATAATTAAATTATCGTATTGTCATCCCAAACAATCGTGTATAAAAATTTCAGCTCAATTGAGCGCTTTGAAATGTGAGAAAAAAGCTTTTAAAGATTTTACCCAGATAAGCAATGTCAGTAGAAAACCCATGAATAATTAGTTTTAATCAATTAATTTTTATTAATTGCAATTAAATTATGGTATTGTCATCCAAAACAATCCTGTATAGAAATTCTTTCTCAATTAAGCGTTTTTTATAAGAAAAAATTTTAAATTTTGACTCAGACAAAGTTACAATGTGAGTTAAAGAAAACCCACATTGAAAACGAAACAAAAACCGGCAAAATTGTGCCTACTTTGTGGTAAAAAAAAATTATTTTATGGTTTTGAAATCAATAACAATAGTAATGTATCCAATCTTAAATTTTACATTGACTAATTTCTTACTAACTTATCATAGCAACTTAATAGTTACAGTTAATTGGGAGTTTAAAATATCTAAGACAATTTACGGAACCAAATTTAAAAGTCTGATAAATTTTTCGTAAGAACAAAATGGTACAAATATTATGCAGTTCGCTTGGCGACTTTTGACTGTAATGCCTATATTTTTTATGTTATGTATCACATTTAACTTTGTAATAGACATTACATGTATGACATTTCATAACACATTTGATATAGTGTATATTTAAATACAAAAATACTGTTGGGAAAGCAACATAATTTTGTTTCCGATTATGTAAGTTTCAACCGACAGAAGATAAATATATTCAAGTAAATTGATCACAAATTTTGCTTACCATAAAGATATTTCTGTAAGTTTGCCATGTTTCTTGGTCGGTGAAATATCAGAGTAAGATCTGTAAAAGAAAAAAAAAAGCATTAATGACTTAATCAATGCAATAAAATGAGACGCTAATATAACTTCTCACAATTCAAAAAATGCATCAAATACATACATAATATATTTTCGGCTTTGAGTGATAGATGCATTTAAAAAGTACATGCTTTTGAGGACAGATGGCGTTGTTAAAGGAACCCAAAGAATTTTGACCCTGATTCATTGGTTAATTCTGATTTGGCAAATAATGCCTGCCAAATCAGAGTTTGAGTAGTGTCTCCAAGAGTGGTCTTCGTCTCTTTACATCAAGTTGTTACCATCTATGAGACCTGTATTCATTATTTTAATCGGAAAATCAAGCAACCATGAAAAATGGGTTGCTTCCGTGGAAACTGTTCCAAAGAAGGCAAGGACAGTCTTATCAGCGGGAAAAATTATGGCGATGTTTTTTTGGGGATGCAAAGGGCGTCATACTCATGGATTTCATTAAAAAAAAAGTGAAAATAGTGCAGTGAGTAATCTCAAATCCATTTCCCCATTTGCTATTCCTATCACGGGTACTTTTGGAACCAGTTTTATATAATCAGAAGATGTCTTACTAAAAATGATATTTGTGAGGTTTGGGTATTGAAATATCTATAAAAAAATTGTTACAATTCTAGGTAGTGTTCCAGGACGTAGGAGTCTTAATCAAAATATTGACAACATATTTAAAATAAATAATAAAGGAAATGGTTCAAGAGTGAAAAGAAATGATTGAATAAAATGAAAAAAATTCTTCTCTGTTTTCTTTCTGTTTTATCCAGTTGATGAGAATTGTAAGCTCAAAAGAAAACAACGAAAGAAGAAGCAGGATTTTCCGAATAAAATCAAATCTTTGTGCTTCAAGGTTAAGTAAAAGTTGTTTCCAAGAAGAATTTCTCCGGAATTCCTTTCAGAAATTCGTTCTTGGAAGGAAAGTCTTTTCTGTGTAATCAGCACACAATATCCAATACTAGTAGAATTATTCAACTTAGAGGAATGAATGAACTTTTCTTAGTGTGTTCACATCTGTCGTATGCAAACGTTACTTTTTAGTAGTTTATAGATCAAAATCCCTCGAGAAATGTGTTATTTCTTGAGGTTATAATAGATATTCATTGAAGTACCAAATGGAAAAATAGAATGAATCACTAGATACTATACAGCAATTTAAAATTATGATTCAATTCTGAGTCAATGTATAAATAACTTTAAAACTAATGGAAAAACTCAAAAACGTTAATGGAACAAGCTTAAATAAATACGGTAAACCTGTATACTAAATTTACATAATTATAATGATTAAAAGGATTTTCATATTTGTGAATGATGCAAACGATATTTGTTGAATTTATTTTCTCTATGAATTGTTACGAAAAATTTTTTTTCCCCCGAATATCAACAGTGTATTTATATGTAGTTTGTTTTAAAATGTTAAAAAAAGAAGAGATGGATAGATATAAGCACAGTTTCATGTTTATTTTAAAGAATAACACCGAAGCATTTAAATCAGAGAAATCGAATTATTTGGATTTCGATTCATTTTTTTACAACTCTTATTTATAAATAATGTATACACCAGTATTTTTTGGAGTAATGTTAAAAGGCGTTTCCTGTCATAATAATGCTACATTTCTATTTCTATTTTTGTTGCCAATATAAAGTTCAACTAAATTTAAGCATCTCACGGTTGTTTAATATCATATCGTGTGAAATGCAATGCAAACAATAGAGAAATAAAATCTTATTTTACCAAATTTTCTTGCATAAAGTAAAAACTTTTTACTTGTGAAAGAATAAAATTTAATTGTGTAATATTTTTATGAAGTTTATATAAATTTTAGTGACGAACCTTTTTATTGTATTTGGATCAAATAAAAATCAAATAAAACAACTGAGATTACAGTTTAATTGCAGCTTTGATTATGGATAGCGCACTTGTACGAAAAATCAGATTACATTGCAAAAATCTTAAAGCTACAATTAAATTTTTAGATTTTCATATAAGTCACCTGAGATTAATATGAATAGTGATGACTTTAGAGTAAATTTTTAAGTTATCCCAACAGATGACTTTAAACTTTGCAATGAAAATTGGGGGGGGGGGGGAAAGCTATAGCAGTGCACGGAGTGGGATTTGATGAATTACTTTTCTTGAGGATAAGGTTATCATTGTTTGCATAGCTCCCAGGATGGCTTGGTAAGTTGTGAAGCCAATGATATTTTGATGGTGATGAGCATATTACATTTTTTTCAGTTAATTAAGAAAAATCGAAAAAATTTAATTCTCTGTTGATTCTATTAAGTTTTTTTTTTTTTTTTTTTTTTTTTTTTTATGTGAAGTGTTAGTTCCTGTTGGCGACTTTTGGGTGTGATAACGATTTCAATATGGCAAATTCCAAATTCGTTTTTGGTAATCCTGATCGCTCTCTTGAGAAATTTCTACTTAGATCACGTGTTTACTTTCTTGATTGCTAATCGTGAAAAGCGCCAGACGATTTTCAAAAAAACTGCAAGATATTTTATAAATACGTTATAATGATTTAGAGCGAAAGGGTAAAATACAGGCTGTACAGAGGTGCATGGATAAAAATTTAATTTTAAAAAAGGTCAAATGTTCAATTTGAAACGAATGAATTTATCCTCCTTCGCGGAGCTTTTCTATATTAAGAACGTCTATTTGCTTTAAATAATTTTAACTGTGTAAAGTTACTGTACGTTCAATTTTTTCAAATAAATTTTTATTATTTTACTTTTTATATTCCATTATAATATATCAGTTTAAATGTATAATAATTATAATTAATAATTATAAATATTTATCATTATTATATCAATAAACAAAAATTAGTTATTATCATAATTATTTATGATTATTCATTATAATAATTTATAGACATAATTTATATAATAGTAACTTATAATTATAATTATTTTAATTACAATTTATATAATAATAATTTATTATTACTATTTATAGTTATAATTTGTATAATAATAATTTATAATAATTATTTATAATTATAATAACTTTTAAGATTATATGTAATTATTATAATACATAATTTCGAATCTTTTGAAATAATTTTAATTCTGACTAATTATTATTAATAAAAATAATAATTATAGTTATTTATGATTAAATATTATTTTTTTTATAAAATTTCTCTCATTATAACATTCTCCTTTAATTACGTTTAAATTTAAGAATTTCCTTGTTAAAATAATTTTTATTTCGGTTTATTGTTCATTTTTAACGTCTTGCCAATGGGCAACCAATATTTCACTTATACCGGTTTTTTTATACTTTTAAATAATATGAGAGGAATTTTCACCAATCGCTTGTGGTTTATATATGAATCACAGTGTTTTTAGGAACCTATTATTGTAGAATAATTCGGACACTGAGGGCTGTATTACCAGCTCTAGTAGCTGTAATTCTTGCATGCGAACTTTTTTGTTTGGTATGTTTATTATATTTAATATATTATGTTTATTATGATGTTTCTCATTGTATTTCTTCTTTTTTAAATTACCTGAATAACATGTCACCAAACACGTAAAGGATTTGGGGGGGGGACTAAAAATATGAACTTGATCTATATAGAGTAAAGAAAATATGAACTCGGCTACTTTTCTTATTTATACTCGACTTATTTCAAACAGAAATAAATTTATCATAATAAATTTGTGCGTTTTCAATTGTTCCTTTTACTTTAGCAAAGTAAACCTCATACGAAAGGAATTTATCGGAAAAAAAAATAGGAAAGTAACCTAATTACCATCATCAGGTGTTCTACTGCAGAAAAAAGTGTCTCACAGAATTTAAATTTGAAGCTGAAAATCAAATTGCGGGGGGGCGGGAAGCAAAATTCTGAGGAAAGTAGAAGAAAGACAGTACTCATACTCAAGTGTTTTTCGTCTTTTCAACTTCATTACAATTATCACAATTTCAATTTTCGATATAAGAGTCGCCATATTATCTTCCGGTGCCTTTTACAGTCAAGGTTCTCATCTACTGGGCATTTTGATTTCGTGATCGTTATGTTAATCCTTTCCACTACCTTCCTCAAATCTTTACTATTTAATCTATTTAATTTCAAAAAATGCATCCGAAAGAGTAAGAAATAACGAAGGTTTCTACTGAATCACATTCCCCGCCCTTTCGATTTTTGAAAATATTTAGAATATTTTTCTAATGACCGGAAAACCGACAAACAAATAATTAAAATAAGGGTAAAATTATTTTTTAAATAGAGTGAAAATGTCATTCCACAGAAACTTTCATTATTTTTTGTTCTCTTGGATGATCTTTTTTGCATTCAAATAGAAGGAATAGTGTAAATTTGAGGACGGTAGTAGAAATTCCATAGGATTAACATAACGTTCACGAAGTCAAAATAGTCGATAGACGGGAGCCTTAAGATGCTTTGTTTAATTTAAGTTGATTAGATGTGAATAATGGATTAGTAACAATGCACATCAACATTTTGAAACTCTCAAATGACAAAGAATGTTGTATGAGATGACATTTTAATCCCTTAACTTCCATTCCAAGCTACGATAAGGCTTTGCTGTTAATTTACATTTATTATTTGTAGCATCATTGTTCCGTGCGGAGATATCGGAAGAGTTAGTTTCGGATTCGAGAGCTCCAGGTTATTAAGCTTTAATTCTACAAGGAAATTACAGCGGCTTCATCAGTTGGTAGATTAGATTCATTATCTGAAGCGTCGATGAAAACTTTTAGTATAGAATATGTGTTTGTTTAATTTGATTAGATATACATTCAAAGTCAGCAATAATCTTTACCCGTATAGTAGCCAAGGAAATGTGATAGAAAGGATTGAAAAGACTGGATAAAATAAATTATTTTATAACTTTTTTTTATGGAAACCATTCTAGAGGCGTTATGTTAGCTGTCAAGATATATATAAACACCTTGTGTTAAAAAAAGATTTACAAAGATTAACTGACTCACTAAAATGTTTCCAATTAAACATTTTTTTTTTATTTCGCTGGTTAAAAATATAGGGCTCTTCACTGATTCTGTAGAGGCATTTATTATGAAAATTTAATAAATAGAAAGTTAGAAAATTGAATCTTTATGTTGTAAACAAACATGCCGCATCATTGAAAGAAATATTTACGTTCTTTTCAAAATGTGTTTTTTTTTAAAAAAAAGATTCTGGTATATTTTCTTCAAAACCTACTTTATCGAAAGTGCTGATATTTTCCACAGTATAAAATAAGATCTTTATTTACTAGTGAATTTAATTTTTTTCCAATATAAATACTTACAAATTTTAGATATTACACAATATTAGAATCATAACTCTAAACATTTTAAAATTTTACTAAATTCAATTTTTGAAATTAAAATTACGATCAGTATATAAGATGTTATACTTATAAGTATTCTGCAAATTTTCTAAGTGTCACAAAGGCAGTAAGTGTTATGCAAGATGATCTCAAAATAAGTGTTTAGCTCTAAATATGTTAATAATTAATCGGTTACGTATAATTATTAATGGGTTAAAGTGCAGTATCGGGTGCCCCTTGGCGATTGAGGTAAAAACTTAGCGAGTTATATGAAAGGTAGCCTGACGCCACGAGGACGTTGCAATGAAAAGCTAACCAAACTGTAAGGTTACCATAGCCTAAATCGCCACATTAAAATCGTTATCGCATCCAAAAGTCGCCGATTGCCAAGGACACCCAATATCCGAATTGAACCTTATTAATGTGTGTAATGCGCTTTTCTTTGATTAAACACTTTCGAAAACATTTGGATGTTTCAATGTGAAAGTATGCTTTGCAGTGATTTTAATTTTAAAAGAACTAGAGTTGTTTAAATTTTGCATAAAAGTATTCTCATTTTTCGTTACCGGAGACTTACCATAAAAGAAAGTAACGTTTTTATTTTAATATTTATAGTATTAAGAATTAAAAAATTAAAATTTTTCGCAATAACAACTTAACAATTAAAACTTTGATGTTAAAAATACATGAAACATATTCCAATTTAATTTTATGTATAATATGCATAATCTTTCGAAATCTGTGGCCGCAGTAGCTAGTGGTCATGGTATCGGACTTTTAGCCATTGTTTCGTTGAATTGTGGACTCGAGCCTTGTTACCTCCAAAGATCCTACATGTAGTTGGGATGAGCACGTTAAATCTGTCGAGGTCTAAAAACCTCTCGTTGGCGTGGTGTGAAAGTTTGGAAAGGGAAGATAGCTGCTCAGGTGTCGTCCTCTTCACTTAACCAAAGTTCAAAATTAGGAGGTCTGTCGCCTATAGCCCCCGTGTTGTTTCTGAGTGAGTCGTTAATAAACATTCTCATCACCTTTTTCGAAATCTACCTTCCCTATTCAAAGGACATAGAAGAAATCAATATTACGTTCATTATTATAAAATTATATAATGCCTTTTCTTCGATAAATAATGCTGTTAAATTTTCAAATGAGTCAGAAAAACGCTTAAGAAAAACTTCCATTTTGCACCAGAAAAAAAAATCTGTATGTTTTTATGTTTGAAATTTATGTGTTATACTCGTATCCTTATACGATTTCAAGACTTATATAATGTTTTAAGAAAAGTAATATATTTAAATTATTTAATGTATTTTTAATAAATTCATGAATTAAGATTTATTTTGCTTTCATTTCTCAGATTATACTCTAAAGTGTACATAAAAATATTTTATGCTTGCTCCTCAGTACAGTCAGTAATTAGCATAAATATCAGAAGTGGTAATTTTTCACTTGGAAAAAATCCTCAATTTCATCATACAAATACTTCAAGTTCACCAAAGCATTCCTTATATTAAAAGCATTCGATCTTACACCTGTTTAATTAACTTTAATTAAACAGGTATGAAAAACTTTACTCAATTTTTGATTTTATGTTCATTAGTTCGTAATCGTTAAATTTTTCAAGTGTGGAGCTCTTAGGATTCATGTCTTTATAAATATTGAAATTACATTCTTTCTTAATGATTTCTTGAATAAACATAAGTTCATAAAATCTTCTGATTCATTTACTCGATGCTCAAAATAAAAGAGACGTAGTTTATGTCATATTTTGTTTCAAATGCGAATTTTTAACTGTTAATGATAAAAACATTTTTCTTTAATAAATGTGCTTTTTAAGAAAATATTTAATAAAAAACAATTCCTGTCCCTAAAATTTAACTCCCCTGAATTATATATATATATATATATATATATATATATATAATGAGACAAATCCTTCATAGACGTGTTAAAATTATGGATAATGCAAAGAGCATAGCTTCACCTCCAAGATTACAGCAGAAGAGAGAGAATTTCACCTCACCTTCGAGTTTATAAGCAGAAATTTCTTCAGATCAAGGGGAAACTTAAGTGATATAAGAAGAAGGAATTCTGATGGATTTCGATGACGTCTATCAATGTAGTAGGGATTATTTCCGACAGATTTATGACTATGGGAAAGTTTATTCAACATATTTTATGAGCGCATGATCGCATAAATCAATGGATAATTTGGAACTGTATCAGCAAATAAGGATAAACTTCTTATTAATGGGTTATAGAATGGGAAAAATTGAAAATGAAATAATTTTTTTGATATGACACACACACACACACACACACACACACACACACATATATATATGGTTTGATTTGTTAACCAGATGATTTATGATTTATCTATAATAGCATGTTCAATGCTGAAAGATCTTAAGGTGTAATATACGTGATTTATATATTCATTAAATGTATGTAACTTCCTTTATTATATATTTTTTATTTACGTTGTAATTATACTAGAAGATATAATGTGTCAAACGTTATATTTATATATACTATCAATGGTTGTACAAAATTATTATTTTTTTTATTTATATATGAGATTCAGAAAGTTTTTTTTTTTTAATTTCAAAAGTTTTCATTAGGTAAAGTTATTTTTATCATTGATTGTTCCGCACAATCTTAATAAATTGCATTCGAGTTACTAAAATATTTTAAGTGAGATATATATTTATCACTTGTAAAATTATTCTCACAAACTATATTCAAACTTAATAATGACAATATATACTACTACTTCATTTTGAAGCTCTTAGTAAAATGCATTTCAAAATGTACTCATAAGTCAGCACATTTCGATTTAAGTACCACACTGATACACATTCCCTCTCCTTCAATATTTTACTTGAAATATTGTAAGGTTGGCTAAAATCAAGCTATTCAACCATTAGATTTGCAGTTGGAACTACGCAACAATTTAAAAATTTACTCATTTTACGAGAGCTAAATTACTCATTTGGATAGAACGACTGAATAAGCATATACATTGATCTGAATTGCTAATTAAAGCATTGCATACAAATTCGAGAATTAAATATGATAAAGGTTCCAGAAGATTCCACAATGGAACCTGTTCTAAATTAGTAATATGGCATTTCTAAAATTTATGCTTTTATTCTCAGCTATTCGCCTTTAGTTTAAAGCGGATTCCTGTAACAAAAGACGAAATAGGAAATTATCAAGATACGAATTCAACTCTGTAAAGAAGCAACAGCAAAAGATGCAACTTGACTTATACTTTATAATGATTTGAGATTGATTTTCCAATCCTGCTTTGTTTGAAAATCTTTGTTTCATTAAATACTTTCTTTGTCTGGAAGAATGGGAACTATCACTCGTTAAATTTTGTAGATCCTGAAAGTCTGAATGAAGTGTGGTGCTTAAGCCTAGAAAGTGAAGTATCACTTCTAAAATCGTCCTTTTCATTGGTGATAGTTACAAATTTGAAATCTTTCAAACACTTCTTGAATTATTTTAATCTAAAAACAAAATATCTCTGTTTTCTTAATAAATTTTACTTTGACAAATTCTGAATAAAAATTTAAAATCTAATCTCATGTACATTAGAATGGACAATAATTATAAAATCTTAATATTTTTATGTTAAGTTCTCTAGTGCTCTTAGCACTGAAAATTTGGATCGTCTGGTTTTCTTTTGATTTATGTTTCGTGTTAATGATTAGATTTGAAAAGGAAGTAATTGTGGCAATGGTTAATAATTTCTCAAAACTAAAAAAGTTTGGAATTCATTTATGACATCAGAGTTACTCAATGAGCTTTGAAATATATTTCTTAATATAAAATAATTAAGGTAACTTTGAGTCTACAGTGATATGAGTTGACCAACGAATTCTTCCAACTTTTTTTGCATAAGAATTTCTTTTTTGAGCATTTATAAGCAATTTAGGAAACAGACCCCCTTTTTTTGAACACATTTAAATAAATATGCTGATAATTCAAAACAATTCACCGGATATTTTTTATTTTTCCTTTTCCATGTTTGTAAATACGTTTTGCAATAAATTTTAACTAAGAATTCGAACTATTCTTCTTGATAGTTTTTTCTTCGTGTAAAACACTTTGTATATGTGTAGTGTGGGATTAATAAATTTTTTTATGTAATTCTCTTTATCTTAATAATATTCTTAATACATATGGGGTTATTTCTCAATAATTTTAACTAGATGTTAAATGCGTAATCTGTTTTGTTATTGTCTATTCTGTATAAATAAGGCTGTTTATATATATTTGAAATGGCTTGTGCAAACTTTCTATACTTATAATAACTTATAACTTAACAAACTAACAAAATAACTTATTACTAATCACATAGTTCATTGATTTATTGATTTCCATTAACTGAAATCAGGAATTTGCATGCTTTATTACTACTCAATGATTTAATTTTAGACGAAGTTAGTTTGTGCTAACCCAATTGATGTAACCTACTTGTCCTTTAACAACAGCTGCCCAGCTGGCTGTTGCCTTACGGAGTGTGGTCTTCTCAAGGAGATCGGTTGATATTTTTATGCCCTAAATGAATGAGCTCTGTTTCTTTGGGGAATCAATCTATCGCCAAAGAGAAAAATTTTACAAAATGAAAAGACCATTGGCGAGATTTAAACAATTTAACAATCTGATTTTTTCTTATCATGTAAATCTGGGATTTCCCCTATGGATGGCGAACGAAGTACCCTTATTTAAAGCGGAATTTTAACAATAGGGTATTCAGAACTGCTAACTATTATATAAAATTATGTAAAAACCGGCACGTTTGAGCCGATGTCATGCTGCTTATTCCAACCACTGCATAATGTGTACGATAGCCGAGGACTCATGACCGCGAGTTCATGGCCGATGATTTTTCCGTCAAGTATTGGGCTTTAATTCTAATACTACTTAAGACCCGCGCCGTGTAACGGGGCTAATGCTGTTACATTTGCCGAGGCTCAAAGTTCTCACATTGGGAGGTATGAAAGCTAGATAATTAGATACTAGTTCAGATAATTTGGCTTTGTTATTTGATCATGGCTCAAAATTACGATCTTCTGAGCCAATATAGCCATCGTGTTTCTTCCAAAAACACCATTAACGAACAATCAATAAATCAACTCTACAGTAAATTCGTTTGAAAAACTTAATTATTCGAATAATTATCTACATTATTCTTAACTCGCTTTCATAAGACTTCAGTTTTAGCATGAATAATTTAGAAAATTCTTAGAAATCATTGTGAGGTAATAATATCAACTGAATTTTATACCCCCCTCCCCATGAACAAATGTATATCTTTTAAATCATTAATTACATTTGCTCTAATGAATGCGTTTTTATAAAATCTTTCTAAAAGTTAGATAATTCTATAATCTTATTGACAGGAATATAACCTCAACGTTTAACATCATTGGTCTTCTAAGTCCGAGCAAAACAATAGTTATGTATTTTTCTAGCAGATATCCAACGAATTAGCAGAATATCCATCAGATATTCATCCACTTTTATTGGATTTCCTCCTTGTACAACGGATATCTGAGAGAAATTTGTAGTCACGAAAATATTTTTATACTTTAAAAAGTGCAAGCAGAAGATTTAGAAACATCACGAAGCTAAGAGGCTTCACGTGGAATAGTCCTGTTGATGCTCAAAATAAATATAATAATAATAAAAAAAGAAACCTTCGAACTTTCTGAGTTGCTTGCCCCATTTACATAAATACTTTCTCTAACCCAAACGAAATGATTCCTTTCTTTTATCGGCTAAGCCTCTTAGCCCAAAAGCTCATCAAAGAAAAGAAAATCATTTTGAAGATGCAGACAATACCCAAGGGCCATGAAAAAAAGAATCCGAGCCAACTCACATGAGTAATGAGCTCCCGTACCAAATAAACCATAACAAATCGGATTATTATCAGTCCTTCTGATCATCCACCTGTGAGCATTAACTCTGGATTATTTCTGATAAGATTTCGACGCAAGTGGAAGAAAGAGAATACGAAATAACATTTACCGGAAGTTTTTCAATCATTAAGAAGTGGTGGTCTCTTTGTCGATGCCCAATTTACTGATGGTATCAGCGAGTGGAACACATGCTCCCGAACACAAAGACATCGTATATCTCTCAGATAATGCCTGGTTTGAAGGCAGCATCATTTACAAGGCAATTTGTTACCGTTTAGAAGTTGATATTGTTGATATCTTTATTCAACCGTATAGTTAACAATAAACTCAACACGCTGTTTGGGAGGTAGAAAGGAAATTGATTGCTTTTTTGTGTCTTCTTTTGACTTTATATATCGATAAAAGTTTGTTTGTTTTTAAGGATAGAAAGCTGGATTTTTATGAAGATAATTGATGATTATTGATTTGTAGGTTGTTTATTGCCGATTGAAAATAATGGCAAATCGTTAATGCAGAAATTTGGGGATTGTGTTTTTGTTATTTACTTTCGATATAATATAATCTAATATTCTGAATGGATGACTTTGGTTGTGAAATTCATTAGATACCCTGAATAAAAAATAAACGAAAATATTTTGAATAATATAAATGAGTATGAAAATAACAAATGATTTTGGAAATTAACATTTTTCCAAAAAATTAATTGAAAGAAGAATATAATTTAAAAAATGATACTATTATAGACTTTCACGAAAGCAACATTTTATAAAATGCCTCGTTTTTTTAAAAAAATTAAATAAAATAGAAACATGTCATTTATTTTACTAAAAATATCCGGTATTATTTCTGTCCGACTTATTCCATTTTAATTCGTTGTAAATAACGTATCAAATATTCGAACTCTAACTAGTTTATTTTTAGTTGCTATAACATAGCTATCTTCTAATTCTCGATATGTAGTATTATTGAAGGATTTTGTAGATTTGAAAAAGGACACTTCGTTTATGTTTTAGAAACGGCGTTATGTTTCATAAAAAACATAATTTTAATGAGCAAAATACACAATGATACATGATACATGAATACAAAGGAAAACTGTGAAAGTTTTATATTGTGAACAAAATAGATGGCCATCATGTGTACTTCGTGAAGCTATTTCCCAAAAGGATGTTTCAGAAGCTTTCACTGCTGTTGAATCTGTCGCAGAGGACCAGATGACTTGATATTACGCAGTCGGCCACTTGATATAGCCCCATGGCGATTTCTTTCTTTTGGGGTTTATAAAAAATAAAGTGTATGAACCACCATTACCCACAAATTTATGCGAACTTGAACAACGAATTTCTGCTACCATACAATCAATTACAACGCACACTTTACGTATTTGGTTGGAATTTACATAATAGTAAAGGAAGTTATATCGAACACTTAACAAGTTATATCGAACATTTGCAACATATTTTCCCTTTCTGTTCATGCATTATTTATCATTATGCGTCTTTTATTTATGGAAAAAATAGCATTTTGAAATCGAATGATTCATTTTAAATAGTCCTGTACTTCACCTAGCAACGTTAGCTTTGAGTCTGATACCATGAATGAAATTATAATGGTATTAATACATGAGCATTTTTCAGGACTTAGACCCTATTCCTTAATACAAAGCGAAAAAAATATAAAAACTGCATCATAATTATTGTAGATAAAAACACGCATTAGCCTTATTTTTGCAAAATTATCATCCCAACATTGTTTACTAGAAAAAACTACATACCGCATTCTATTTCAAATAACATAAACAATACGATATAAGAGATTATATACGTTTGTTTTCATCTCTTTACCTATAAAACATCATCTCTCAGGTATATTTTCCCATCTAATCCTCTCTGAACAATAAAGATCGACGACCGTTTACACAAAGGCTTAAGAAATATACAAGCATCACGTTTTCTGTGAAATATAAGCTATTTCATGAGCGGTGACTCCATACAAAATGACATTCGGCTTGACATTGTTTGAGGGCATCTCGATTTTAAAAACTCCTGGGAAAGGGAAAATAACAGCAAAATGTGGCTGGGGAAGACGTTGATCCCTTAATCGATCTGTAGTCTGCTGTATTACATTCGAAATCGAGTCTTCCGACTCAGACGATTCGAAGCACGTGATACGCTCCAGTTATTTGTGTAATCCAGTTTTATCTTTTATGATACGATTATTTGTTAACAAATGACTGAGTAATCGAAGACTGATACCTATCATCAAAGAAAACATGTAACAAAACGTCCTCCGGAATTATGTACTTAACAGACGAAATAGCCATAAAATACGTATAATGATTGGAAATTTTTGCATCTGAAAATCGTACAAATTGTCATTAGGTACTGTATTTTAACATGTTCAGTGAGTTTAGTTAGGAAATGGTCGCATCGTATTTAGAGCGACAATATAATTTTAACCAAGATACTGATGATAAGTCACATTAGATAAAAACTTAAAACATTAAGATATATGTATTGAAGCATATTCTAAGCCTGTGTAGATGATAAAATTATCCGCTAATTATTTCGTCATTATAGTCAATACAAAAGTCAATTCAAACATTGAACATTAGTTTATTCGAATTCACTCTTGTATTGATAAAAAACAACACAAAAGAAAAATTAATACATTTCAGTGACAGTTAGGACAACAGTTACTATTTATTTAAGTGCGAGGGTATCACGTTCATTTCCGAGATTCGGATGTCATAAGCAAAATATCATAACAAATTATACACAAATTTATTAGTTTTACAGAGCTGTAGTGGTCATGGTCGTGAACTCGTCACTTGGCCCAATTTTCGTCGAGTCGTGGTTCAAACCTGATGTCACGAAAGACCCATTATATAGCAGGTTGATGCATGTTAAATTGGGTCTAGGTCCCAATCCAACAAGATGGCATGGTGTGGAAGTTTGGAGAGGGAGGTTCCAGCTCAGATGTTGTCTTCACCGCTTGACCGAGATTCAAACTTTCAAGGTTCGTCGCCAATAATCCTCGTGTTGCTTCTAAGTGTGACATTAATAACTAATCAATCAATTGCAGAGATGTAATTTTTGTTGGATTCAGCAAATTTTATAAATCCATCAGATTGGCCTTTTCCATCAGACAGTAGCCTCATTTTTCATAGCTTCTTCTTCGTCATCCGATTCTACCTCCCGGACTTGAGTTTTTTTTATAGGTAAACAAACGAAAAAAAACCCAAAGTGAATGACTTGATCGGGGGCGGATCATAGAATAGAAGAAACCACTGAATGTTGAATTAAATAGAGCTTCTATATAAGAAACGTATTTTTTTTCCCAAAAATTAAGTGTAAAAAGTAGAGAGTTTCTTATACATAGGTTTAGGAATTTATAGGCATTAAAAATAATTTAGTTCCTCGAAACACTCATATCTTCATAGCTTGTTATATCAGGCCGACACCCAACGATCATAATATATCAGATGAGAGTGAAGAGGAACTCAACAGTTTCTGTGATGAATAAAAAAAATCTTTATGCAAAAAAAAAAAAAAAATTACTTGATAAAAACTTTTTTCAAAATTTTGAGCTCAAAAAAATCAGAAGGTTCTTTATATGTATTAAAATACAGTAGCCTGTATTTATGAAAATTCCTCAAATAAAAATGAAACACTATCATCATTAATACGGTTTTCATAAATTAATTTTAAAATGGTTTAGTTATATATATATATATATATATATATGTCTCTGTGTGTGTTTGTGTGTGTGTGTGTGTATGAAATTAAGATTCTAAGCTTATATAAATCCTCATGTCCGCAGTAGCCAATTGGTCATGGTAGCGTGCTGTTCCATTTCCGGTGATGTTTCAATTGAATCCTGTTGCTTTCAAATAGCCATCTTGTAGCAAGACTGATGAATGTCAAATTTGTCGAAGCTCATTGTCCTCACATTGGCTCCGAGGGGTAAATCAAAGAATAGAGTATTTGCTGAGGTTTCGTCCGCATCACTTGACCAAGACTCAAATTTGCTCGATACATCGCCTATAGCTCTCGCGATGCTTATAAGTAAATAAACAATAGAATAATAACCAGTTGTGAGTCATTTACAAGGATCAAAACTAAAGAAAATAATAGGATTTTGTTGCCCTGTAGCCCATAAAATCAAACAATCAATCAAAACTAAACTAATTACTTTCGGATTAGTTGAAACTAAATGTCTCGCAGTGGTTTTAAAACTGGAGAACTTACTATTCGAGAGCTTATAAAAAGAAAATTTTAATAGTTTTTTATTCATATCTATATAAATGTCTCTTTTAACTGGTGATAGTAATGGGCTGATAGTCTGTTGTGTGTCGCGGATTCCTTCTAATTTCGAGTACAACTTCCCATACGTCTTTTGAAGAGACAAATTACTCATCAAAATACTACTATTTGATGACAAAATGTTTTTTATTTATCTAAATCGTGATGCATAAACATCATTTTTAAAAAGCTTTTTGTTGTTGTTGTCATTTGGGAATGATATTTTTGTTTCTTTTTATCTCCCTATACCCCTTGTTTCCTTTTTATCATTATGTAGATTATCCATAACTTCGGGATGACAGAAGTTAATTCCATAATCCAATGTTCAAAAGAAGATTAGTCTAATAAATTACAATAATTTCTTGGCTGTCGAAATTAATTCAGTTTCTTAATTTTTTTTTTAAATTTTATTCTAAATATTCCATCCAGTTAATACAATTTGTCAATAAATATAGGGACTTCACTTCTCACAACCAAAAAAATATATATATATATTAACGCTGAAATAAAAACACGTAAACCCACAAATTTCTTTCAAAAAAATTAAATTGTATATCTAAGAATTTCAGGAAAATAGTGACTTGTGAATGAAGTTATAGTAGTAAAGTGCATTTTAGCAATATAAGAAATGAAATAATTGACAAAGATTTTCAGAAATATTCTACCACGAAATGCGGGTTTATTATTTAATATTTTTAATAGTTTTGACACCCTCTCTGTGTAATATTTCCTAACATTGGTTTTAAAATTTTATCATATTTATTGTTTTTAACACCTTTACAATGACGTGTACTACTGATGGTACAAGGAGTATATTATTTCTAGCCATCGTGCGCCATCGGTGGTACACCGCTGTATGTGGATCATAAGTATAATATCTTAATGCTAACGGAATTTATATAAAACATTAAGTTAAGGCTTCTGTTTATCTGCAATTTTGATTTAGTGAACGTAATGTTAATATTCTATGGAATTTCTACTACTTTCCCCAAATCCTTATTGCTTTATCTATTTGAATGCAATAAAGTGCATCCGAAAGTGCAAAAAGTGATGAATGCTTCTGTGGAACTGAATTTTTCCTCCGATTTTTGAAAGTATTCTAGAATAATTTTTAATGACTGGAAAACACTCAAACGAATCATTAAAATAGGGGCAAAAATATTTATCGTCGGAAGAAAAATGAAACTCCACAGCAACCTTCATTATTTTTAGCTTTTACGGATGCACTTTTTTGCATTCAAATAGATCAAATAGTAAATATTTGAGGACTGTAGAAGAATCTCCATAGGATTAACATTACATTCAGGAAATCAAAATGACCGGTAGATGGGAGCCTTAAAATTTAAGAAAAGTTGAGAATTATGTTATTATGACTGTTATGAGAGACTTCCTAAATGTTTTTTCAAGTGAAGGAACAAGTGGTTGTCACCGGAAGCCAGATCAGTTCTATGCCGAGGGAGATCGTGTCGTTCCCAACCCTATGATGCGATGAAGATCTTGGGTTCGACGAGCCACGTGTGGACGTGCATTGTCATGAACCCAAGCAATCCTTTTACATGCCACGAATTTTGTTTTGATTGCAGGATGCAGTTTAGTTAAGGTGTCAGAATATATCTCAGAAATTTTTGCTTCACCCCGAGGAAAAAATCCAAAAACCATACCCCATGCTTATCCCAAAACACAAGAGACATAATTTTGCGTTCTGAAATTGCTTGCTTGAGTTTCACTTTTTGGGTGATGATGAATGCCTCCGTTCCATGGATTGCTGTTTTGTTTCCGGTGTTATTTATGTGTCACATGTCCACGTCCTTCATTAATCTGTTGGTGAACTTTGGCGGTTTTTAAGCTTTTTTCAATCTGAAAATGAATCACAGATCGCATTTCGCCATCCGCGGGATTTCACAATATGTAAAGAATTTTAAATACATACAAACATGCGGAAACACGGAAGAATGCTTTTGTGTTGGCATGTGTGATTAACCAACAGATGTAGGTACTCAGTGCACCTGATTGAAATGGCGACAGAAGCGTTGCAGCTGCCATATTTAAAAATGTTACTTACTTATAAAACACCCCATGAGTGTGTGGCGAAAAGTGATCGCTTACCATTCAAGATTGACGTCACGCTTACTAGTATGAGAATGAACCGACAATTTTAGCAAGACTAACAAGCCGAAGTGAATTGAAGTCCTTCTGCTACCGATACATAAGGCGGCGCTAGAAAGCAAAGAATCAGAGGAATCACCGAAGAAGTAACCTGGTTCTCTCTTCCATTTCTGACTTTCTCCATCTTTATTATTTAGTTAGCTGTCAGGTTGTGAGCATGTATTTTCCTTGATTTAAACTTTTTTTTTTAAATGCTTTTAATAATGGTAACAAATTCTTATTCTTGTTCGAATGTGTAGTTGCCGATCTTGTGCGATATTTAAATCTAATCTAGAGTCAGTTGAGTGACCTTCCACATGCGCATACCTGACTCGAATACGTCGCTAGAAATGCACTTAAATCAAATCCAGTGATTAGAAATTTGACTATTTTAACTTTCCAAGACAAGCAGAATACATAATATTTAATTAAGGATACTATTAATTAGCCTACTCTAACATTTTTAATTTATTTTGATATTACTTATTCAATGTCTGAATAAAAAGTTTACATATATATGGCTGGTTATTATTGTGGAACTCTAGCGAGACATTCTCCACATAAGACCCTTCAATTCAACAAACAGCCTTCCATCCCTTTTTTCCCCCTTATGTTTTAGATTTAGATTATTTGGCGCAGTATAGCCAGATTTAGCGTTCGCGTCGTAACCCCAATTTTCATTCTCTCGCATGTCATAATGGCTTTTAACTACAACGATGACAATTCGTTAAAACTGAAAATTTTCTTTGAATACGCGTTCAGAATAATCCCTTTATGTATTTAATTAACTTGTATGGTCAGAAATGGCTTTTATTTATAAAATGTAGTGAATGGTAACAGAAATATGTATATAATTACACGTAATCCAAACAAAACCAAAATAAATTTCCACTGAATTAATGGAATTAAATTAAATTATATAAATTCGGAAAGTTACTGGAAATCTATTTAATTATAACTCGAGTTTCCTAGGAATTTCTCAGTTGTGTAGAATTAGGAGCAATAACAGAAATCGCTGATATAAGGGCATTGACATAAAAGCGAAAGTCTTCACAAATGCGAAAATTTCTTTGTAATAAATGGTACATGAAATCAATTTAAAATTGAAAATTTTTTTTGATAATAAATAAAGAAATTATAATAAAAAGTACAAAATAGATGTAGATTAAAATGATATATAAGATGCATATACCAAACTTGGCGGTTTTGCTGAATACCTATTTTATTTTGGCATTTTTTTTGGTTAACCATTACGAAATTAGTATTTTTAGTAACCGATAAGATAGTTTGTAGATCTATTTTAAAAGTCACCAAAAATTGACAAAATCTCCAGCCCTCCCTTTATACTTAATACTCCAGCCTTCAACTTAATAAAATTTTAAAAAATAATTCAAAAATTATAATAACCATTGCTAATACTTATAATACACTCTCGCACTAGTCCAGCAATATCTAAGTTCCTGGTTAACTCACAGAAACATTTCAAGCAAAGCAATACATAAATGTTATGATTCTGCCAAACTTATTATAAATTCAATAGAGTCTTTGAAAGCTAACCAAACTTATTATAAATTCAATAGTCTTAGAAAG
This sequence comes from Nephila pilipes, assembly GCA_019974015.1. Taxonomy (NCBI): domain Eukaryota; kingdom Metazoa; phylum Arthropoda; class Arachnida; order Araneae; family Nephilidae; genus Nephila; species Nephila pilipes. Next base: position 242,559 of record BMAW01053598.1, on the reverse strand, counting down.
CTAACAACCTAAGCGACTATAACTGAATGGTTGATGTACAATGACATTCAACATTGGAAATTAGTTTTTCCATGCGATGATGTATATTATTTTCATGCAAAACTTAAGCTGTTGCGGTAGCCTTGTGGCCATGATTGCAAACTCGTGACCGGGGTTGTTTCCGCCGAGAGTGGTTTCGAATACCAATGCTTTTAAAGACGCGTAGCGTAGCGAAGCTGATCTGTGTTAAATTTATCGAGGTTTCAAGTTCTCCTGTTGAAGTGGTGTCAAAGTTGAGAGAGAGAGAGAGAGAGAGGAGAGAGAGAGAAACCAACTCAGGTATCACCTCATCATATGACAGAGGTTCAAAAAAAATTGTTTTTTCTTGAATATATTATCAATCTGTATCCCATTTTGACGTCACGACTTCAAACTAACAATGGATGCTGACACTATGACTCTCAATACAGTCAGTCTGTCCGGCGACGGCCGGCCACAGCATTGGTACCAAGCTATGCACACTATAAGGAAAATTGAAATATTCAAAAATGAAATCAAAAATTGAAACAATTATGAAATTTGTTGAGTAATTTTACGAGCCATAAGAATACAAGATTTAAGCTTGAAATGCAAACTAAGTTTTCACACATGGACCTCAGCCAAATACATTTTGCTTAAACAACAGGACAATTTAAATGACTTTTGGCAAAAGAGCAAGAGAAAACATAGTGGTCAACTTGTCCAACAGAACGACAGGAACATAAATTTGTATTTTTCAAATGGAAATGATTTAAATAAGAAACGATGGGATCTATGAAGAAGCGAGTAATAAAACCTGAGTTGGAATAAAAATTCAGATTTGGTATAGGAATATAGAATTGAACCCGAATATCGATGTTTCTAGTTGACCACCCAAATCTCAATCAGAAAGAGAAGCTTATTTTTTTTAATTCTTAAGTATATGAAACCGAGGGGCAGGGGCATACATTCCTTCCTCATCAGTGACAGCGAGTTTTGCAAATGAATCTGCAGTTTCGTTGCAATAATATCCGACGTGGGCCCAAAAACTCAGTACAAATTGTGAAAATCAGAATAAGTTGCTAATTTCTCTTTAATGATATTGAAAAAAGAAAAAAATAAATAAAAAGTGGGAAGTATAAGAACTATGACGTCACACTCTGTAAATGACATCGTGAGCTTTAATTTACTTTTGAATTTCTGAATTATGTAATATCTTATGTTCTATGTTGCAACATGTACTGTAATATCTTACCCCTTTTTTGGTGTAAAAATTTTTCTTTTTGCCATCAAATACTGGGGATGATTGTCGCCAGGGGGACCGGTTTGTAGCTCTAATTTCTTTAGGTGTGCTCAGTCCCCTTGAACATTCTGCCAATATGCCTTGGGTTGTTACTAAATGCGAAGTTAATAATCAATCAATCAAAATTAAGGTAGAAAGCTTATTGGAATTGAAATTAGGTCTTGAATTTGAATTCTGGTCCCAATAAAGCTTGTCGAATGAGATATTTGGGCCCCTAATATATTTAGGTAACCGAGACCATTAAATATTTCGAATTTTTACTGTTTGATTTTGCTGTTAAAAAAAAGCTTCGTTGATTCCATGGATATATTATTTATATAAGCAACTTAAGAAAAGAAAAAAAAACAGCCTCTAATAACAGACTTTGAAACAACAAAAAAACCTACAGATGCCGTTAATAACGAATGAACTTCTTCATTTGTATCAAAGCCGATAGTTGTGCTAGACATATTCGGCACAGTTTTGATGACACCATTTTTGATCAAATTCGTAAGAAAAGTGCACGCTTGTTAAAAAGTAGCGATGAATAGTTGTGAAATAATAGTTTTATTCCTAATTTCAATTTGAATTTGTATATGTTGTATGTACCTATAGATTGCATTTTCACTGTATACTAATTAAAAAAATTTTGTAATTAAAGGAATTGTTTTTGTATCGCAGTGCAAGTTACAATTAATGTAATTAATACATTAATATATCGCAAATAATTCCTTAAAAGCTATCTTTTAAAAGCGATCGAGCTATCCGTACCACCGTCAGAAGGGAGTGACATTTGAAGGGAGTGTCATAGGGAGTGACCACTAGAGAGAAAAAGGTTCTCACTTTCAGCCGTAGCGCTGCGCGTCATAGGAGAGCGAAAACTGTTGATTCGCCCTAACCGTCAAAGGGTTAATAACCACTCCTCGTAGATCCGTACCGTAAAAGCGATTACCTTGTGCAGCAAAATTGTGCTACATATACATTATCTTCGACAGTGTTTTAAAGGTCAGTCTCATGTGGAAGATTTTGTTTTTTCCATCACTTGGATGAGTTGGAATCTTTTGCAATGATTCAAAGAATGCATTCGAAGTGGCAAGTATAAGTGCATGATTTTGTAAGACGTTCTAACTTTCAAAGGCACATTATAAAAATATTTGATAAAATCAAAAAACATTTATGCATGAATTGTACTGCCCATGTAATAAAAAATGTGCTTTAAATCTTTGATCATGGGGCTAATTTTTTTAAAAAATTTGCTGCTTCGTCTCAGGAGAACATATGTTATTAAAATTTTCGTTTCAATAATTCGATCATTTCTCTGGTTCCTTCAGTTTCAAATTAAACAGAGCTTGACTGTATGTATTAACATAGCAAAGTACTTATCTCTATTTAGACATTAAACAATCAATTTCATACCAAGCTATTCAAGAACATTGATACTATAACAAGAACACCACAAAAATATTAAGATCGATCAAGTAAAGTATTTTTGAACAAGAACAATACTACTTTTTTTTCAAGTATTAGTAAGAATCCCTGCAATGACATTTTCAAATTGAAATACATAAGTAGCTTACGTACATGTCTAGACTTTTTTATCTTATGACTTTCGTATGCACAAATCTCTTTAAGAATATCGTCCGAAAAAATACCCCTTAAAAATTGTTCACAATATGAGACAGATATAGGAAATCACTGCATTTTTTGCGGATGAAATATAAGCCAGAAAAACAAGCCCCAATACTTGCTTAACGTAAACCTGTTAGGGATTTCGAAAAAAGCTAGAAATTTATTGAAAAGACATTTCTGGAATTTGACTAAAAGTCTCGGAGCATTTGTCTACCCTTCTGAAAATTTAATTTGGAGGAAAGGTTTTTTTTGCTGAATTTTTTTTAAAATCCGATTCAATGCATTATTTTATCTGGTTGACATGCACATGCCAAATATACCACTAAATAAAAAAGATATATATATATATTCATATTCATATAGCATAAGTACGAAACCATAGAAAGAATTCCCAATTGCTTAAAAAATAAACTTAATCGTACTGTATTCACTGTTGATTTCCTATTTTATTTATAATTTAGAATATTAAATCAATTAAAAAATAAATATTTTTGCGAGATTACTATTGCTGTCTATTTACATCTTAAAAAAAATATCTGTTTAAAAGCATGAATTTTTGAATTAAATCCTATCTTGCAGTGTGAATCATTATACAAAATTTTTTATCTCAGTAAAAATGGTTTTCATTCTTTTTCAAAAAATATGTCACGAAAATATTGCAGATGCACCTCAAATATAAGAATATATAGATAGTATTTATACCTCTAAAATATCTCATTCGTTCATAAAATATCTTTGGCGTGATGTGGAAGTTTCGAGAAGATTCCAGCTCAGGGGATCTTCCTCTTCATCTGACTAATGTTCAGAATTGCGAGGTCCATCGCCAACAACCCTGGAGTTGCTTCTAAGAGTGACGTTAATTATACAATCAATCAATGAACTTCCCGATGAACCAAGGAATTTCAAAACAGGAAATTTATTTAACTGCTTTGTTAAATGCAGTAATTCTTCAGTTAAATATTCAGTAGGTTATTTTTTATTGCATGAAAACTGTCTTATAAGGATTCACTCTACAATTTTAAATTTGTATTTAACTTCTACTGAATATCGAAAAGTTTAAACTGTAGCTTATTGAAACATTTACTGACAACGAAACCACTCATTTTATATAAATATTTGTTCCTGCTTAAAAGCAAAATTATTCTCGAAAACAAAACATAAAAAAAAGGAAAATGGATTTACTAATTCAATTTTAACAAATACTAACGTCTTGTTTTGTTTGTTAAGTTCTCGAAGAAGTAGAATTATTCAAAATGATATTAATCATGGAAAGTAAGAGTATTTTTGAGTCCCTCTAAGACCTCTAATTTGATATAAAAATATCATTTCTATTATAGATTAGAGGTAATAAATAGAGTAAAGTTAAAATTGCAGATTACAGATTCCCTTTGTTCGCTTATGCTCTCTGATCCCATGAAACTGTTTTGCATATTCTGTTTCGATGCAATCTTGCTTTGTTGCGCTCGCTAACCTTTACATTTTTAATGTTATAGAAAATTTTAATTATTAAATTCAAATTTCAGATATTAGGAAAACTAATGTAAATTCAAAGTATGTCTTTTAAAGCTTGGGAAGGAATTAAATTCTGTTATGAAGTGGAAGCACTTTAAATTCAAAACAAAATTTTAAAAAAAAATTGAAATTGACTTTGATAATTTCATTTTAACAAGTGCTAAAGTTTTTTTTTTATTTCTAATAATTTCTCGAAAAAGTAAAATTATTCAAAGTGAATATTAATTAGCGTAAAAAAAGCGTATTTTCGAGCCCCAGGGACCACAGAAGCAATTACTACAAAAGAAAATGAAAGTACCTTCTTCAAATTCCAAATGCATTTTTATTTTCTCAAGCGAAACCTTTTTAAGTACAAAAACATTGCCGATGTTAACAACAAATAGAATAAAAACAGACGATTCTGCCATAAAAATCTTTTATTAAATGAAATATTAAATTAAGAGAAAACAGTACATTATTAAAGAACAAAATAATATTCCTTTCGGATATTAAAATAAAAGACGATAAAATATTAAATTAAATATATCCTAGCTATGTAAGTATACCTTAAGCAAGCTAAGTGTAATTATCATAATCATTAATGTATTATACTGTCGATTTTTTGAACTTAACATATCATGGATTCTTTATTTTACGCCCACGCATTTTTGTTGTCGCTTTGACTTTCGTTGACAACAACATGTTTGTACATATTAATAAGTAACGGAATTAAAAGTAAAAGTTCATTTTACAATTCAGATATTTCATTTAAGGCTGACCTCGCCTGACGTCCCAGAAACTGAACCAAACTCAGGCAAAAGCGTGTCCAATATTTTATATGAATTCATTGCAGTGTAACACGTGCATTTATGAAAATACATCTTAAAAATTTAGAAAAATACTAAACATGTGTTTGTTCTGCCGTTATTTCCCTATAGTCCATTAGATGTTACAGTCAACTAAATGGCGTCACAGAAGATGACCATCTCTAGCGTAATAACTTCCACTAAATAATTCTTTCCCAAAATATGGTGCTGTCTTTTTCATAACAATGTTATTAATTATTTTTTGCTTGAAAAATCGTTTTTTATATTTGATGTTTTTTTCCCTTCTTTTGTTCAGAATAAGATGATGCGCATGTAAAATGTTTGTGTTTCATATAAATCAATGTTTATATATATATATATATATATATATATATATATATATATATATATATGTGTGTATATAATCTGGATCGTTGAGTGCTTTTTAATTCCATTTTCGGAACAAAAAATTTCGTTATACATGAACAAAATTGATTCCAATTAAGGAATTTCTTTTCTCAAACGCGGTTTTTAACTTAATTTCAGAAAGAAAACAAAACTATTTAATTTTATACAACGCTCAATATTATTACTAATTTATCTATCCACTCTTCGCTCGAATGAATTGAAAAATATAACAATCTAGCTCGAATATCTACCTCGAGTATTTTAATGACGACCAATTTTTAATTAATATTTTAAGTAATTTTAAGTGAATCGTAAATTATTTTAGAAATAAGAGATTATTAGAATGGTCCCATTCTTTTTTTAAAAAAGAAGGTCAAATGTTCATTTCGTATACCATTTGAATACAGTTTCATCTGCATCGATCAATTTCTGGGTGAAACTTTACAAACGATTTTTTCAAAAGACTCTAAATTGATACTTTTTAACACTATTTTCCCAAAAATGGCTAATTTTTTCACACCTTTCTGATGCTGTAAGAATCTTAATGTTTTCAACATTTTAATCGAGATCTATCCCACAAAATATACAAAAATATTACTTCTACATTATTTTGAAAAACCTTTAAAAGTAGAAGAAAACTGTTAAAAAGATAAAAATAATTAGTTTTGGGAAAATAAATCCAAAAAAGAATTTTTTTTTAAATAAATCGATGCTGATGTCACCTTTTGGTGATAAAAAGAGGTTTTTCGAAGAAAATAAAATTCCTCAAAAAATATATATTTGAAAATTTCCTTTGGTAGGAATATGCTAACAGCATCTTCGAAACATCAACAAAACTTAATAAAATTTTGGAATCGTACGATCATGGGCGGGGGAAGGTTTAACGAATATTCAAGTAAACAAACAGACGGCATTTATTCGAATTTATATGTAAGATTGATTATTGAAATGTTGAATTAAAGTATACGATTCGGAGATATATTTATTGTCTAACTTTTGACTTATTTATTTCTTTGGGGGAAAAGATAGGAGCAGACGTTAATAATTACGTTAAATGTTAATGAAGTCCTACCGCATGAGAATGTTAAAAAAACTTTTCTGCAAATGAAGAGAAATTAATTTGTTACCTTCAATTACAATGAATAATCAAAAAAAATCATCAAATAGTTTTGAACGAATTCATTAAGGAAATTAATTCTTTGGCTTGTTAAGTTTTCCAACGAAACATTTTTTTAAAATCTAAAATGAAAGAAACGCTTCTCAATTTCGAGTATCAGCAGAATTTAATTTAATTTTTGTGTTCGAAAGATATTGAAAATTCTAAAAATTAACATAACAATCTAATAATTCTTTAATGAAAAGTTTGAAATATTAATTAGAAAATTTATTTGGACTTAGTTCGAGTATTTTATTTTATTATTTCTTTCCTTTCAACTATTGAGAATATTGAAGCTGAGGTTGGTTCAATTCGCATTACAATAAACTAAGGTGAGCAGATTTTAGCATTCGAAAAGCGGGACACCATTGATTGGGGAAGGGGGTTCTTGATTAAAAATTTGGTACCTAAAATATATCTACTTTGTTACCTAAATAAATTAATTATCTAAATCCTCCGAATAGCTCATTTGTTGACTTCACTTGTTTAACTAGCACGCAGTACGATGTGTATCGCATAAGAGACAGTTACAAAACTAAATATGTGAAGGCATTACTTCGTGGACGACCAACAAACTCCTTACACTCTGACTCTTCTCCTCTCTAAAATTCCCCTCCTTTTTTCCAATTTTCGTATAAGATGTACTTCCTTTGTAACAATGTCCCAAATGATGCTAGATCGCTAGGGGAACATGTCACCATAAGAATAAAATCTGGGGAAGTGTATACAGTGTTCTCTCTTCATTTTACAACTACAAAATGTTTTCGTCGCTGCCATTGTCGAAAATGTCACTGTCCATTAAGTCCAAACAATGGTGGTCGTATTTTAACAACTGATCAAGGCGAACTTTGATAAGCAGTTCCTGATAATCAATTCTCAACAATTATTTTTATTATTAAAATTTAGTATTATAAAATTTACAAAATTAACCTAAAGATTATATCCTGGGGAAATAGCTACATGGAAGCCGAAAACCATATACTTCCCGTTCTCTCGTAGTTCCCTAGAGTGTCGTGCATTCTTTCTAAAAATCGGGACTTAATTAAGACCCCGCGGGATAAATTGTTAAAAATCGGGACTGTTCCGCTAAAAGCGGGAAGTCTGGTCACCTTACATTAAACATATTCTCGTGATCGAATGTCCTTTTAGAGATCCCATAATGGTATTAGTTTTTGATTAATTAAAGTTGTCCTAAATCTACATAAACCACTATAGGTAATGAAAGACACATTATTTTGATCCAAATCACAAAGACAATTGTTAAGCTAGTATCTAATTATCATACTTTCTTCTATCAGTGTCAAGGTCTTAAGGTACCGCCATATTAAATATCCATTTGTTATCATTATTTCACCTTTTTTATTTGTGTAAAAATGATTCAAACCCACAATAGACTTTGATCGCGACACGAATATAATTTTTTCCACATTAACATTGCATTAGAGCAAAACAACGGCCTGTTCGTTGCTAATTCCTTGATTTGAATCGCAATCAGTTGACAACGGCGATATCTTATCTGGAGCCACATACACCAAGCTTCCACATCTCGCCTCTGGAAGGCTTAAAAATTCACTTTAACATGCAGATATTACAGTATTGTTTGATGAAATGAGTTCTGAAGGTTCATTTTATAAAATAAAAGAATAATTCTTTTTGAAAAAATTCAAACAACCAATCATTTCTTTTGCCTTCCAAATTGATTTCTCACTACTGCCTTTGAATCTAATGTATCAGTACATTATGAAGAAATAAAAAATATCAAATATACGTACATGTACTAAAGATAAGCTGAAACATGTACTAAAATTTCAGTTTAAAAGTTTATTCACCTTTTTTATTCAAAATTTTAGTGATTTTTTAAAGGAAAAACAGTTTCTTCATATTTTTACTACACTAATATATTAACATAGTGTTCTTATAATAAACGATGCTATATTTGAAAAAAATAATGAAATATTCTTATTCAGTGCAGGCAATAAAAAATTATGCTTTCAAGATTAGTCATCTTTGATTTTAAAAAATTAATTTCTGACTGAGGATTGAAAAAGAAATTGATTGATGACTAATCTTCAATTCTTTTAAAAAACATTTTTACTCGCAAAAATCATTTTCAGTAAAGATAAATATTCTTCGGTTTCTAAAAGACTATATTGGAAGAAGAATCACATTTTCGTTGAAGATTTGACGCAATAACAAATCGTAAGGTAATTTTAATCTTTTCAAAGAAACTTTATCTCTATTCTAAATGAAACATTTTTAGCAAAATATTATGTAAAAAATAAAGCCGTTTTGATAATCGGTGAAATTTCCTCTTAAACTGTGAAGTATCAATCTTCGTGTCGCCTCAGAATTAATTTTTTGTCCAAAAAAATTCGAGATGCTCAAGTTTAGTGAAAACATTTTATTTTTAATTCTGATATTTCCTATTTCAGCACGTTTGGTATTCCGAAATTTCGATGCGTTAAGAGAGAATAAATACTAGGGGCATTTAAAAAGCAAGTTACACTTGTACAGTATAGGTCAAAAACACGCTATTGAGAAGGGAGCTACAATGTAATGACACATGTGCAGCACACTATTTCTTTATATAATCTTCCTGCCGCTGCAGCCAATTGTCGGAAAATTGAACTAACCGATTGTTGATAGATAATCACTCCTTAATCCTGGAGCCGACTTAGAACAGCTGTCTGAATCTGATCCTCGTTAGAAATTTGTCTTCTATCCAAATGCTCTTTGAGCTTGCCGAACACGTGAAAGTCGAAGGGTGCCAGATCGAGAGGGTACGGTGGATATGTGAGTGCTGCTAAATCTCCCATCCAAAACTGTGAAGCAAATCCTGTGTTGCGCTTGCCTCTTGAATTTTTTTATTGTCATGCAAGAGAACAATGCATTTGCTTAACTTTCCACGTCTCTTGTTTTTCACAGTTTTGTTCAAACTTCCTAGTGTTTAACAGTACGAATCATCATTAATGATCTTGCCCTTCCACGTAAACTCGTTGTAGACAACTCCTTTACAAACGAAAAAAACTGTAACCATGACTTTACCGACTAATGGGGAATTTTGGATGTCTCATGTGCTCACCGTTGCTGGTCTTCCTTGTCTTTCCGTATCGGTTAAGTCCATGCGACCATCTTTGAACTCCTGGCACCATTTCACTATGGCTGGACGTGACAATGCGTGTGGCCCATACACTGCCGATATTTCATGATGAGTCTCCGCAATCGTAAAACGTTTGCCCATAAAAAACGTTCTATTTAGCGTACTTCAACGTTAGAGTAAGTTTCCAGTTGAGACTCCATTAATTCTTGTAATACGTGGCAACGGTTACCACTATTGAAATGTAATTGCAATCGTTGGAAACCATGGAACTCATTTATCATCTACGCAAGCTTCGCTGCTGTTTCTCAATGCTGCCAATCATTGGGGGAATACTTACTTCTTGAACGCCCTTTGTATGACATACGTGAAGGTAATGTTAGCATTTTCTTAATAATGTTTCTTTTATTAATAAAAAGCCAAAAACCCAATAAAATGTTTTAATATTTTAGAAAATTCTTTTTGACGAAATGAGGCTAATGATTTTTATATGGAATTTGAAAGTCGATCATTTAATAAATTCATTATCCATGAAATTAATAAATTGTTCAGTACAAAAATAATTTAAAAAAAGAACTCTTTAAAAGAGATATCGGGGAAAATATCGATGTAATTGGAACACACTTTTATAGTTTTTCTATTGATGAAATTCTGCACATAAGCAACATATTAAGAATGACTAAATGAATTAAATATATCATTCAACGTTAAAGTAACCCCCTTAGTCTATTGTTATAATAAAGGGAGGCACGTGAGTTTCTAATTAAAATATATTAGTTTTTTATGTATCGTAAATTACGTCAATAAATATACTATAAAAAGATCTTTTGTTCAAATAAAAAGAGAAGTTCTTTAGCAGCCACGCGATATTTAAGCCACCCACATATATTTGGGTGATTTATTGGTTTATGAGAGATATGGAGCACGAAAGATATATGCACCCTTTTTAAAAAATGCTTTTCCAGATCAATAAATATCAGAGTATTTCGTTTTCTATAAAACGTTTGAATTTTTTTTTTACTGATTATTGCTTTAATCGAAATATCTGTATAAGTGATATTGTATCGGGAGTTAATAAACAGAATATTCCCTCGATCAATTCGATTGAAAAAATACTTTTTGTTGGTCAGCAGAATATGTTCCAGATCATTTATTCGATTACAATTATTTCTGGTCGGAAATTGAATTTCTATGAAAGATGAGAGGTAATGATCATTCAATCAGAAACACAAAGGCTCAGGATCTCTCTTCTGTTTTTGTCCAATCGGATACAGTTTCTTATGTACTAGGCATGTTCCCAAAAATTCATAATATTTTCTGAAGTAACTGATCCAAATGGCATTTTGCCAATCAATTTCGATAGTTGTTTGTATGAATATCTTCAGAGGCTATCTAAACGATATTTACATCAATTTTCGTAAACATTTTTGCGAGATTATCTGCTTGTTAATAACAAAACTTTTTGATAGGTACGCATCAAAAGCAATATCAACTGGATATTGTAAGAGTGTATGAAAGTCTTTGTAGATATATATGAGTGAAAAAACTTATTTAGTTAAAGCTTCCATAGATAGGTAATTTTGAATTCGTGTACGAATTCAATCGTCTATTCAGTCCTTCCTATCATTTCAACTTAAGACTATTGTATTTATTAGAGTAATAAAGAGCTTCTAGAAGAGTAAATAGTAATGAAAACATTCTATAAGATTGCATTTTTCTTTCAAATTCGGATTCTATATAATTATATCTATTTTAAATAATTCGTCTGTGTTTTTCCTATGTCTTTACTGTGTCTACTACTTTTTAAACCTTTAAAATATTCAAATTACTTTTAATGAATTATGTTACAAATACAATCATACAGCCTGTAGCATTTTTTTTTTGTCAGTGAAACAGATCTCTCAAAATGTTGCAGTAAGCATATAGTATCAATTTATGAGCTTATTATTACTTTTCAAAATCCTTCTCCCTTTTTTTAAATTAAAACCAATGAAAATCATATTTTAGCATTAAAATATTTGTATGTGTTTATGTGAAGAAAATCAGATTTATAAACAAAAGTAATTATGCATGTAGAATTCATAATCAATGTATTGCCTGGTATTTACTGTATTTACTTTGATATACTTATTTATTATAATATATATACTTATTATATAATACTTACTTTTTGGTACATCTTTCATTACATCTATTGCTTCTATAACTTTGAAAATTTGCAGAATCTTAAAAAATAACAATTTGTACTTTGCACATATTTATGAATTCAAAGAGGAAATTTAATAAAATTTTAAATTTTAGGATTCAAATTTCCAATACTTATAATATTTAAAATTAGAGTGTGTTTATATATAAGAAAAATGATCGCAGTATAGAAAAAGTAATCTAATCTTAATAATGAGTAAAATGTAAGTCATTTGGATGAAGTAAATTGTTTGAGAGAAGTGTAGAAAAAACAATTACACTAAATCATGGAAAGAATTAAAAAAAAAAAAATCGCACATTCAAATATTTTTCTTTGTGGCAGGGTTTACCTACAATTTTAAAATTAAATTTTCGAACGTTTTATTTATACCGAATTACAAGGATGGTCTGGAAGGTTTTCGGCCTAGTAAAGATACAAGAATTTTTTTTTTAAATTTATTTTTCTTTTTCTACGTAGTCTCCTTGTAAGTCTACACACTTCTCTTTAACCAGTCCAAATAATACTCGGCATCTTTCTCTGCAAAATAATTGTTTGCGAAGGAGATTACCTCCTCATTTGACGAAACTCTAACCTCCGAGCGCAATTTTCTGATTGGAGAAAAAAGAGAAGTCGCTTGGGGTTAGATCTGGTGAGTAAGGAGGGTGGTCAAACAATTCAAACCAGTAATTAGCAGATTTTCGCCATGGCAACCTCTGAGGTGTGAGACGGCGCATTATCTTGTTGAAAAAGAATTTCTTTTCAGTAAAGGCGGCATTTTCCCGTGAGTTCTACCTTCACCGTGTCAAATAATGATACGTAGTGTGCTCCTGTAATGGCTTTTCCTGTATGAAGATAATCGATTAAGATATCTCCATGACTACCCAAAAAAAGTCGTCATCACTTTCGCAGCCGAAAAAAAAAAGCAGTTTGTGCATTTTTTTTGGAGCAGATTTACACTGTTTTTGGCTATATTTTTGTTTTGAGCGTATAATAGTGTATCCAAGTGTCATCTACAATAATTAATTAGTGCCCGAATTCTGATTTATTGCGCCTAAATAGCGCCAAAAGTGCATTGGAAATGTTCATTCGAACACTTTTTTGGTCTATCGTGAGCAATTGCAGCATATAACGCGCGGACAGCTTTCTCAAGCCTAAATCCTGATTCAATATGTGATAAATGCGTTATTTGCACATATTCATAGCCTCTACTATCTCTCTCACTAAAATTCGATGGTCGTCTAGCACCATTTGGTGAACTTTAGCGATGTTATCGTCAGAGCTTGCAGTTTTTAGACGTCCCGAACGTTCATCGTCTCCCAAGTTGGTACGGACACATTTAAATTCAGCTGACCAAAATTTCCCTGTGGTAAATGATGGTGCAGAGTCTCTGAACACAGAGTCCAATAGATCTTTGATTTGCGTAGGTATATTGCCTTTTAAAAACAAATATTTAATTACAGCTCGACACACGATTGTTTTCATTTTCACAAAAACATTCATATCGACTCGTTCAAACGATGTGATTTTAAAGAAAATCAAGACAGGGTTAAACTTTTGTTTTACCATTATGTTAACATAATAAAAAATGAATTAAGCTATTCAAAATATAACTTTTACGAAGTACAGAAAAGGTTCTGAAAATTCATACTGTTTAGCTAAAGCTCCCTTTAAAAAAGAAACAAGAACAAAATACCGATTAGGTTTTATAAGAATTAAGATTTGTTGGCGCGTTACGTTAAATTAATTATATGACTATGTAAAAATCAGTCTTAAATCTTTCAGCAGGAATACAGAACAACTTTATTCCTCGGAAGCGAACAAACTTATATTGAAAGATACAGTTATATAAGAAGCAAAATAAAGCAGACGATTTCCTTCGAATATAAAAATTAATAACTATTTTTATGAAGAAGAGAAAAATTAATTTACCAAATTATTTTTTACGCTCATTTCCCTGATAAACGGTAACAAAGAAATACATAGAGCTTACATGCATTATATAAAACTCTGATTTAAGTTTACAGTTTGTAGTATAAAGGTTGAAATTACATTATACAAAAGATGAATGTAGGGGCATTATTTTATGATCCTACAGAATAATAATCAATTAAAAATAATTCTAAAAGTAATATTTACGAAGTACGGAAACAATTGCTCGAAAATTGAACAGTTTATTTCATATTCCTCATTCTAATGTTCCTTTTTTTTATTTCTGATAATCACCACTGTCTTTTGTTAAAATTTTATTAAACTCATTAATATTACAAACATTTTATAAGTTTGGATTAATAAAACTATTGCAAGACAATTTGTTTGCAGTTTTGCATTTCAAAAGTACATGAAATTCAATATACATATTAAAATATTCCATGAAACAAGGAAAAAAAAACATCTAAATACAATACTTGGAAAAAAAATAATAAAAACAATTAAAAACTGTCGCTAGAAAATGAATAACTTGCGAAAATCAAATTACGTTCTGGAACCCAAACGTGTGCTTGCAAAGAATTATGTGGAATGTTAATTCATTCAAAAAAAGTAATTTTTCAAAATTCCAAAATGTCACTCCTAATAAATTTTGAATAGTTTGGAATCAAATTAAATTTCTGATTATGCTCTTCGAATGTAATCTCATATCATAATTTAATTAAATTTGTCAATTTTAATTGAGAAGAAATAAACAATGACATTTATTTCCTCTAGAGAACTTAGCTGACTGTCAAATGAAAATACATAACAATCCAGATAAATCTACATACCGCTTGCCGTTTCTTCTTCCATTAAGCACACAAAAAAATCCCCTTAAGACACTACATTACTAATACTTTTGAAAAGAGTTTCCATTATTTTAATTTCAATTGTGTTGATAAATAAAATTAAAATAACAGTTTAATTAATGTCAAAAAAGCAAAAATGAAAAGAAGGAAGAAAATTTTGCGCCTAAAATTATGAATTATTTGAATTAATGATTTCAATATCTTTTTGTTTTATCTTTGGCAAAAAAAAGATTCAAAAGTACATGAATAGTTTTTCAAAAGATTGTAAAGAAGCATATCATATTTGCCCTTTATTTCTTAGTTTAAAAACACTATTCCGAGTTTTTCGCAATTCTAAGTATCATCACCTTAAATTAATTAGGTTTAAATTTAATTTAGCAACTTGCTTATTCATTTTAATTTTTGAATAAAACTACTGTACTTGAAATGTTTCATTTATTTGAAAGAGTAAATTTTTTTTAAGGAAAAAATATTTTATTACCTCCCGGATCCTAAGAAATTCGACCTTTCTCAGAATAAAGAACTTTTAATACTTTTTATTACTGTTTTGAGTGCTGTCACTTCTTATGACCCGTTTTTGTGTCTTTCTTTCTTTCTTTTTTTTTTTTTTAAATCTCCTTCCATATGGTTGCAAAAATTCTATCGTGTTGGAGTACGAGTGAAAATCAGTCCAACAAGGAGAATAATGACAAATAACACTTTATTCGCAAATATTCAGCAAAATTCGAAACACAGGTAGCAAAACTTGGATAGATTAGCGACACAACAGGAACAAATACAGCACTTGTGCAGATAAGCATCACAAATAGATAAAAAAAAAAAACTCCTCTTATAATGACAGTCACCGCGCTTTCAATGATATCCAACTCCCCCGTTTACTAGTTCGCACTGCGAACAAATCTCCAAAATAATTTTTTGCATGTACTCCAACAGCTGCCGGCAGATGCAGGCTACTTCTAGGAAGATAAAGGTATTTCCTCGGCAGATTCCTCAGCAAATCCTCTCAGTCGATTCGGACAGATTCGCTCAGGATTTGAATCTCTCCATATTTATAGCTGTTCCTCATGGAAAATTAAGATGCATCATTGTTCTCCTGATCGAAATTTTGTCAAAATTGCAACAATTTCCAGAACTTTCATTTCTTCTCAAAATACATCATCAAGCTTGGAGAGCAATTGCTTAAGCTTTCCTTGATGACCGTCGAAATCTATGCAATTGTCTCTTTTTCTTTATAAGAAAAACGTTGCAGGGAAGCGTCGTCGCAGGTTCGTAATGATACTGCAAACCCCTCCCCTTTTTGCTACAAAGGTTCTGAACCATCGAAACGCTGTAAATGATAGCTCAAGAATTGGTCAGTTAAGTAATTCAAACTAAATTTATTCTAATCTATAGAATGATCTTAATTCTGTTGGTATTACTAATGTGAAGAATTCGCAATACTAGCAAATTTAGAACTCGCATCCAAAACGAAATATTGTAATCTATAATTCTACTTAATAACAGCTGGATAATAATTAAACTGGATTTGACTTATGTATTCGCTTTTATAAGATCACCTTCACTTTCTTTCACCAATATGATGTGCTCAAAAAATTCGTTACTTCTCTAATCACTAATCACTGCAATATCTCCAATTACTATATATGATAATTTCTTATTCACTATACTTTTCATTGATTTGTAGAAGTTACAGTTCTTCCGTTAAACGAGGTTTTCATATAAAATAACGTAATAAAGTTGCCCAAAAGCTTTGTCGAAAAGAAAAATGTGCGAGGACCGTTACAACGCATATCTATATATTTTCTCCGTAATATCATTGCATATAGTCTTTCTTTCTCTTGAGCTCTCTTTAATTTGTTCTCAAATTTTCATATTTTTTATTGCTTTGCTGTGTATTATAACAATATGGTTAACTCTGAAGGATGCCCTGAGAATCTCTTAAATGCATACCAGAATAAATCAAAACTTAAGATATTTTTGTGGAAATAAACGAAGATTGGGTGTGTCGCGTATTACCACTTTGGATGCGTAGCCATTGGAAATGCAGAGTTTCTTAAGATTATGAATTTAACGGGAACAAAGACAACCAAAAAACTCCTGCATATTATGGATTACTTTATTTATATAAATAAAGCATTACTACAGAAAATAAAAATAATTACCAATGATAATTACCATAATAAATAATTTATCAACGAAAAATAGTAAATGTTTAGTAATTTAACCCCATACATATAATATTTTACTTTGCTTTTTACGATGTTTTTAAATTTGAATTAATAAAAAAAAATTTAACTGTTCGAACTCTTAATATGGATGATTAGAAAAAACTTTTGTTGACTATTATATGCCAACAACTACAGAGTGGTATTGCGTATTTTATAACTTTTTATAACTGTTTTTATAGATACACAATAATAGGAAATGGTACAATTTATATTCTGCTTCCCTAACATTCATTTTTTCTGAGAATGTTTCGATTTCACATTCAGGAGAATGAATAAAAAAGAGTGCAAAATAAATCTCACGATAGCTAAAAGTGCTGATAATCAGAAAAAAGTTACATAACTAAACAACATTATTAGCAGTATTTTAGTACTGGAGTATAATAACTCAATAAAAATCAGCCCCAAATATTTAAACAGATTAATCAAGTTTTGTATAATCATAATCAAAATAACTTAAATATGCGTGGAGCCCTACTGTGTTCAAACAAATATTACTAAAAAAAGATATCTAACTATCTTGCAAACTCTAACAATAGATTTCAATTTAGAGGGTTTGATTCGAGTAGACTTTTAATGACTGGACCCTATTTAAACAGTCGGAGCCTGACTACCTTTTCCCAGTTGCTGTACCCACTATAGCTTTCTCTATATATCATCCCCCTCAGGAGCTTACCATCTTAAGGTAAGTACGAGAATCATGACCCCGAGGTACCTTGATGATCTTTTCTTTCGCAAGGTGTTTACTATTTTTGGTAAACACGGGTGTAGCGCCGTTTTTACCGTAGAAAATTCGATGGAAGTACCCTAGCAATCCTTCTCATTTTTCGAATATTCTTCTTTTCAAACAATTTTCACCCCTTTTTACCATTGGTAACATCTAGATGTTTGATACACGTATTTGAAACTGCACAGTTAGCTCTCCCATAACCCTCGACTTTCATTCACTCATTCATTCTATACCGCCTTAATATTTTTTTGTTTCCTCCATCCTAATAATTCCTATCCATATAGTAAGGCTAATTGACTTATATCACGGTTCTTTCACAAGTCCATGTCCTCATATGAAACATCGTAGTAGAGAAGTTCTAGAGGTTAGTTAAAGGAGCACCCAGCTTTATAAAATCACTAAACAAATACTTAATTATAAAATAATTTCCAGTAATTAAAATATATAACTTTAAATGAATTATTAATAAAATATAACTTTAATTTTACTACGTGTTCCTGATGAAAATTATTTTACTGAAAGTCTTAAACAGTTGAAATCAAGACAAAAGGAGATGAAATAATTTAAAATGTTATTTTTGGCGTAGGATATATAGAAACATACTTGTATATATATGTGTGTGAAATTTCAGAGTTTGGACGTTATTCAATAAAGTTAAATGAAGGTAGCTTTAAAATTATAACATACCATAAATTTTATATTTGTTAAAAATGGAAAATTTGGTTAATACGATTTAATAATAATTAAAGGTATTTGTAATAAATACGTCTCTAAATAATAATTTTAAGCGTCAAAACTTCCAAAGATTTGAGCGAAAGTGGTTACAATACGTATCGATACATGTAAAATATTCATCTGTCTTATTACTCCTAACTGCATCATTTAATTTAAATCTGCTTAGTGAAAATCATTAAATACAAATCATAGCCGTCATCTAAATAGACATGTAACATTCTATGCTGCGAATAATGCATTTTAAGTTAACGTAACTTGACGCAAAAGTCAACATCAATTATTGACCCTACAATTTCCATCTTAAGTTCAGAATATTTGTGATTGAATTACGTTGAAATTGGGCGAGAATATTTGAACAAAATGTAATTCTTCATTTTCAACCATTTACGCACTCTTAAAATTAGTTAAATTATTAGACTGACGACTCACATTCCGAATTTAGTTGTAACAAACTGCTAAGACATTGCATAACAAACCAATTACGCATTCGAGTTTTATATTGGTATCGGATTTTAAAATCTGCGTGCGGGATAATATTTATTCAGAATTAATGTTCGAATAACTCTAAGCAGCGTGAATCGGAGTTTCACAGAAAATGTCGCAGTTTTCAGTAACATTGAATGCGATAATGGTATCCGTTTTTTTCTGTCATATACGGATTTGGTACAATTATTGTTAATATTTTAACTTGTTCAATTATGTAACTGATACACTAAAATGTTTCAAATTTCGAATATTTTTTTTATTTCAGGTAAAAAATTAAAGGATGCTTCGCTGATTTCGTAGATGTATTATTTAATGAGAATTTTATACATGGAACATTCGAAAATATAATTTTAAAATTGTAAACAAATGTGTCCCGCCATAGAGAAAAATATCTGTATTAAGGTTTCTATAAAAAATAAAGTTTATTGGAAGTGTTGGTACACTTGCCTCGGAATCTACTTAATCCATAGTGCTTATGTTATACACATTATGAAATGAGACAGTTTCCTATTCTGTGACCGAAATATTTTAAAACATTTTTATGTATTTCACTTGGAGTGTGTGTGTCATCAAATTTTCTATCGTTAATTTAACCAACTTCCCATCAAGCTAGAGCTCTGAAACTTTGGGAATCGTTCTTATTCGCAAAACAATGCAATATTTAGATATTTGCGACAATTTTTACTAATATTTTCTTTAATAATGCAGTTTAGCCCAACCACTTGGCGCGATTTCAAAAATTGGCACCAAACTTGGCGATTTTTTTTTTTGGTTGAACGTTAAGTCCGTAATACGAACCAGGGTAGCCACATTTGGCAAAATACTGCCAAATAATTCTTGTCGCCAAGGGTGGTTGGGTGAAACTGCATTCCAACCATTTAATTTACCGGATGAATTAATTAATTTTAGTTAGTTTTAATGTTTTTATGAATTTCACTTGGTGTATTTCTGTCTGTGTGTGCATCAGTGTGTCATCAAATTTTCTATCGTTAATTTATCCAACCTCCCATCAAGCTAGAGTTCTGAAATTTTGGGAACTGTTCTTACTTGCCCAACAATGCTATATTTAGATATTTGTGACCAGTTTTAATTAATATTTCAATATTTTTTTTAATAAACTTTGCCACCATATAAAACGGTTTTTTTTTTTATCTCGAATTATTTTCTAATATACACTCCCGAATTTTAGGTATTGCGCAGTGTTTGTATAAATATTATTGGAAATTTAAATTATAAGATTTGAAATTCTCTTTGATAAGATGTCTTCGTTTTATTTAGCTATTATTATTGCATCAGATAAGCGACACAAAACTGTACATTTAAATGTTTCATATTCATATATAAGTTCTCGAGAACATTGTGATTAAACAAAATATGTAGCAACAACGTATCTATAATGATAAAATTTTATTTTATTCAATTTAATGCATCCATGACTCCATTATTGATGTATTATGTTGTAACGGGTCTATCCGCGATCTTGTCACTAACAGTCCTCTAGGGGAATTTTCGGGCCTTAGAAATTATTTTTATTAGAAAGCTTCCTCCGAAGAAGAGAACGTGATCATGCAAATTAAGACTGATATATATAGTATAAGCTTTCAAGAAGGAGGAGAGAGGATAGACTTCTAGCGGAGCAATGAATATTTAGTAATTGATATTTGTATTACTTAAGGTGACGATCAAAACTAGATAGCTTTGAAGTCGGAGCTCTTAAATTTCGTAAGTGTACTGAAGTATTTAAAGTCTTCTCATATCTCGCATACTTCGTCAATTGTCCTCATATTTATTGATTGGGTGCTTATCATAACTTGGGGTGATCAAACTTGTTTTGTAAATAAATTGTTTTAGAAATGTTTTCGCCACTTCCTTCCAACCAAATACCCTTACAATGTTCTCAAAAAACTAAATAACCCATAATCATGTTTATTACATCTCATAATCATGCACCAGTATGAACACCTCATTTGAGAAAAATGGGGCAAAAATAAATAAATAAAATGTCAAAGAAAGCCGCTTCAGAGTGGCATCGCCGTGAATGTCACTGTCGCAAACTCTTCAACTATATCGTGATATATGACCTAAAGAAGGGTACTGAAGGGGAGGTGATGGGTCTCGGAAGGTTCATCAACGGACAGATGCTATTCAAACTGATGGTAATGCTGATTTGAATGAGGAAAGAATGTAAATTTTTCGAGTTTTGTTAGGATTAAATAAGGCACGTAAATTCGTTCTAGAGAAAGAATACAAACACAACAAAATTTGCAGAAAGCTACCAGCTCGTAATATACTCGTATATGAAAAGCAGCACCGATGTGGTCGAAGCTATTTACAATGATATTTTTTACAGAAGGTATTTTTAGGTGCACTTCAGCAATCACTCAGGAAGAAAGGCCACACCCACAGAAAGTCTAAATTTCAAACTCGTAAACGCCGCAGTGTTTCTTCTAGAATTTACGGTATTTATATTAGTGATTATTTTACTATGAAAATAAATCAACATAAATAACAAATTTTACAAGAAAGGCTTATTCTTTTAATTGAAGTTTTTACGTGAAGTTCTGGGACCAAAAGGTGCCCTTCATAAATAATGTCGTTCAGGTTTCGAACATGACCAGTGGGTGGGATCTCAGTAATTAAAATGGCCGCTGCAACCGAGTGATCATGTTGTGTGCTACTGGTCGGCATTATTTTCATCCCGTAGAGGGAACGACTCCCGATGTCGCTGAAGACTCGTCGTAGAGCGATTGACGTTAAATCCGGGAACGTGCAAAGTCTTCACGTATGAATGGTGGGGAAGTTTGGACAGTAAGGTGGTAGGTGTCGTCCTCGTCACTTCACAAGCACTCAAAGATAAGAAGTCCATCGCCATTGTACCTCACTTTGCTTCTTGTACGTTATTAAACAGTCAATCTGTAATGCTCCAATATTACTTCCACCTGCTGTTCTTATTAATTATTTGTATAGCCACTAATCAATAGTTCAATGAATATTGATGATAACAAAGTTAATTTATTCAGATCCATGAATAATCAAAATTCAATGCCTAACTTTTTCTATCTGTGGCAAAGGCCCCTGAACGCGTCTGATATAATGTTTAATGCAGTAACTTAAAACTTATCTTACCAAACCGATTGGATTCGAGTCCTTCGAAAATTTACAGATGAGGGTTCGAATCTTTGTAGATTCTATCTATGTTCACATGATATAAATATCTCGTAATGATAACTTAAGTTCACTACTTTTGTTACTAACTAAACTACCAACCATCGTATTAAATGCTCCACTGCTTATGTATGCATCTTCTCATTTCTATTTATTACATTTCATTAATTCTAATCTATTCTAGATAAGTCCCGTTTTACTTATTGGGAGATATTTTCAATTCAAACAATATATCTTTAAAAATTTTCCAGGGTTGGGAGAACGCGATATATCTTACATTATTTGTCAATCAGGCTCAGTAGTTTAGGACGAGATATATATGACGGAGGAATTTTCGAGTCAAGTCACAGATTCGAGTTCTGATTCCACCTCAAATCGTTCTCTTTTTGTGGATGAATGGTAAATGCTATTTATTAATTTGACCTCAAAGTCCTTGCATGATGTAATTTTGAATACACCAGCTTAGAGGTCGTTTTGATGATTGGGTCTTGGTTCAAATTAATGAGATTCATCGCCAATGGCACTCTAGCAGCACGACAATGATTAATTAAAACCAAAATCAATAATTTCTAGGACTATTTAAGAATATTTATACTTGAATTTCACTTAAATTTCTTGCTCGGAAATTATTTGTCTGGTGGCAAATTACATATAAAACCATGAAAATGTAACAAATTTATAAGCACAAGTTTCTTTGGTGATTAATTGATATTAATAAGGTTCAGTCCTGTTCTTATCCTAAAATATTGAATTTAACAGTTGTGAATAATTCAGTTTTCTATCTGCTGTTTATCGACATTCGAGCACATTTTTTGTGGTAACTTTCAGATCCAGAACAGTGCTAATGAGACTTGGTAGTTTAATCCACTTCTGTTATATTACAGTGGTTCTTAAACTTTTTAGTCTGACGACCCCACTCCCACGCTTAAAAGTTTCGAACGACCCCCTCCCCCCAAACATAAACATACATGAAATAAAAATCATATTATTTAATTTCTAATTTAGTTAAAAAAGTAACTAATAAATAACTTTATAAATTATAATTCATACTATTTTTAATAGAAACTTATTTTGTTAAATTAAAATGAAATACTCATAATTTTTATTATCCTTGAGTAAAAAATGAATTTATCTTGAAATATAAATAAAATAACTTCTCTTTTATAATTAAAGAAGTAAATATCAATCTTAACCGAACAGAACAGAAAAGTTGTACATTATATTGTTCTTGTGATGCACACACTTGTGACGTAACAGAAACAACTGACTATAATAGAAAAGCGTTTTCTGACTAGTCGCAGCAGAGCTGAGACTTATTCTCTTGTGTTGCGCAGGAGGTTACGTATTATGAGTGAAGGGTCATATTTTCCGAAATATGATGAAATTACAATGCAAAACGAGACAATAACACACTTAGGGGTATTTTTTCAATATGTAAATATGATTTACAACTCAACTTAACCAGTATTACGATTTTAAAACTGAACTTCACAGAAAATGTAACGTATTTAACGCAATGAGAGTACATTTCAACTAATGTTTCTTCAAATTCATGCACCTAAATTGAATTCTCGAGGCCCTAACATTTCGTTTTGCGACACGATTTGGGGTCGGAATTCACATTTTAAGAAACGTTGTTATATGTTATTAATGAAAGCGAATGGATATTTCTAGAACACGCGGAAACAGGCTATATGCCCTCTGACCTTTCTTGTTTTGTGACAACAATGCTTTAAAAAAAAAAAACATTCTATCTCTTCAATCAAAATTAACAGTTTTATTTCACTCTGCTATTTAAAGTCAGGAAACTAATATTGGATGGAACCATTCAAAAAGTTCAAAGTCCTCTTTAAGACTATATATGCTTAAAAATTTAAATAATTGAATAATCAGATTCTCGCCATCATTTTCCTATAATTTTTTAAAAATAAAAATGTTGATAGATTTATCTAGAAATTATTTTTCCATTATTCCGGAAAGTATACATAACATAGCCTAAACTCGCCGATAATAAGTCTAGTAAAGACATTATAATTAAATTTTGATCAATGCACATTGATAAAAACAGTTATAAATCGTAAATTTGTGTGAACATTTTTTTAATAATGTGTATTAACAAATGAAGTAATTATGAAGTACTTAAATCAACGAAAATTTTGAAAACCATAGCGTTTGACTATTATAAAAATTAAACCAAATATTTTTTAAACCCAATATAATTATTATACAATGCTATGAGTTCCAAATTAAACTCCTTATTTACTTTTTATTATATTTACTTTATGGTCGTACAATAATATATTATGATAAATAATTGCGAGGGTTGGTGGTATTTCCATTAAATAATTAAAAATTTAGTTTCTTCGTAAATCATAAGGATCCTGTGACCATTGGTCGCAATAAGCCAATGTTATCTGTGTCTTAAGATTACTTCTGAAAAGTTTTGAGTCATTTTTCACAGTTTTTAGAGGATATTATGTACGGGCGTTTTTTTTTTCCGTCTCTTTAAGTTATTGCAACTTTGACTTCTAGTATTATCAAAAATCTATTTTTGAATCTCAGGTAAAAAAAATTTAAAGTATTTCAGGAGAACATAAACGAAATGTTCCATTTAACTCTAATCTAGATTCAATAACTTTATAATAATTATTATAAATTAATAACTTATAAATTTTTTTAATTCAACTGTTCACGATTACCTAAATGTTTGATATTTAACAATTATACGAAATAAAAAAAGAGTAATTGATGATATTGCGTCTAAAATATGATAAAATAAATTTTATTTTGAAAAGATGACTTAAAAATATAAAAGTACTGAATTGAGAAAGGCAACAATTGAATAATAATCTAAAACCTTGGCAACTTATTTTCAAATTAGTACTGTCGCTTACGGTGACAGAACACCTTCAACACACAATTTTTGGTCAAAATATCGATTTATTATTTTTGGTAGCATATTAAAATTCAATCTTTTATCTTTCATTATCTGTTTGAATTTTGTTGCTATCTGACTTAGAAACTAAGTCACAGTGATTTTGTATTACCTGATCATGAATTCCTTTGATCGGATAGAATCTAAAAAATCCACGGTGCGGTTTTTTTTTTTTTTTTTTTTTTTTTTACATTTTTCATAACTTAAAAACACAATATCTCAAAAAATGTTGTGTATCAATGGACCAGAAATTTTATTTGTATGTTTTTCAGATATTTATACTCAGAGCAGATCATTCTTGATATTTATATTGAGTAGAATAATTTTTTATGTTGCAATAAAGTGAAAACTACAATGAATTTTTAAAGAAAATTTCAATGTTCAGAACTCGAACTACCATAGCTTTCGCCGTAAGGGCTATATTATCATAACTGTCTATTCTCAAGATAACTCTATATTCTGTATTATTCAATTTACAAAATGTCGATATATTTATTTTCTTTTGAGTTACCATGTTTTGTGGAAAGTCTAAATTTTGGCTTATATTTGTATAAAAGGCTCTTTTGACTGTAAAATTATACACTAAGATTTTTTTCTTGGATGTTTTCCTAATTTTGCATAAGGTCATAAAATATGCATTTATAAACAAAATTTCGTTTAATTCAAAAAAATTTCTACGAAGGTGTACTGTGACCTTAAATACACATTCAGTGTCAAATTTTACTAAGGGCCTTTATTTACAGTTTTTCACAATAGAAATAACATAAATATAGATGATACAAAGAAAACTGCATTGTTTTTTAATATCTCACTATGTTTTCGCAGTATTTTGTTAAAGATACTTTAGTTTCAAACCAGAAAAGTGTTTTTAAAAAATTCTTATGACAACCATGACAGGTAAAAAAAGCAACCATGCAATCTTAGACAACGCTTATTTTAGTGAAGCATAATGTACTTCATATCAAATAACTTCAGCAAATAAAAACATCTCGTTAAATGGTTAGAGAAAAAAAAAAGCTAGCTATATAATGGAAAATCGATTTAATGAGCGCCATTATTTCTTACGGCGGAACATTTTACTTTTTTATTTTTGTTGTGCGAGTGAGTCTTCTCCGTTAACATTCCATTTCGTTGATATTACAGCTTTGTTATGCATAGGATTTCCCAAAGTACTCGAGGCTTTCCAATATTTTGAAGATAACTATGACTAAAAAATACTACAAATTTTGCATTTTTGCATATTTTTTATTTAAATGTTGAGAAATAAAGGGCGCTTCACCAACTCCGCAAATATATTATTTATAAGAGTTTGATGAATAGAACGTCTGGAAATAGAATTTTAAAATTGTGGACACACGAACCATTCCACAGAGAAAAATATCTATATTTGCTAAAAATATACTTTATCTCTAGAGCTGATATTTTCCACATAATAAATTGAGGTTATTTTCTTATACAATGAAAGTGATTTTTTTTTCCTAATAGAGACTCAAAATTTATAAGTATTGACCAATATTTAAATATAGATTATTCAAAATGTTACTTGAAATTTTAAAACTGTTATTAATTTTTAAAGTTATAATTATGTTCAGTTGTATAAAATATTATGCTTTTATAGCAATCAGCAAATTTTTTAGAGTCATAAATGTTGTGAAATTAACGCAAAATGTACTTAAATGTAGTTTTAGAGCCCAAGACCAAAGTTTACAAAAACGGAGATGGGCACCATTTGATGGGACTTCTTAGACCCTGGAAAATTTTGATCTGAACTAACTTAAAAGTAAGTATGCGTCTAAAAAATGTTAATACACATATTGATTATTAATTACTCATACATACATAATTACTTATGTTCATAAATGTGATTTTCTTTGCATAAACAGTTATGAGATATTTGTACAAGTATGTATATATATATATATATATATCTTCAAAAATCCATTCAATTTCAAGAACAATCTTAAATGAAATTATTCAAAACGCTCTTTATTCCTATTTTGCTATTGTAATAAGTCATTTAAAGTATTTATTCTTTCAGAAAATATACCTGAGTTCGCCATTTGTAAACGCTTATTTAACAATTACATTTATGATCGAAGTAAGCTGGTAAATAAGGCTGAGAAGTCTCGACTGGAGAATTAGTGTGTCCCGATTCTATTAAAGACTAAATCTCAAAAATTAATGGGTAAATTTTCTTGAATGTTTAATATTTTATTAATTAATCTTTGTTAACAATCTGCGAAGGCATTTTCAATCTACCATCCATTTTAAATTCTTGAATGTTATGTTGCTCCTGTGGTTTTTCTACTTTGCTCATCAAATCTAGACTGTTTTTATTTAAGTAAATTCAAGTATATTCGAAAGAATAAAAAAAATGATGAAAATGTTTGTAAAATTATATTTTTTCCTTAATTATTGATAATATTTAGATATCTAAATCTGTAAGTTTGTTAGAGTTGTCAGATCTTTAAGAATATTTTCAAAAATTAGAGGAACTTATTATTAATACTTATTACTAGCTACCTTTCAGAAGCACTTCATAGCGTTTAAAGAAATACATAATATTCTAGAAGGAGAAAGTAGGATTTTTTTATATGTAGCAATAACATCACGATGACGAATTGAAAATGGTTGATAAACAGGAAGATAAATTATGAATATTTACGAAAACTAAATCTGTACATTAAGCTCGATTTAGTCTTGACATATTTATCAATACATTAAACTCAATTTATTCTTGAATTTTTATCGGAACTGGTGAAATATACGCTCGAATTGGCACCATTTGGGGCGGGGGGGAGGGCGATCAGGATTTTTATGCTACATTTCGTGCATGTCATTCGCTCTGTTAGGCATAAATATAGCAAACATTAAATTGGCGGGAAAAAACCGATCTTGACGGCCAAGAATTTTATCTATAGATTAAAGCTCTCGTCTACAGACCATTTTGATTTCGTAAACGTAATGTTAATCCTATGAAATTCTTACTACTGTCCTAAGATCTTTACTATTTTACCTATTTGAATGCAAAAAATGCATCCGAAAGAGCAAAAAATATTGAAAGTTTGAGTGGAATTATATTTTCTCTCCGATTTTTAAAAAATTTTTAGAGTATTTTTAAAGACAGGAAAACCCCACAGACCAAAAATAAAGGTAGCGATAAAAATATTTTTAAAAATTGGAGGGGAAGCGTGATTCCACACAAGCCTTCATTTTTCTTTGCTCTTTTAGATGCACTTTTTTGCTTTCAAATCTATAAAATAATAAAGATTTAAGGATGGTAGTGGAAATTCCATACTATTATTATTTACTCATGATCATATGATACTCATAATCATATGATTACTCATGATATTATGTTCACGAAATCCAAATGACCGGTAGATGGGAGGCTAAAATTAAGCTAAGTCTGAATAATTCGGTGAATAGTTTCTATATCCCATAATGCCAATCAATCAACCAGCTCGTTCAATGTCCGATCATGGCTCAAAATCAAGTATAGTAAAATGTGTCACCTCAACCTTCTATTCCATAATACTTTCTTGATGTTTTTGACAATTAAAACGGCTAATGTATTGTATGAGGTTACTATACATCTTGTTTGAAGTTATATGAATAGGTCAAAACTGAGTGCTCGTGATAGTGTAGTGGACACAGACGCGAACTCGCTGCTGATTTCGTTTACAACGAGGCGTGGTTTCGAGTTAGGATGCCTCAAAAGACCTACTGTGAAGCGGGGCGTTAAATCTGGTCTAGGTCCTGAGTCCCTCCAATGGCGTTTTGTGGAAGTTTAGAGAGAGAGGCCAGCTTTGCTCTCATCCTAGTTTCTTGACTGAGGCTCACAATTTATTAGATCCATCGCCAGTAGGCCTCGAAAAATTAAGTATTTTATTTACTTATCGATTTATGTATTACCTTAAATCATATGTAAACTGAAATCAAGATATAACTAAAAATAAATAACATTATTCAGAATTTTAAGACAGCTGTGACGCAGCCTTTTTTTTTCAGCCACCTAAGGGGCTATTATTTTCACCAGATCACTTTTGGCGTACAAGATCACTTTTCATTTTTTTTATCGTTTGCTTCAATTTTAATTACATGCAGCTTAAATATATTCAATTTAATAATTTATCATTTGCTTTTATTTTAATTACAGGTAACTGATATAATATTCAATTTAATAATTTATCGTTTCCTTTAATTTTAATATCAGAAAAGTTTATTATTGTCCATGTCTCGATATTTCATCGTTTACTTGAATTCTTATATTTAACTGAGTAATTTAATAATAATTACATAAAAAAGCGCACTTTGAGTGGCTAAATCTGTTCTTTGCATATGTTTTTTTAAATTTTTCTTATAGTTATTTTGCATTTATTGTAGTCCATTAGCTGAATAATTTTCGCTGGAATTGAATGTTATTTTAAGAAAATTTTGTTCCGTGATTAAAATATAAATTCCAGAATTTAATGTTTATGCTGAATATTTGTCCCTTCTTACTTAAAAATAAGTATATACTTTTATTAAACTCAAAGTCAAATTTATTCTGGTATCTTATATGAAATATTTTAAGCACTTCCGTGAATTTAATGTTAAGTAAAGATTTGATCTGACATTTCCATCCACAGACAACATGCATTCACTGTAGTATCAAAACCTTTGATCACAAACAAGCTACGAAGGAAGTTAAGGCTCCCGTGTACAGGTCATTTTGATTTCGTAAACCTAATGTTAATCCTGTGGAATTTCTACCACTGTCCTCCAATCTTTACTATTTTATCTATTTAAATGCAAAAAAAGTGCATTCGTAAGTAATAATAATAATAAAGGTTTCTGAGAAATTACGTTTTCTCCTCAATTTTGGAAAACAATTTTAGAATATTTTTTAAAGACCGGAAAACACACAAACGAATAATTAAAACAGAAGTAAAAGCATTCTTAAAAGTCTGAGAGAAAATTTAATTTTGCAGAAAGCTTCCATTTTTTTTTCTTTTTTTGGTTCTTTCGGGTGCACTTTTTCGAATTCAAATGAATAAAATACTTGTTGTGAAGATTTGAGAACGGTAGTTGAAATTCCATAAGATTAACATTATGTTCACTAAATCAAAACGGCAGGAAGTAGGGACCTGTAAGGTAAAGAAAAATTGTTTGAAAGTCTCGAGTCAAAAATGACAATCTCGCAATTATCTTGGAATTTTGAATACCTTATAATCCCGTTTTCAGTTTTTTCTTGGATCCATGAGTTTACATAGAAACCAAGATAATTCACCAATAGGTTGATAAAATAGTACTTTTTTAAAGTGAGATTTATACTTCAATCTATGAAAAACTTTAAGAGAAATGTTTAATTTCTGGAAAAATATTTTTGAAAACTAAACTTTGCCAATGAAAGAAAGTATGATACACATATTATACTTTATACAGTAGGGCAAAATAATTATTTATACACTGTAATGTCTTTAATTTTTAACAAAATAAGAACAGATACTTTGACAAAGATAAAATTTATACAATATATTCACCATATATTTCAGATTAAACTCAAATACAAAAAAAATAATAAAGTTAAATAAGTTTCTAATTGGGAAGTTTAAGAGTTTCTTGTGAAAGAACTATTTCTTACTCAACTTCCTTAGCAAGATACGAGTTCATACTGTTGATGGTTGAAAGGATTGTTAACATAGCTGTAAATAACTGTTAATTTCGTAATAATTTTTTTATGTCTGACATTTTATCTACATAAAATCTCTAGTCATGAGATAAATCTCTAGTCATGAGAAATTGTATCATCCAGTTCCACAAAAATAGAAAATCATACCGAGAAGTAAAAAAGACGATTAAATTACTATTTACGACTGTTTGATACATACCAAGATAGTATGAAGAAATTGGATTCATTGGAAATAAACCCAGACCAGAGCGTCCCAGAAAATTAACAAAGAGGGCAAAAAGAAGTTTTCTTGAAACAGATTTAAAAATTTCTATGGATTGAGTTCAAAAAGTTTCTGAAGACCTTGTAGCATCTTTTAATATCAGAATAAATCCTCACACAATAAGAAATTATCTCCACAATGCAGATTTAAAAGGAAGACCCCAAGATAAAAGCCATTCATAAGTGAAACAGACGGGAGAAAACTCCTGGACTTTACTTTGACCTGCGGAAATAAACCGGTGGAATTTTCGAAAACAGCGATTTGTGTGTGTGTCATGAGAGTTTCAAATACTTTCTGCATTAAACATTCAAAAAATGTGGCTTCAACATTAAATGCATTAGATCCCAAACATATACTTCCAAATGCTATGGTTTATCGGCATATAGACCCTAATGAAGTGGGAATTTTGTGTTTTATTGACACTAAAATAAAAAGCAATATATACGACAACTGTAACATGTACTGATGTGTTGCAGCATAACTTATTAAGCAGTTCTAGGAAATTCGTCCTAGAGAAATTTTACACTTTTAACAGGATGCTCGAAATTATGCTCGAAAGCAACTGGCTACTCCTCCACAATCTCCAGACCTGAATCCAATTGAAAATTTAAGGGTGCTATCGGATGCACAAATTCAAAAAATGCATATCACAAGTAAAAACAGTTTAAAAGAAGCTCTCATTGAAGCATATTCTAACATAGACTGAACATTCACAAATAAAGTTAGTACAATCTATATCACAAAAAAAAAAAAAAAAAAAAATTAAAATATAAATTAAAAAAAAAAAAAAAAAAAAAAAACTTGAAGTAGTCATTAAAGCTAAAGGACTTCACGCAAAATATTAATTTGTATTACTTAGCTATATTTTTCTTGATTATAGTACACCAATGAAGCGTGCAAAAACTTTTTTGCGTTATATTTTTGTATATTTATCTCATAAAATTTTAAAAAATTGATTATTTTTATATGCTCTTTTTGTTTTCATGTTATTACAAAACATGTCAGTAATGTATTGTATTATTGTTTGCTTAAAATGCTTAATGAATTGATTTCATTATAATTTTAAAAAAGGAGTATTCAAATAATTATTTTGCAAACTGTAAATTATAGAAACAAAAACATGTGAAAAGGACCTGGTTCTTTCTTTAGAAAATAAAAGCTCATTTAACTTGCTAGAGCAACAGAAAAGTTTTAAAAATCTATTGTAGAATTTTAACTAATTAATTTTTATTTTATAATTCAAAGTCTGTTGCATAAAGAGGAACCAACTATAATAGAAACTTTAGATTTGTGGTGAACGCTGAGAACGGCGATATTCTTAAAGACTATCCAGGTATTTTCATATTTATCGTTATTTCTCTTATTCATTAATTTTTGCATAGATTGTTTAGTTTGTTTAGTTTCGTTGGTTCGTTTTAATTGGATAGTGAACTGTTATAAGTGAAATAATGTATTTAAATGCGCTATTTTATTTTGTTTCCTGGATTAATAAAATTAACTATTTCTTGATTAATGTGTCCCAATTTTACCTTCTCAATCAATACAGATTGTTGTAAATTATTTTTCATATTGAAATTCAATATAAGATTGCTATAAGTCTTAATATTACCCCTTTAAAGTCGTTAAAACTATCTAGTTTTGAATGAATAAGACACACTTTTACACTTTAAAGCTATTCACGAATATTCCCAGCACACTGACAAAATTCTAACAATTCAGCACGGTTTAAACCTGACTTATGGAACTTATTCAAGGCGAAGAAGACTTCTAATGTCAAAACAAAAATAATATTTAAATATCACGCTAAACGAAAGTGAAGAACTTCCCGCTCCTGACAACAAAGTAATGCCACTATGCACTTCAGAAAGCATTAAGGAGACTAAATTATTAAAATATGACAACTTCCAAAATTTCCCTCCACGACTGCAGCTTCATGAATGCTTCAAAAATGTTTTCTTTCGTGTATTTCGTTTATCGTGTTTGATAACATTTAAAATATAGCTGAAAGAACACTTAGCTGTTTAAAATATAAGAATTCGTGTTTACATTCTGATGCTTGAATTTAAAAGCTTTTAACAAATGGAGGATTTCTTTTTCTTTCAGTTTTTTTTTTTACATGCAAATAATTATTTGTGCTCATTCTGGTATAACCTTTTAATGAATTCAGGAAAATATGGTATCTCTCTGTTTTATTTAAAAATTTAATAAACTAACTAAATAAAATAATAAATTTTTAAATAAATACAAGTAATAAACAAAAATTACTAATTAAATAAAAGTAATAAACAAAAATTACTAAAGAAATAAAAGTAAAACACAAAAATTACTAAAGAAATAAAAGTAATAAACAAAAATTACTAAATAAATAAATAGTAATAATGAGCTTTAGTCCACTCATGTCACGCGAACTATTTAGTTAGATTCATCTACTCAGCCAGTTGTTACACCTCGCTCGTTTTCAACAAGCATGCAGTAACTACTGGCTTAAAGAATGCCACACCGTAGAATGCCTTTTCTCTATTATTCGCATCATAAAAGTCAACATTCCCTTTCTTATATCAGACAAATTATAATTGCAATAGATATAAACTCTAAATCATTCTCATTTATTGAAGTCAGTTTACTAAATTTAAAGTTCATGATGTATTTACTGAAGAAGAAAAAAGGATTGATTGATTGATTATTAACGTCGATCTTTTAAACAACACGGGGGCTATTTGCGTTAGACCTTGTAATTTTGAAGTTTCGTCATTTTTTTTCACCAGTAAAATGGAGAAATATTTAAATATATATATATATATCATTTTGAGATATACATCTTACACTATTTTTCGACATAGTTAGTCGCAACTGACATTGAGACGTTTGTCGTAGCATGCAATCAGATCGAAGAAATCACTCTGGTAAAACTCGTTGCCCAGCGATGCAAGGAATTGTCGCACAGCCTGCTCCACCTCAGTATAGTTTTGGACGGACCTGAGCACGACTAATACGCAGTACTGATGCCACATCTGACATCGTTATACGCCTATCCGCTAACAAGATGTCCAGCACTCTGGCACTACTGTTTTCATTCGTGGATGTAGAGGGACGCTCTTTTCGATCTTCATCCTCCACAGTCTGTCTTCCTTCACTGAACATGCAACGCAAACATCCAGCCATTTGATGTGAAATGAAAAGTTCACCACACATGGTCTGTTGGCATTCATGAATTAATAGTCCCCCGTACCCATTCGTACTAGATAATTGCACGCACTTCCATTGTCGATCCTGTTCTCAGTCACCTCTCGGGCACGCTGGTCTGCTGCTACTCTCTTTCCTTCGTCACTCTGCGCATGCGTCATCTTTCTCTACAGACGTTATTTCCGATAGATGTGGATTCTTTTGATGATTGTTCACCTGGTGTACTATGTGCTCTTTCAAATGAATAACGAAACTTATTTTTTGAACACGTCTCGTGTGAGTATATATATGGGCTTTGCATCTCTTTTATGTGCTCTAATATATAAATTAAGTTTTGTGTTCAGCAAAAGTCTAATTAAGTATATTTTGGCGAATGACATTTGTATGACTATAAGAGTAAAAAGGTATTAATAAACTTACAATGAATCAAAATCAGTTTGTTTGTCATTTATACAAATGCACGTATATCATTTAAAAAGTTTCTTAGGATGCTTCGCCTATGTGTGGAAGAAACTGTAAGCACATTCACGCCAAAGAAGAAAAATATTATTTATTTCTGATGATTTTTTTTTCTCGATACCCCTTTTTTATTATTTGTCTATATTTTCCAACAGATGCTACAATTTTTCTCAACCTATTTGCATTGAAAATATGCGTATTTTAATGAAATTTTAAATTCAACTGGATTTCTTGAATTCGGTTGAAAAATAACTTTTATTTTTAAAAAAGTTTTGACTTTAACAAAAATTAACTTAGTCACGTTAACTTTTGCTCCACATCAAATCTAATATAAAACCGAATGTTTAATAGTTGGTTTATTGCTTCTTCATACATCGTCGATCAAGCCACCTAAAAATGTTGGAGATGTTTCAACAGTTTGGAAAAGAATTGAGATAAAATATAAATATATTTTACATAATTTTTAGTTACACACTGAGTGAGAGAGTTTTTTTGTAACTTTTTCATCTTTTTTTCCCGTCCACTATGGAAGGCTATAGCTTCGCTGCATATAGCTGTGACCCATACTATATCACATTCGACCACACAGTCTATCTTTGCTTTCAGCAATATATTCATCGCGATTTTCTTCTAAAAATCTCCCTCCCTCCCCATCAGTGAAGAATATGTGCTCCACCTAGTATACGCTAAAATTAATCTAAATCAAAGGAATCTATCTAAACCTTAAATGTCATCTGGCGAGTAGGGGGAGAAAATGAAATGCAAATTAAATTTAATTTGCTTTTCATCTTCGTACTCATTAATATGCTACAACGCCTTTCAAATTTATGATTATTTACTTTTGTTATTTCGGTAATTTCAAGTCGAAATGTTTCAACTTTCATTTTAATGAATTTGTTATTGATCGAAAAGCCTAAGTTATTCAAATGGAGTTATTATTTTTAACTTAAATAACTCTTTGTTTTAATATTTAGTATATTTCTGATTTAAAATTTTTAATTGTCATAATTTCATTAATTTCAATTACATCGCAAATGCAAGCTGTAGTTTTAGGACATGCTGAAGGAATCGATAATATTTTTATTTCAAAATGTATTATGCTTTGTATTTACTTTACCGCTTTCATTCGCGTAATATTTTAAAATGTTATTTGAACACTAAATTTCTTTTGAATATTTTATTAATTGAATTCAAATCAGAACTCAATTAATTTTCAGGTAAGACAATGAAAATGTAATCGCGAAAGAATGAAACAAGTCAGGATTGCATAAAAAAAAGAAAGAAAGAGAGAAAAGAAACTCTGCCAAAGCGACACCGAAGGTTATCAAGTGAGGATTGTGATTGTTTATGAACGTCGCAGAGAACAACACGAGGGCTATCGGCGACAGACCTCATAATTCTGAACCCCTGTCAAATGACTAAGCGACACCTAACCTAGCATCTCCTCTTTCAAACTTCCACACCATACCAATAAGAGAATTTTGGACTTTGAACATATTAAATACGCATCAATCCCGCTATACAGGGAGTCTTTAGGGGCACCAGGACTCGAACCCATGACTCGACGAAAATAAAGTCGGATGCGAGTCTGCGACCAAGTGCCGCGGCCATCACCGAGTAACGACTGCAATAGCATAAACCAGCTTTTCGGTTTACCAACTAATCAAGAATTTTATCCTGAAATTGTTACCGGTGTTTCTGAATTTGTAATGGTAATTCGGTAATTTTTGTACTTAACTATATTATACTTTTTGTACTTTTGCTACACCACGGCTTTTACTTTTATTTTTTAATCAAACAAATAAACTGCAATTCGAAATACCATTCTATAATTGAATGAACACATATCCTTAGAATAGAAACGATGCACGTACTACGGCAGCCAATTTAAAAAAGAAATAAATGTTGCTGATTCCGAAAATAAAGTATGCGCTATTCCTTTCGCATACAAAATTACGCTATTCATGAAAGAGAAACTTAATTTATAAAATCAGCACAAAAATAGAAATATAACAAAATAATCTGCATCCTAGTTCACACAAAAATAGTTTCAAAATCGTTAAGTAATTAAGGTGCTTTTCCATTTCGACGGAGCAAGCGATAAAGTCGCCAAAAATGATACTTCCGACGTTAAACGGAATATGTGTATACTGTATGTTGCCGCTAATAAAGCCTGCTTGGCGATATTTGAGCCAGAGAAATGGACAAATACCATAATTTACTGAAGTATTTTCAGCAGGAAAACATACGGCTCCCGTCTACCGCCATTTTGATTTCGTGGATGTAATGTTAATCCCAAAGCCGGCTAATTTCACCTACCCTTCCCAAATCTTTTAAATTGATTTATTTGATTGCAATAAAGTGCATCAGTATTTACCCAAATTTAATGATTCGTTTGTGGGTTTTCCGGTCTTTAAAAAATATTTTTAAAAATCGGAGGAAAAATGTAATTCCGCAGAAGCCTTTATTATTTTTTGCTCTTTCGGATGCACTTTATGGCATTCAAATAGATCGAGTTAGTAAAGAATTTAGAATGGTAGTCGAAATTCCATAGGATTAACAGTACTTTTCGATTATTCCCTCGCAAATCTCGCCAAGTATATTTTATTGGCGACAACACACAGTAAACACATATTCCGTTTGGCGTCGGGCGTATCATTTTTGGCGACTTTATCGCTTGCGCCGCTATAATGGAAAAATACCGATTATCACTACATCCACGAAATCAAAATGGCCGGTATACAGGAGCCTTAAGTTCCCGAAAAAGTAAAATTATTCTATTTTCGGTTAATGCTAAAGAATAGGATAGAACAGTGGCACACTTTTCCAGATGAAAAAGTGATCGAACATTAATTTTATAACCTTTCTGATTTCACTATCCTTTGGAGAACAGCGTATTTTGTAACATTACTCATTTCTATTAGTATCAATCTCTTTTTTTTTTTCTTGAGTAAAACGTCCACGTTTCGTCTCCTGCAATGTAATGTTATAAAGCCTATATACGTTACTTATTCACGTGAAAAATTGTGTATTTTGGGCATGTGTCTAAAATTTAAGAATGCTGCTTCATAAACGGATGCATTAGCTCCCAAAACGTATGTAAACGTATATGAAAATGTGTTTTGAAATTTTGACCAAGTTCTTTCACATTAGACGAAGACAACCTTAAGTCAATAAATGTGGAATCTGAAAGAGCTTTCGGTAAGGTTACTTTGAACAAAAATTAGATCAGACCCAGGAGACCAAATTGTTTGATCAAATTTGTTTTATATGTGCTTTTGTTTTAAGCCATATCTACTAGCAGATCCTGTATACGTTTTACAGTAATTTTTATTGTGAAAAATTATTCTTGTATAATATTTAAAGAATAAATTGTCTACAATAACACTGCCTCTATACATAACACACTTTATTCCCATTTATATATATTTTTCTTCTTTTATATTTTTATTTACAGACTAACCCTTTAAATGTATATCAGAAAAAATATACACGTTATTTAAATAAAATTAAAATATGCACAGAGAGTAGAGATAAAATTACTAACTTAAAAGTTCTCGAATATTCTATTATTTTCCTAAATTTGCACATAATTCGCATTAAAATATAGGAAAATCTCTATTTAACGGGCATTCTAACAGTTTCCGTGCAGAAGATTCGTAAATTTACTACACAGACATTACGAACTTTAAAATGATTATTTTTATGTTAATAGAGAAGAGCACTTTCAAAATATAATAGAAAAAAAATGTGAACTCAGAAGGCAAAGCTGAACGTGTTCGCGCATATTTTGAGAAGCGCGTTTCAAAATATTAGGAGTGATTTGTTGCATCCTCGTTGAATAATGTGGCAATTTTCAGATAATCTATACTTTGCGGATTACTTTCCTAACCTTTGTTCTTCAAATGTCTCCGCTGAAAAAAAAGTCGGGGAATGTTCAGGTTCGAGGAAAGAGACTCTTGGTTCAAAGAAGACGGTGCAATATGCCATACGAGTAACGAAACCTTGGTCATGTTTAAAGACTTTTTAGTCGATTAACCCATCTCAAGAACTCTTTGGTCACATCTTTCCCGTTCAAAACCACCAATCTTCCTACCAACACCAGAATAAAATTAAGATTTTGAGTATCGACAGATTCAACATGCTTTACCTTCTTAAACAATTCTTGTTTGCATTTACGAGATCCGAACCCGCTACCTATTGGTTAACTCGTTGATTGTTTATTTATTTTACACTTATATGTAACATGGGGGCTATAGGCCGATAAACCTCATAATTTTGAACCACTTTCCAAGTGATTAAGAAGACATTTTGAACTGCCCCCTTCCACACTATTCGTACTTCCATATCAAGACACCGAGAACAATCGAATTGGTATATTTAACATGCATCAACCCCCGTTACATGACGGGTCTTTGGTGGTACCGGGACTTGAACCCACGACTTAACTGAAACAATCCCGGTCATGAAGTCCCGACCATGGCTCCCGCTGCTATTTATTATCTATCGGATACCAGTCTATTACTTTATTAACCCCAA
Source organism: Nephila pilipes (assembly GCA_019974015.1). Classification (NCBI taxonomy): domain Eukaryota; kingdom Metazoa; phylum Arthropoda; class Arachnida; order Araneae; family Nephilidae; genus Nephila; species Nephila pilipes. Next base: position 203,338 of record BMAW01053598.1, on the reverse strand, counting down.
TGGCTGCCGCGGCTCTATTTTCAAAATCTAATCTGTTAAATTTGTCTTTTTTTTTCTACTGTCATGGCGATATTGTACCTTTATATAATTTTAGGTAACAATTCACCAAATAAAATAGCTCTTTTGTAAGTTCGAGTATTAATTCAGTAATATCACTGCAGATAAGTAGAAAGAATAAACCTTGATCCAATATTTCTCGCAAGCGCATTCTCTTTTGGTGCCGAGTAACGTCTTGTTAACATAAAAATATCGAAAACAGCATAACATTTGTAAGCACTTCAGTTTTATTAAATTTTTTTACAACATTATACGCGAAACTCTCATAAATTAAATTCTTTCAGACAGTATTCCCTCTATAACACAGCATTTCTACTTTCCATCATCTGAGTTTTTACTAAGGCTGACAAGTGGAAATTTTTATGCCTCCTACTGAATAGTAGGCAATTGATACAAAACAATAAATTTTTATTGTTCTAGTTATTTCGTGTGTTTGACATTTTATTTGAGAGTATTGTACTAAATTTTATGTGATGATATATAGTTTGCGTTATTTAAATGTGTTATTCCTAGCTATTTTCCAGTTGTCCGGCATTTTTGGTAGACCGGCGTTACTTTGGTTCGATATGCCAGATTATCAAGATGGTAATGAGTTCAGATAAAACCATCTGACAAAATATAGTCCAGATAAAACCATCTAACAAAATATAGTTCAGATAAAACCATCTAACATGCCCTCATATATTTCTGTGTGAACTCTTATGTAAGTATAAAACACTCATTCCTATTATATAATTCACGCATTTTCTTTCACAATAGTACATAAATAAGCCTTTAAAGCTATTGGGTACAAGTAAGTTATTAATATGTTAGGAGAGAGATGTGTTCTATTTTTAAGGTACATATTTATACCAAAAATATTTCTTGATATTTATACATACAGAGAGAAAGAAGAGAATAATTCTGCCTTGAATACATGAATAACATAACAAAATCTTGTCTCATGAAAAATTTAATTTCTCTGGTAGTGCAAATGTCCCTTAAGAGATACGTTTTCTCTTAGGGATAGTTCTACTGATGTAGGTAGCTGTTTGTCATGCCACTGTATTGTATATATACTTATAGATCAAGTCTTTATCTATCACATCAACTTTTACTTATGTACCACGGTGTTTCCGTTTGCAAATTAAAATATTTTATTTGGCATTCCTTAAATATTATTTTGAAATCCTGCTTCCATTTTGTCTTATTGTAAATTAATATTTTCATTTCATATTCAGATGAAATATATCTTTTTATTTTAAGTAAATGTTTCTTCTTTCCATTTATTTTGTATGTAAGTTCTTTGCCATTAAATTGGATAAAAAATATTTCTTTATGATTGATTTTGTACGCAGTTTTTTTTATTAGCGTTGTCATTAATTTTTTTTTCTTTTGTCTTTTAGTTGAGGAAGCCTTTAAAAGCTTGGTATCGGTGGAATTTATCTGGTATGCACCGGTTCCGTAGATTGGTTCAAATTAATTGTAAAATTAAATGTAAAAATGCAATTCATATTTTAATTAATGGGTATAATGGTCTGGTGTTAAATGGTTTAAAACTGATTTGATGGTCGCATTTTGCTTATTGATTTTTAAATTTTTAACATATTGGAATGAATCGGATGTCATTTGAATGTAATATGCAGAAATAATATAATAATTTGAACTAAAATAATTTTGGATAACTGAGTAAGCGAGTGACTGTGGGATTTTATGGCGCAAGAGCTCGGGCAATTGAAGTGCAAAATGCAAGGTAAAAGCTTACTTTTACCGCAAACAATCCATTGGTAAAAAGTAATTGAACTCTGAATGTAAGGTAACAGTTTATACATATCAATAAAAAGAAAAGAGAATGGACTATAAATTCATGTGACGTCACGATCACATGATAACTTGACCACTTGATACCCACCGATGTAAACAAGTCTTGTATTCATTTGCTGGTGAAAATGCAGTTTAGCGTAACCACTTGGCGAGATTTGAAAAATCGCCAAATTTGGCGATTTTTATGGCGGAGCCTGAAGTTTTATTCGAAAGGGTTGCCACGGCTAAAGCCACCACAGTGGAGAGAAAGCATGGTAGCCACAATGGGCAAAATATCACCAATTCCTGTCGCCAAAAAGGTTACGCTAAACTGCATTCCAACCCCTTTTGATTTGCAATGCATTTGTGAAATATGTTATGCCTCATAAGCTCAAGTAACTTACATTTTACTAAATATCACAAAATTTTGTTTTATACATTTTGCACCCTAAGAAATGCAAAAATTGAAATTTTGGATTGCTGTAGTATAAAGGTATTTAATCATTTTTTATCAATAAGCTGAAACAATGGATGTAAATTTATTTGGTTTACATACAGACTTTTTGTTACATTTATGAAAAAACCCTAATTTAACTGTGATTTTCTAGTATTTTAAAAAGTATTTTTACTGCTCTTCTATAAAATTGAATTTAATAATATTATTTAAGGAAAGTTTGTAGATTTTAATATGTTAGAACTCTCTTGCTTTTAGGATTTGTTTAAAATTGCAATATTAAGAAGCACACACACTTGAGGAATTTAATTTTATGATGTATTTGTTATTTGACTGAAATATCGAAGAGAATTATTTTAAATAAAACTTGATGCTTAGATATCCTTTTTTTCAGTGAAAACTCCATCTTGTTTCAATATTTGTCTTCCGCAGACGATGCCAACTTCTTCCGCTTCTGGGAAACATCGTGTTTGAAATACCGGCTTTAGGCGCCATTTAGGCTCGATTTCAAAAATTTCACCAATTGTTCCGTAAAACCAAGACTTTACACAAATTTTAAAAACTATTATTCCAGGTACAAAATTACATCTGTTTGAACCATAAATCATTATATAACTGTTCCATCTTAATTATGTATCTTGATTTAAAGAGAAAATAGTTTAATCCAAATTTAAATCCAATGTTAATTTATTTTTTTAAACAGAAACAGCTCGATTGATAAAAAGTACTTATACATGAAGAATACTATAATTCAGAAATGCCTAAAACAGTTTAACAATTCCTATTTACTTTTCAGCCGGCTTAGAATAATTACAATACTAGAATAAATATCGAGGCCTTTATTCTTCACATGTTCGAATCAACCGATGATCTAATGATACATAACAACATTTATAAATGAAATAATTTAAAATACAAATTAAGCTTAATCAAAATAAAAAGGTGAAAATAACTCAAAGCCATTAACAGTTCAAAAATATATCTTTCTAAAGCAGAAAATAAAATAAAGCTTATATCATAAGTATACAAACAAATGCCAGAAGCAAGTTTATATAGGCTTAGCTTGCCGAACGACATTTTAACAACACAATTAAATAAGAATAAGTCTATATATACATAAAAATATACTCATATTATTTCCTACTGAATATAAACAACTGAATAATGTACGAAATATAATAATATTGGTTAAAGTCGGGAATAGGGTTCCCCTAGGGGATTGGCGACGAAACTTAGAGACTTCCTAGATATATCGCCAAACGTGCGTGACTTAAGCATTGAGTATGCTTAAGGTTACCATAATCTAAATCGCCAATTATCGCTCCCAAAAGTCGCCAATGCCTAGGGGACACCCTATTCCCGACTTTAACTGGAAAGGGTATCCTATGCTAACACCGAACACGCCGGTTTGTTTATGATATATATCAAGTGATTCTATGAATTAAGTCCATTAAACGATATTTATATATTTCTGTTCACGAATTTCAATGAAAATTATTAACTTTCAAATTTTATTAAACTTGTGGCATTGAAGTCACCCATCGCAACAAGATAAAGCTTGGTTAAGCTAAAGTTTCATCATAGAAAAGCGCAGCCGTTATCTAGAGGCCACAATATTGATGTGGATGAGCTCACTAAAATGTCATCTAGTTAAACCAGATGCCGTGGTTTCCTAAAGAGCATTGAATGTGAAGAAACCACGTCGCTGGTTTGCGCAGACAACGTTTTGATAACGTTATCCACCGCAACAGTACAACCACTAAATAACGGCACCGGTTTCTTAGGAAACCGTAGTTATACTCGATAATACAATAATAAAGTATCAATAAAATTATTTAATCACCATTGTAACGGATTTATTTCATGTTTTATTATACGCGTTAAATTTCTCTTTATTGTGATACATTATTCTCTTAAACGTTAAGAGACGACCTGAGTATATAGCCTGATAATGAAGTTATTTATTTTTTCACTTGAATTTAATCATAATACAAGTTACATGCAATCAAACAGGGATGAGTAATAACAATCAGGAAACTATAAGAAAACGTTAGAAACATACAAAGCTTAGCATTCAATCTCGATCATCTTCACCGATATCATCAAAATGTTTATGAGTTCAGACTTGAGTCCTTCTGTAAATGATTCAAGACAATGCATTGTTCTAATTTTATACAGCCATCAAGTGTTTACATTAATTTATATAGTTTGAAAGATGGGCTGCAAAACCTGCTATAACCAGCTTTGATTCTCTAGTTTTCCCTTTTTCAAAACTTTTTTCTGGAACAAAATTTTTTCCTGTTGTTTTTTGTTTAATTCTCGAACAGATATTTTGAAAATATCTCTCGAGGAGTTCAATTTTGTGTTATTATAGATACATCATTTATATGACTCAGAAAAAAAAATTTCATCTCGTGATTAAAGCATTTTTTTTTTTTTTTTTTTTTTCGTGACTGCAATGTTTTGTTTTTATATTCACATAGTTTCAAACCAACACAATTTTCAGTATCAAAGAGCCCTTGAATTGAACTTATAATTTCAAACGCTCAAAATGAAAATATTGGGCTCAAATTTTGACGGATTGATGCATTAGATATGAAATTATACTGAAATTGTAAAGAAGGAATTATTTCAAGAATAAATTTCAAATATTTTAATAAATATTTGCTACTATTTTTCCATGATGGACATTCAACATAAGTGCATCGACATTACCCGAAATTGCACAAACATAAATCGTGAATCTTTGGCTATCAATCGCAAAAGAATCGCCGAAGAACATCGAAAGCATCGAATTTTCAATGCCAAGCAGCGTCAAATTGGCCTTGATGTGGACGCTCTGAATTATCAAGTGCATGAACACCTGCTTGCCAGGTCCAAGGAAACAGAGCGAGAGAAACACTTCGCCGAAGAGGCCAAGAGACAGAGTGATTTGGCTGAGTTGTTGGAGCAGCAAAAAAAAGAAGAGATTATCGCAAAAAACAAGAAAATAGAGGAGTATTGGAAATCGGAACAAAGACCAGAATACAGAAGAGAATTTGATTTGTATGATCCCAATCAGAAGAAGAAAGAACATCCACCAAGGATTTCTGACAATGACTTTTGCCCAATATCTGGAGTGCAGAAGTTAGAAGGCGAAGACTTAGATGCAAAAAATAGATTGAAAAAGCAGAAAAATCAAGTTCGAGACATCTTGCTGCAACAGATGCAAGAAAAACGAATGTCGAACTTTAAAAAGGACAAAGAAAAGCACGACTGGGAAACTATGATGCTAGAACAAGACTGCTATGCCTTTCAGTTGGCTAAGGAACAAGCAGAAAAAAACAAAAGTGTTCGTACCAAATTTATTACTGAAAATAAAAACATAGCTCTAGAAAAAAGAGATAGCGTCATGAGAGACAAAATAGCGGACGATATTGAGAAAAAGAATGATATACTCTTCAACATTCACAGCGAATTTTTATCAGAAGATCCGTCAGTGGCCAGAAGTAACTTAGGACCAAACCGTGTTGTGCCAGATAGATGGAAAGGCATGAGCAAAAAGCAATTGGAAGAGTTTCATGAAGGACGAAAACAACAAATGATGGAGAGACAAAGAAGAAAAGAACACGAAAATTATGAAAAGGCTCAATGGGATGAACAATTAATTCAGCAAGAAAATTTATCGTTACTTCTAGAAGAAGAGCAAAAGAACCGTGAGGTGGAAAGGAAAAAGAAGCTAGATTCTATGAATCAACAAATTGCTCGAGAACAAAAATGTGAACAAGAATATCTCGAGAATGTTGTTTATAAAAATTATGTGTCAAAGGAATATTTCGATCAATTCAACACCAGTTCAAGGTAAACAGAAATGTACTTTAATCAATTCAACAATACTCTAAAGTAAATAAATACCCAAGCGATCGATTTTTCAAAATTCAATTGACTATATTATGATGTAGAAGTTAAAGAAAATTATTAACTTAGTTTTGTGATACATTTAAATTAAAAAAAATTTTGTTCGATTTTAATCAAAATTAGGTACAATCCCGTTAGCGCGACGCAAATTATCGCCAAGATTAAAAATATGAAATAAGATGAGATCCAAAGATAAAAATATGAATGAGTAACGAATCTGAAAATACTTATCAAAATCAAGAGTCACGATATCTAGCTCGACAAGCAGCCATCTTTGGCTCACTTACGTTTATTTTTGACTGGTACTGGCTGCATAGGAATCGTACTCAAAATTGTTGTATGCAGTATTAAACTTTTGTGTAAATTAAACTTTTAAAACTATAAACTAAAAATATGAATAAAATAGTTAGTCAAATGAAGAATATATATATTTCACTAAATCGTAGAACAAAATTATAATACAAGTAACTTCAAAGCATATCACAGCTTTGATTTGCTGTAACGTTGCCATCTGATTGAGATGGTACTTTTCCATTTCGCCGTCCCAAATCTCACCAAGCAGACTTTATTATCGAGACAGACAGTATACACATATTCCGTTTGGCGTCTGTTGTATCATTATTGGCGACTTAATCGCCTGCACCGGCTAAAGGAAAAAGTACCATTGAGTTACTACGTTTATCCTGGGGGGAAAAAAACTTTAAATTACGGATATGATAACTTGAAAAAGTAGAAGTTCAGAAAACTAATTAAATACAATTCAATTTATTTAGAGATTAAAATTTTAGATTTAACATGGTAATCGACATACACAAAAATTGGCATAAAAAGAAAACCTCACCGTCAAAAAAGCAAATTGGAGCCAATCTGAGCGTATCCTACATCATGTCTATCATTTAAAAAAATTTCGAGGAAGAAATGAAAATGCCTGTAATGTAAGAGCAAAATCAGAATAATTGAGACAGCGTTCCATAAAATACCATGCTTCTTACTTCTTTTACAGAATCAAAATTTCGAGATTCAATTGAATAAAACACTGAATCGTTTAATCAAAAGAAGCTGTTGCTCCTACGGAAATGTTTTGGAACTTCTCATAATATATGAAAACTAGGAGTATATATTTTGTAATGTCCCCATTGGCGATTTTTCTTTATTTCAGGAGTTATGACTAGGATGTAAAATACACACGTATATTACATTTATATTATATACCTTTCTGATAATCTCGCAGTATTTGAGAAGTCGCTTGATGAAGTAGATTTCAAGTTACCTTTTGATCTCCAGTCCAAGAGGAAAAAACGCCAATGGACAGAATCACATGTGTTATAATTAAGAGATTGAAATCTCAGCATATATATATATATATATATATATGTGTGTGTGTGTGTGTGTGTGTGTGTGTGTGTGTGTATTACGCATTGCAACTGCTTTGGCAAAAATAATGCACTAAAAACGTCAATTTAACTCCCCTTTTTGAATACCTAATTGAAATAGGTTTCTAAATATAATTGGAGAATAATAAACTTCAATGATTTGGGTAAGGACAGACATTTATTGTTTCACTTGTTTTATTTGAATTTCATGCTCTGTCCATAAATTAAAATATTTATATTTTAGTTTTTTTACGGATATTTTTTTCCTTCTTTCGACCGTTTTTGAGGAATTCAATTTTTTCTTTATTCACCAAAATGTTTAGAATTGTCTTCATATGAAACACATATTCTAATTTTGAAAATTCTGCCATTTTTATCATTCTTCTTCACTCTATCGATGTCAGAGCCGGTGTATATGGAATTTACTATTTTAAAAGGAACTGACTGAAACAGTTCTATGAGAAAAAGGGATTATATTTTGTGAATAATTGTATCGGTTTCTCGCGAATATCATGTTATTTTTTCCCCAAAACTTTTATCGCAATACATTTTAATATAACAATTAACTACCAGTCTAATTAGTGAAGTTGAGAGTCACGTGGCTGTTCAGAATTGATTTTGATAATGTTACGTTCCAATTGACCGAGCGGGCTTGGATACCCCGGATAGCGACACTTTTCGCTTTTCTTGACTGAGTAACTACAGAAATCTTTGCTATTGGCAACTGACCCCGCAGTTTTTCAACCTCGGTCAAGTGACGAGGCCGATCCTTGAGTGGCACCTTGGTCTCTAAACTTTCGCATAACGTCAATAGAAAGACTTAGATCCGCCACAGATTTAACGTGCATCATTCTCGCTACTCGGTAGGTCTTAAGTGGCATCAAGATTCGAACCCGCGATTTTACGAGCCAAAAGGCCAACCGCGGTGGCTTTTGTTATGGAAAATATTTTTCCATTATTGAAAGGCTGTTTTATTCTAAATGTAATTTTTTTATCTACTTAAGTTGCTACAATAACTGATACACTAACGAGCTTCAAATTTTGTATTTTTTTGGTTTTGCTGATAAGAAATAGACGGCTTTCCTCTGATTTAAAGTATTAATTTTGAGAACTTTATAAATGTCGAACATTCGAAATATGAATTTTAGAAGGGTACGAAATGTGCCCCGCCATGCAAAAAGTATTTGTAATTAAGTTTTTCTCAAAGTGTAGTTTTTTAAGATATTGTAGTACACATTCCTGTGATATCTTGTATTTATGCGAATAAAACTCCTTTATATGAAACTTGATGTGTTGTACCTCGGCTTTGTATTTTATCAACCGAAGCTTCTCGGTTTTATTTAATTAGGGAAAATAACTTTATTGGCGACTATTGTCAATACACACAAATTTTTACCGAACTTCATTTTCGGCATTGTCTTTTTTTCATTTACTAATTTGGTTATGATGTATCTGGATCATTGATTGATTATTCGGTTTCATAGAATATAGTGCAGCAAAGGCTAGTATCACCGATATGGAGTAACAGAGGCAATTATTACTTTAAACAATATTCTTTTATTATTTAGTATTATTTCTGTAGGATATATAAACCTCTATGATACATTTTTATATGCGAATTTATTTCATTTGCTTCCGTAATTTTTTTATATAAAAATATATTCCTGCAACATTTCACACACACTTAATCACACATCTATATAATCAATTGTATCACTAGGGTCATTTTAACTACATTGAGACAGCTAGATGTAAAATTAAATAATAAATTTATATCTGGTCTTTATTCAAAAATACTTTACCCATTTTCATCTTGTGCTCTTAAGTATAACTTACTTTAACTATTTTTTCCCTGCATTATATAGCAACCAAGAAGAAAAAAATATTGGTTTTGTTTGTATTGTGAAGTATTTTTTCGCAAAAATGTCTCAGTCTAAATGTATACGAGTGAAATCAGTCGAACACGGAGGAAAATGACAAATGATGCTTTATTCACAAATATTCAAGACAAAACGAACACAGGAAACAAAACTTGGACATATTAACAGCACACACAGAAAACACAGTTCTTGTACGAACTAGCGACAGAAATACAAAGCAGCATTTGCAATTCCAGTCTCAGCGCTTTTGCCAACATTCAGCTCAAAAGTTACAAGTTCGCTCCACGGACAAATTGCCGCAGTAATACTCTGCACTTCCAAGGCATACTCCGACAGTTAACGGCAGATTAATTCGGCCATACTACTGGCAATTCCTCCGTAGATCTACTAAGCCAATGTCAGCCTCCTCCAATAGACTGAACGATCATTTCTTTTCGAATTAGCATTTGCCCTATTTTTTGCCATGCCGGCCAGGCTGGACGTCGTAAAGAAAATTCTGGAAAAGCCTGAAACTTTCCTCCCACTTGAGATATCGCCAAGTTTCTGGCATTTTCTGGAACCTTCTTTTTTTTTTTTTAGCAAAGTCTCCAAGTTTCTCGCCATGTCGTCGGATTTGCCGCCGAAGTTAAGGGATCATTATTTTAACTTTAATTGGCTGACTGATGAAATCTCTTTTCCCTTTTCCTATCTAAGAGAACTGTTCCAAATAAGCATCATTTAGGATTCGTAACAATATGCATTTTCAACAGTGAAGCGTATTTGAGAGAGATAAGTTTTCTAAAAATCTCTAAATGTATTGTCAGTGGAGCACAAACAATAATTATGGTTCTTAAAATTGTTTATAAATATTTCTTAAAATGGAATGAAATTATTTTTTTTCTGAAATCATATTTCTTTTCATTTTTTTAAAGATTTAATTTATAGATCTAATTTAATTTATAGACCTTATAACATTCCAATTTTTTTTAAAAAAAATAGGGCTCATGCTCAAATAAAAAGGCAAAACTCTTTGCTTTTCGTGACTGATTAAATTTAAATGTATTTTTACACATAAATCTGCAAAGGACCTCGTTTTTCTGAATACCATAATAAGAAATTTTGGTACTTGTGTAAATTCCTTCGATCATGAAATTTGGCGTAATTCCAGTCAAACTTATACCAAACATTTTCTATCCAATCCAAATGATCGCCAGGAACTAACACAAGTACTGAAATTTTTATTTCGTGTAAAACCACCTAATAAATGTTAAAATGAGAATGAACAATGATGTACAAATTGTGTTGAAAATACAAATAATGCATTTTTTAATCAATGTAATTACTATAAAATATAATTATTGTATTATTAAAAATAATTTCTTTAAAAAAAAATTGGATAAATTTATGATTGTGGAAGTATAAAAATGTATTAAATGTACAAAAAATAAATGTTTCTTACCTTAAACGACACCAAGCAAAGAATTAAATTCAGCCGAATATATAGTTAACTTAGCTAAAAATCAAATTAAAATAACATTGTCTTACATTTACAAAAGCAATAAATGCATAAGTATTATCTTTGTTTGTATAAACGAAAGCCTGGAAATTATCCGAAAATGCACCGAGGAATATATTTTGTGTTGAATACGAATAATAGACATTTCTAAATTATTTTTTTTTTAAAAAAAAGTGTTTTGATTAATGATACTATATCAATTTTAATGATGAGAATTTATATTATATTTCATATATATCATTTTATAATTAGTTACAAAAATTATTTTATTGTAATTTTAGAAATTATAAAAATACATAATGCAATTTAAGGCTCAGATTTCAAACAGACTAATAGAAAAGTGACTACAACCTCCAGCAGATCTGTTGTTCAAGACTATATTAATCCATTCAATAATGCAATTTTGTGTGTGTGTGAATTTTAGTTCTTAATCCGTATTATTGGGGTCATAATTTCAGTTTAATGGGAAAATAAGTATAGTAAGAACAAATAATAGAGAAATAAAAGTGCAAAATTGTTTTTATATAGATGTATTTCACATTGGAAGAATATCGACTTGGGGCCGCGGTAGCCTAGTGGTCAAGGTCGTGGACTCGCAGTTGGCGGTTTTCGTTCAGTCGTGAGTTCGATCCTTGGCCGCCAAAGACCCACCGTGTATCCGGGGCTGATGCACGTTAAATCTGTTCGGGGCCCAAAGTCCTCCCGTTGGCGTGGATGTTAGGAGAGGGGGGTGCCTGCTCAGGTGTCGTCTCGTCACTTGACCGTGGTTCAAAATTACGAGGTCCGTCGCCAATAGCCCTCGTGTTGCTTCTAGTGCGACGTTAATAAAAACTAAACTAAACTAAAAAATCGACTAACAATGATATGTAACATTTTAAAATCATAGACGATATTAAAGATTAAAATACACACACTTTATATATATATATATACACATATATATGTAATATATTTTTTATTATTGTTTAAAGTAACTGAGGCGTCTTCGACAAAGAAAAATGAGGTTGTTTTATGCCAAATTTAAATAATCCTAACCTTTTTTCATTAATATTATTAAAAAAATAGCGGTCTTATTCCATGTCCTCCCTTTGGCATGGTATGGAAATTAGGAGAGGAAGGTTCCAGCCTAGATATCTTCCGCGTCATATGACTGAGGTTCAAAATGATGAAGTCCATCGTCATTGGCTCTCGCGTTGCTTCTATATATAGTGCAATGTTTATAAAATCAAATCAAACTTAGTATAGTACAATGTGCTGCTTGGCATGATTCTCAAAACCGCTCCAAAGTAGTGCAAAAAGCAGGGCTACCAGAAGAAAGTAAACTGAAGAAAAGGGTAGGTACCTGGAACAGAAGGTTATCAGATTGGTGATTTATCACCAAGACAAATTTTTGTCGCCAAGCAGCTCGCTAAAATAGGATCTATCCTTTAAAAGGTAATGATGTTTTTTTTTTTTTTAAAATTTCAAATTTTGAAATTAAAATTTCCCGTTATTTATATACAAATGTTGTGCAAAACCAAAAAATTTTAGAAGTTTGTTGGAAAAAATTTTTAATTCACGGTATAGTAAATAATCTCATTTTATTTTGTGGAAAATATAAGTTTTATGGAGGAAATAATTTTTTTCTTGAGGAAATTGTACCAGAGTACATCTTAAAAAATATTTTGTTCAAAACGCAAATAGATATATTTTTCTCTATGACGCGACACGATATATTGCTAGCAATTTTAAATTCAATTTCGTAGCGTTCTATATCAAATTCTCGTAAATAATACAAATATGGAACAACAAAGCTCCTTCTATTTTTAAGCAGTAAAATCAAAAAGTTCAAAATTCGAAGCACTTTTATAAGTCTCATCTACTCGTACCTTTAACACAAGCAGCATCTAAACAAATATATTTCAATCATTTTAAATATACTATCTCTGATTTAGAAATTTTTAATCATTTTGGATAATTATTACTTTATTCTTTTCTTCAATATTTATCTCAATTTGAATATGTTTCTCGTATATACCTTTTCTGAACATTATTCTGCTTCATCGCCATTACAGCATTCTTAACGTGCAATTCAAGCTTTTTTTTTTTGCAGTGATTGTTTCCAAGCACGCGTTTCGATCGTTAAATTTATATCTCAAAATATAACAATAGATGCTATTTCAAGCACGATAAAGATTAAAAAATATCGATACAAATTTTCCATTGAAATGTAATGCATTGTTCGAACATTAAGTATTCGTTTCATATGACTCGCAATGTATTTAAAATAGACCTGTTAAAATAGGTACCTTTGAAAAAAAGCAGAATTTTGACGGAATCAAGATTCTTGGAGGCTCTTTCTACAAATTTTACTTATGTTATATCCATGAAAACCGACTAATTGCAACGCAGTAAGAAGAATTAGTTGACCATTCAAGTCATTTATTTCGGAATTGATAAAATTTTGTTTTAATAATGAGGTACGAGAAAAGATTAATTTTTAACATTCTGCGATTACGAAACGTTTAAAGTTGAAATTCTGTAACATAATTCTAATCAGTCTAAATTAGTAAGCAGAAGCTTATAAAATTTCCATTTAGCAATCATGGATTACATAATTTTGAATAACTCAAGTTGTTAGCAGTAAAACACTCACTCTCTTATATTTAATAACTCCATTTTGTAAATGTGATTTTATTTTGTCCGATCGATTCAGTTTTTTCAGGGAGCCCACGTTCTTTTCTCGGAGTTGTTTATGCAAATATACAAAGAGCAGTAGTAAACTGTATTTAATAATTTAATATAAAAAGCATTCCTGGATGCAATCGGTAAGAGATATTTGAGCCGCTCAGAAGCCAATGTGGTTAAGTCCAAAACACAAAAATTGAGAAAATTAATGTTTTTTGATACATTAGGTTTTAAAATTCTTGGTTTATTAATTTAATTAGAAAAGTGTATAAAATTTTTTATTGTTTTTTTTACTCGGGAAAACTTTAAAAAAAAAAAAAAAAACATGTACAGGATGTGTAAATAAAAACGTAAGTATTTATTGAAATAATGACAGCATCTTAAAAATTTTAGGACTTATACCTTTTGGCAATTGAAAAAGATAAGAAATTTATGTAAAAATAATAAAATAAAATTTATTTCGTTTTTCATTGTTACCAACAAATATCGAAAGAAGAAGAATAATTTAATTTTTATTTCAAAGTTTATGTAAAAAGTATTGATAAAAGGTGGACTTATTCACAATGGCTTCTAAAATTATTCAATATATTCAGAAGCTATTAAAAAAAGGGCTGTCTAACCTAGAAAAAAGTAACCAACGAGTAAATCCTTTAATAACTAAGAAGATTATTATTTATTTCATCAAAATTTCCAAAAATCAGAAAATATCAAAAAATGGACTTAACTGCATTGGCTTCTGAGTGGCTCATTTGTGTATTATCATTCCACGATTATCTAAAGAAAATGTGGCCTTAGCCACCAATGAAAATTTTACGACGATTTCACTTTGAAATACGATGAATTTAGTTTCAAATTTCATGAACCCTTTAGTTGTAAATTTAATAATCGTACATTTTTCGGCTTTGAGTTATTTAATTATTCTATTTAGCTTAAGCTGAGATTTAAAGTTATTTTACCTTTCATTCAGAAATATATTGTCATTCTATTTAAGCTGAAATATATCACCATTTTACCTATCACATTGAGATATATTATCCTTTTACTTATTATTTTGAGATACACTGTCTAAATAATAGTATATCTCTGTATTGTAAGTAAAATGACAATATATCTGAAGCTGAGACTTATTGCTTTTTTACCTCTCTTGCAAAGATATGCTGTCATTTTGACAGTATATTTCAGCAAGCAGGGGTAATTTATCTCTCCTGCTGAGATATACTGTCAAAGTGACGGCATATCTCAGCATGAGAAGTAAAAGGGCAAACCCTCTTAGGCTGAGACATACTGAAATTATGTCATTAATGCTGAGATATTTTGCTGTCCAAGTTGAGGTTATTCTAAATTTATCTAGTTAAATAAAGGAGTTTAGTTTATATAGTTCTTAATATGAAGTGGTTGAGTTTAGAGTTTCAATAAAAACTCTGGAGAACTTCACTTATGTTACAAATTAAGTCTGACAATTACAAAGACTATATAAAATCTTCTTTTTAAAATTTCTGTTGAAACTAAGGAATATCCGACAGTTTCAAAATAATATATTGCAAAGTTTCAAAACAATATAAATAATATATAAAAATATTTTGAAGAAATGTCTTCGTCTTAAAAGACAAAAGCAATTAAAAAATCTATAAAAGATACAAATCTTTTACAAATAAACAGGAAAAAAAAACAAATTACATTATAAATTACTATTCTTATTAAATAAAGTTAATTTTTTTCATTCGTATTAAGTATTAGTTTTTGTTAATTAATATGTATGTTAGTTTTAGATATATATTTTCCTCGAAATTTTTAGTGATTTCTATCTATAAAAGCTTAGAGAGAGTCGTCATTGTTAAAAATAATCATTAATTTAAATAAAAATAATCGTTATTTTAAATAAATTAAAATAGGCATTACGTCGAATTTATTTCAACCTCTTATAAGAAGGATTTTTTTTTATCAGAATAAAAGCTTAATTGAATAGATTGGGGGGGGGGAAATGAAATTCAGTTTTTAGGACAAAGATTATATGAAAATGCTTTACATTACAAGAACAATGTTTGTTTTAATACCTAATTAATCATGTGAAAAAAAATTCATAAAGAATGTAATTAATACGTTTGTTTCAAAATACTTATAATTCATGTACTAACAGTCAGAAAAAATTATTATAAATATTTTCGGGTTTATAAACTGAATTTAAAAGACCACCTATTTCATTCAAAGTTGTTTTCATTACAGTATATTCATTTCATTCAAAAGTTGTATTATTACGGTATCTTGTTACGTTCTTTTCATTTTGGGAAAGCTATATTGTTTTGTGAAAGGAAAGCATTATTATCCAATTGTCGAGGGTGTTCTTTAGCAATTGAAGAATGAAACAAATAGACAATAGTTAACGAAACAAATAGACAATAGTTAACGAAACAAATAGATATTCATTTGTTATTGTGCATAATATATATAGTAATTAAGCAACAACGTATATTCCGGAATACAGCGTGCACCTATAATTTCAAACTAAATGTTTCAAGATATATTTGTTACATAACGATTACCTTTTTTCTTTACGAAAAAACCTCAAATATACATGTGCGATTCTCTTATCATTTTGAAGTCATTCATTCGTAGTATTTTCCTAGTATTTCGAACAATGGCCCACTCCGACAAGCGATGAAGGGAACAAATACGGGTGTGGAGGGGAATGTTTGAGGGAGTAAATAATTCAGCAAACAAGCTGTATTTAATGCGGATGTGCACAAGAATGTTATTTTAGATTTTTGAGAAAAGGCTGATCCAATTTGGGGGTGAGAAAGCACTTCTGACTCCAAGGAGCTCACGGAATTAGAAATCTGATGTGTTCTCTTTCTCCAATCATTTGAAGCCGCGATATAGAAGTGAACATCGAAGACCTTAATAAATCGAATTTGTTTTAGTTGAAATACAGTTGCTCTAGTGTTCCCCTTTTAGTAGTTAATATGAGTCCTACCAACCGAAACAAACACTGCGCTGCTTTGAAATGCAAAGTCATTCAATTTGCGAAAGAAAATGGAATTCCTGCTGTAACAAGGAGGCTTGGTATTGATGAAAGCTCCATACGTGAATGGAAGAAAAATGAAATCACAGTAATTAATATGCTGAAGAATAAATGCGATTTGCAAAAAAAGTAAAAAATGGCCTATCCTAGAAGGTGTTGCGAACTGGTTCCTAAAAATTCGCCAGAATGGATTAATTTTAACAAGAACCAACTTTATTTGTTTTCAAGGGGGCAAAAAAGGATATTAAATGAAAACGGAATCTTCAAATAAACTCGGAGTTGGTGAAGTAGATTTATGATCTAGAATAATTTAGTTCTGTATGAGAAAAACTATAAAATTGGAAATCGAGTAATAAATATACATTCAATAAAATGTGCTAGGCCACTGAAATACTTCAAAAGTAAGCAGTTAAAATTGTCGGATCTAATAGACATATACGTACCTGCAGTCACAGAATTTATTCATTGTAAACTTCTTCAATAGTCTAGTGGTTAATGTCATTAGCACCTACAACGAATGTTCCATTTAGCACCTAAAATTTGACCTCAAACCATTAAAACAACTGTGGGAATAAAACAAATTTCCATTCTTAATTTGCATTGATAAGAACTATTTGCTTCTGGTAATAAATGAATAATAAATGAAAACCGGGATTCTGGATAATGAAATACTTTATTACCTGATTATAACATTTTTTCACTCCAGCACAAGTTAATCTTTGCAATCGATTGTGTATAATCTCTGATATAGTTTTTAAAATGTGAAATTTATGTCGTTCCACTTAGGCATATTCGTAGTACTCTGCTAATCGCCATCGAATGTATTTGCAATTACAATTTACATTTTAACTGGACCTAAAAGCAAACACACTTTTGTGGAAATCCCTGAACATGACTTGGATGAAAACTTTGAACTTGACATTTGTTTGATGTACTTTAATTGGACTCAGAAGCAATCCTGCTAGACGCAGGACTTTTATGAAATGCTTTGAACGTGATTTTGTGAAAAGCTTGCCTTCCGTAAGATTCAATTTCTTTTCAAATAAAAAAAACCACTCTGATTCATTTATTAAATGAAGCATTCATGGCATTCTTCTCGTCGTATTCGAATGTCTTCGAGGCTTAAATGTTCCAAACAGTTACAACCTACTTTAACTTGCTTTCGGTGTATGTGTGTGGCTAATGTAATAGACACATGATTTGAGTGAAAAGAATAAAGAGAATTTCGACCTTGCACTTGCTATACATCTCTCGCATAATTCTCTCTCTTATTATTAACCCTTTCAGGCGTTTCTCAGAGTCATCTCCAAAAAGATTACGATTTAGTGTTTGATGCGTTTTGGAACATGCTCTTACGTTAAGTCTGAGTTATTACTTGGCTCAGGGGATTACTAATAACAATAGATTTCGAATGGTGTGGCTTATGCTGAATGACTCCAATCAAGAATTTTGTTTTCGTTTTCTCCAGCAGAAAAATGTGAACGCTGTTGTCATTTAAATCAAATTTTCCAATCAAAGTTGAGGGGAAGGATAATAGAATTTTGGGAGATGAAGTATCAGCTCTAATATGTTTTTTTTTCATGAGGTTTGTAACATTTCTACTATTAAATATTATCCCTATTTAAGAATATTCGATAGAAAGGCCTCACACGATGAATATATTGAAGTAAATAAAAATAATATAAATAAGTTATTAAATGTAAATGGAGAACAATACTATTGATATACGTATTTATAACAAACAATAAAGTAAAATATCAATACGTAAAAAACCCACAAAAATAAGGCGTGAAACGCCGTTTGCATTTAAATTAAAGTTACACTCTCATTTTCGAAAAAGAATGGTAATTGTAATTTCTATGCATTAAAATTGCTACATTCGAAATGTTTAACTGGATCCTTCAATTTTCATAATTGGAATACAAACTGTATTTAGTTTTTACTTTTTAAAAAACTTTGTTAAATATTTTAAATCTTATTTTTATAACAATTTATTATTTAGGTAACAGTTGCTTAATAACTTCTATTTAACAACAACAACAAAAAAAAAAAACCTCATTCGTAAAATATTTAATACTCTTACATTAGTGCAAGTTTTCTTTGCAATGGAGTCCAAGGACTCTAAAAATCAAATTTTAATGAAAATTCTCATTTAATGCTTATCTTTTTCTATCTTTTCAATTAGAATAAAAGCCTTTGGGAAATATTATTCGCTAGAAAGAAACTATATGTATGATTTTAGTGATAAACTCTCAGTATGTCTGGTTCTCATTTCCCGGCTTCGTTGACCTGCTTTTCTTTTCTAAATTACCTCATTAAATGGCAATTAAGGAGGTTACACAATTTCTATCCATCCAAAATAAAATATCCCTAAGCAGAAATTAGAAAATAAAGCGATTCTTTTTTAATTGTCCTATAACATATTTTTTAAATTTAGAAATTTCCGTATTCGTTTTGTTTATGTGCAAGCAAAGTACCAATGAAGAAATACGTAATATTTAGGCAGTTTATTGATTGTTTATTAACGTCGTATGCACTTAGAAGCAACTTAGAACTTTTGTCTACGAATGGCTGTGGTAACATTAGGGTCATGACCGTGGACTCATGACCAACGGTTTTCGTCGTGTCGTAGGTTCGAGCCTTGATATCAATAAAGACTCGCGTGTAGCCGGGGCTGATGCACGTTAAATCTGTCAAGGCTCAAATTCCACCCGTTGATGTGGTGTAGAAGATAGGACAGGGGGTGTCAGCTCAGGGTGTCGTCCTCGTCACTTGACCGAGGCTCAAAATTACCAGGTCCGTCGCCAATAGCTCTCGTGTTACTTCTATTGAGACGTTTATGAACTAAACGTCTCTCTAAACGAACAGACTAAACCAAACTTTAGTGACTGACCTCGTAATTTTGAATCTCAGTCAAGCGAGCAGGATGATACCTGAGTTGGCACCAGCCTTTCCGAACTTCCACGCCAACGGCAGGTCTTGATACCTCGACCACATTTACGACGGGTCTTTAGTGGCATCTGGGCTCGAACCCACAACTCGACGGGTAGAACGCCGGCCCCACGTTTCTTGATCATTACCACTAGGCTACCCCGATCAACATTTAGATAGATATATCATATTATTTATATAAATTAGAAACAGATAAACCTCAAAAAATATTTGCAGTTGTGTTTATTTAGATCACTACTTTAAGTAATTTACGTCGTCATTATGCATTAAAACAAATCTAATAAAATTACAAGTTCATAGAATTTTATCTAATAAATTCGAATATTGGTATGTTATGTACATGACCCATGGAAAAAAACTATTGAACTAAAGGATAAAAATCTTAGGATAAGTAAATTTGAAAATGTTTACATATAATCTCTAATTGAATTGTATAATTAATCAAATAACTAATTAAAAACTTCTAATGTTTTATTTACATTTGAATCGTAGTAGTCCTGTAGAGGGTAATTCTGGTTAAGTAGGTAACACTTGTGTGATATTTTCTTCTTCAGCCTTTACCAATCTTAGCCAAAAGAACCACAAACAATATTCTGAAGAAATCAAGAATCCAGTTATGATGATAACAAATTTATTATCTTCAAAGTTATGATTATTGCATATTTTTCACCTACTTTACTTACTCTGCGGTGAAACTGCCAAAACGCGGATAAACTAATGTTCAGAATACTAATTTATTTTATCACTTACCAATTCACTCGGGTTCGAGTTAGTAAAATTACTGGAATTGAGGATTCAATTCCTTAACCCTATGTGGAATCTTTCTTGTTTGAACCGGAAACTCCTTATGCTGCGTAAGGTTGGTCAAAGTGTCTCCTTTTGAAAACTTCAGTTTGTGACACTTGGCCTACGTTATGCAAAACAGTACAGAGTACTTTACTTATTATCACTGTCGAACGTTTAATGTCACTCTCTCTAGGATCCCAACCTAACTCCTAATCCTAATTTATGATTTAAGCATGAAATCTTACCTTACCACTTCACTCGTTCTTTATTCAACAATTCTCTTCAACAGTAACTACGTAGCTTAATATTTTTAGTGGAACTCTCTTCAATCCTCCAAACTAATAGAAGAATTTTAATGCGAATAACACTTCTCTGACAACAAGTCGTTGTTCTCTATATCCCCCCTTTCCCCCCATTGTTAATATTTCCCTGTCGTATCATTATACCTAAATTATTTCACTTCTATAATTTATCAAATAATGTATCACTTTGGTTGGGGTAAAATTATGCAATTTGGTTCAATCGTAATTTTATGCAATGTAAACTGATAAAAGTCCTCAGGGTTAATGAAGAGAAAATCGCGAATAGCCCAACGTCACAAGTTCTCATCAGCTAACTAACTTTCAATTCCTTTTATTATACATTTCATCACTGCTTTATATACGTAATTTTTATCCGGTCTATTCGCTACACTTTATAACTTCTATTTAATCTACATAAATTACGTTTCATTTTATTGATGGGAATTTTGAATTCAAGCACAATCAGAATGACACCCAAGGAGTGAAAATAGCTTAAGGTTCCAGGAACTATTTCATCAAGTACTCATTAGCACGAATTTAAAAAATAAAAAATAAAATTTGTGAGTAACAACAACAAAGAGGGAATCTCAGTTATTTCATTACGATTTAATTAATAAAAAAAACAAAACGTTTTGTTATCAAATAGTTCTGTTCTAATGAGTAATATACTCCTTCATATGAAGCATGTAAAAGATCCGAATCAAAAATTGGAACTACTTTCTGAAAATGTTTTCAGTCAATTACTATAACCAATGTAGAAGGGGAACCGTATGAGGAATAATGAAGCACTTTTTTGTCAAAAGGGCTCTTGCGTAAGAACAGCAAATCCTAGGTGTTCCATCTGCGCAAAAGCTCTTAAGTCTTTATAAACCAAAACACATTAACACATAACACCAATAACTACATTTGTCCCACTTTTTTTTTTTTTTTTTTTTGGAAATTCCACTTCATCATTCCTTTTTTTAAAAATTGTTCAGTAGTGTAAAACATTACTCGTATATTTGTATGAATAATATAGTATACTATTTTATAACGATTGTTTCTGTAATTGCAATTTGAAAAGAATAATTGACTTAAAATTGTCAATCCATTGTTCGGGTTTTGTTTTGCAATAATAGTGTGATGTAATTATTACAGCAAAAAAGAAGGAGGTCTTATGTCGTGACTAATAATTTGTAATGAAGAGCTTTTAGACTAAGATTTTCATAAGCATTGAGCTAATTCAAACGTTGGTAAGCTCCTTTGGGTTTAAATCAACTATGCAATATTTAAATTTAAATATTATCCATAGAGAATTTTCCCCTTTTTTTGATTTAGGTAAAGATTGCTGGTTTATGCAAGTAGATTTACCTGGCAAAATTAACCAAATATTGATCACAGTGTTGCATATAGTAAATTTGCTGATCTTTTCTACAGTGATGAGTCTCATGCTCTTTCGGTGGCACAGTATGATATGGAATAATGGAAATGAAATTCAGAGACCCTAATTAATAATTTACTTGCAGACTATGGCCGCGGTAGCCTAGTGGCCATGTTGCGGACTCGCGACCAGCGGTTTTCGTCGAGTCGCGGGTTCGAGCCTTGATGCCACTAAAGACCCACCATGTAGCTGGGGCTGATGCACTTTCAATCTACCGAGACTCAAGATTTTGGCATAATGTGGAAGCTTGGAAAGGGATTTGCCAGCTCAGGTGCCTTTCTCATCACTTGACCGAGCCTCAAAATTACGAGGTCCATCACCAATAAAGAATGCGTGTTGCTTCCAGTGCGACGTTAATAAAAACAATCATAATTATTTGCAGACTTAATTACTTGTTCGTGGAGATATTGATTTATTAAAGTTAACACTTTGAAATAGATGCACAGAGACAATTTACATACACTCATTTCTCTACTTTTCTTAGAATAAAGAAGAAGAAAAAAATTACTCAATTTATGCTACGAAAATCTTTTCGCAGTGCCATCTATGAATTAGAATTAGAACTGGTGAATTATATTAATTTAGGTTCGTGATTTACTACAAAGACAACGTATCCTTTACACCATGTTAAGTCTAACAAATCCTTCACCGAATTTTAGAGAAATCGTCCTTAACTTGAAACATCTTTTTAGATAAAAAAAAAAAATTGCTCCATTATTAGTATAATCTCGTACTAACACATGTATTAGAATTTATTACACTGTGCTTCGTTACATAATTTCAAAAGATTCAATAAATACACTAATCCTCGTTCAACGCTTTGGATGCCTTCCTAGATGACAAAGTGCTCAATGAAACAGCACTCAACGTTTAACAAGGTAATGAATTTTAGCGTATCATATTTTTTTTATTATTATTCATGCATCCCTTATATTTGGGACAGTATAAAAATTATAAAGATAAATTTTTAATGAACAAATATAATTTTTATTGATTTTCTTACACAAATATGTCAATGACTGCAGCACATAAATTAATGTTTTACACTGCTTTCGAAATAGTGTTGCCCAAAGGAACGTTGTTTCTCTATTAATGAAAACAAAGAATAAAATCATTCTTCCTCCCCCGCCATTACATGGACAAAACAAATAAGGATACCAGCGCTTTCGCCTAACTTATTTACAAAGCAAATTCATGTAAATGAGTATGTACTTACACTGGACACTTATGAGTATTGTGTCATACATAATAATATGCACATGCTCAAAAGTATTACCAAATTACTATACATGTACACCATTATTTTTTCTTCTCATGTTAGTCTTTTCGATGAGATGGCCGCGGTTGCCTAGTGATCATGATCGCGAGTTCGCGATTTGCGTTGTATTCATGGAGGCAAATGCTCGAATCTGATGCTATCTAAGACCCGCCGTTAGCGGGGATGATGAATGTTAAATCTGATTGAGGTTCCACTTCTTCCGTTAGGTTAGGGGTGGATGTTTGGAGAGGGAGAGTCGAACTCTGATATCGTCCTTGTCCCTTGACCGAGACTCAAAATTAAGAGGTCAATCGCCGATTACATCCATGTTGCTTCTCAGTGCGACATCAATAAACAATCAAACAGATAAGGTCAACGGACCATAGTAAAATGATTTGTAATAAATTCTCTGTAACATCCCGGAATTATACTTCCTTCCTCTCTTATTATTCATATTATTTAGAGAGTTATTAAACAACGCAGTAGCTGAATAATGCTAATCAGTCAGTAATTCGACTTCAGTTTATTTGGATATCAAAGTAATCAAAACACGAGATAAATATTTAATCTAACCTGTGGATTTACCTCCTACCCACGTCTAAATCTAACGCTTCATACTATAACTAAATACTTATCTGTCGTGAACCAATGAGGTCAGAGTCCTTAGTAGAACATTACATGAATGTCCTATCCACTGAACATGTGAAAATTATGTTTACATTCCCTCCTAAGGCTTGTTACTCAGAGTAGATATAATACAGAAACATTCGTTGACAACTACACTATCACTTAATCCTAATATTAAAGTCTTCGCAGCTTAAAAATTCAACTTCTCAATCCCATTTACTAGACTTCAGTAATTCTATTCTAATCTGTATAAGTTACGTTTAGTTCCTTAGGAGAGATTTTCAATTCAAACAACAACATGTAAAAGTTCCAAGGATTAATTGAAGGGAAATGTGCGTGATAGATCCCCGCAACAAAACTAATAAAAAAAAATAGAGAGAACGGCAAAAGAAATATAAAATAAGTGAAGTTTAGCAAAATAAAATAGAATCGTTACATCTGCTCAGTGTTAATCGAGGAAATGCTAAACGAGGTCTTTCTGTATGAACGTTCAGTATTTTTACTTTTAAGAAGTTGAAAATAGATATGACATTCATACACAAAAGCCTAAACTGGTAATATGTCGGATATCGGATGAATTAAGACAGAAAGGAGATGTATGATAATTTTATACAATAATGAAACCAGCGAAATATACTAAAATTAACCTTTGCCTACCTGAAAAAGTGTTCCGAGAGCTTAGATCGTGTTCTTTAATATTATGAGGAAATATCCTTAAGAGTATTAGAGGTTCGCTGTTATTTTGATTCATTCATTCATTTAGCATAATTTCAGTCTGTTCTGTCAATTTTTTTATTTTTCATCTAGTCCACGTTCATTTTTCGGTTAATATGAATATGAAAATAATTAAAACATACTGAAATCTATATAGAATAAAACGATTCTTAGACTCTTCGTGAGGGAACATTGATGTGCTGCTGATTTTGCACCTACAACAACAAATGTCTCTATTATATAGCTGGACATGGCGAATATTTCCTGCTTACGCTTTTATTAACTTGCAAATTATGTATTTTGTTCTCAAGACTTTTGTTTTGTTTTTATTTTAAGCTGAGGCTTATTTTGTTGTTTATAAGTTTGTCTATTTTAGATCTTGATCCGTCTAGTGTATGATTGTGAGATTTCATACGAGCTCGAAAAGTATTCGATTTAATTAAATTCAAGGCTGGATTTTACAAGAATTCTCGAGACGTTATATGAAAGTTGGTTATAATCTTCCGTTGCTTGATCCCAACTCGCGGGTTCTATTCTTGCTTCCAACAGCGACTCATCGAACTAAATAACAAACAGAGTCTAATGATTAATTTAAGATGAAAATATTTTAACATTGTTCTGCTCAAGCACCAAAAAAACATATTAAGATGCCGTTGAATGAAAGTTGACCATTTCTCCATATTGACCTTTTCTTCCAGTTGAGTTGAATATCAAGGGTTGGAAACGATACTTGAAGTAACACTCCAATCTCCTAACTTACATACCATGGCAATGCGAGGACATTTTTAACATGGATCAGTCTTCTATACGACGGGTCTTTAGCACAATAAGGACTTGAGTAAGCGACTGTATAGAACCATCACCGTGACAAAATTTTATGGCTACAAGATTTTTGTTGATAACGTAACACAAATGTAATGACAAGGATTTCATTGTAATAAAAAATGGTATAGAAATGCAAAATTAAAAGTTAACTGCATGCAAAGTAGTCTGACCGTGAAAATGTTTTTATCCATTGTTCAAACGAAATACAAAATACCTTAATACCTTAAATGGCCTGAACTAAATATCCCCATACATTCTTTATTCGGTTTAGAACCGGGCTTATAAATGGAAAACCCAATGCAGACACTGCATTCGCTTCTCGACACACAGCTATCGAATTAGAACAATGCATTGGTCTTGAAGAAACATAAAGTACTGAACACCGATAACCGGTGACGTTTTCAGTAAAGTATCGCTAAATATATCTAAATAATAAATGGAGTTCATTCAGCCTTATTCGAAAGCAATATTCACTCGAACATCATATCCAAAAGCAACCTATACCATGACAAAATCGCCTCCATTCTGTCTTCGAGATAAAAGATGTTTTTCATCCTTTAAATCGTGCGAATAATAATTTATCCCATCAAACCCATCCATGTTTAACTTTTTCAGTTGATAAAAGTATATTTTTCCATTTATCAATCGAACGAATCAACGATTTCGAACCAATGCTAAGCGAGCCTGTTTCGCTTGTTTGATAACGGATAGTTTTCTGGACATTTTCTTTCATAATAAGACAGAAATCTGTTTTTTTGTTCGACGTTAAATTGTCTGCACATGTCATCTCAGTGCAAGTTCACGGTAAAAATTTCCAGCAGATACTGTTTCACGTCGAGTCTTACGCAAAACATTTCTGTCTTCATGAATAGATGTTGATTTCTTTCTCCCATTTTTTTTAAGCATAATTGCAAGGATCTTTAAGATAATCATTCAAGCACGTTTTGGAAAGACCTATTGGATCAGCTATTTACCTTATACTCCAAAAGAGGATGGTGATTTTTAAGTTGATGAGTAGCTCTACGCTCATGTAACTTTGAACGACTTTTTTTTTTTATCCATTTTTGAAAAAAAAAAAAATATTTAATTAGACTGACATTTTTATTTTATGTAATTGTATATGTGAAAACCGGTAAGACGCTTACCTAAGGCAATTTCCAGATGCAAAATAATGCGTGGATGTAAAATTTTCTCGTCCCCTTGTAACTACATGCTTATTTAAATTTTACAGCTCACTGTTCCCTTCTGACAAATAAAAAGCTTGAACTAGCAAACACCTGTTTTATTTTTTACGTCATTACATGATTTGCATATGTAGTATTTTTCTCAATATTCGATTACACGGTGAGATAAAATAAAAAAAATCTCGCAGCCTTTAAACTTTCTCTGTGACCGTATTGTGGATTGCGCAGTTAAATTTCATAAATTGCAGTCAAATTCCTCATAGTTCATAAAATGTGGATTGAATTATTTTGACTTTATAAATCAGTTCCAGAACATGAGTGATGCATATGAGCCGAATAGAAGCAAAAGCAAATATAGACGCAATATACAATGTCGTTAAATGTAAAATAATAACATATTCGCTTCTTAAGGATTATGCGTTATCTGCGAGTAACTGCACATGCGCCGAATAGCAAAGGAAGAAGCATTCAGATCAGAGAACTTGTTTGCATTCGTTCTTACTCGCTGCATATGCATTCAGATACGAAAATAACTTTACGAAGACTTAAATTTTACTCAAGATTTGACTCGTGAGTTCTGTTGAAGCATCCATTATATACGAATTGACAAAATCGAGATATGAATAACTCAATTTTTATTTTTCTGAGTGAAAGAGTAGTAAAAACGTACTTTCAAAACAAACAGATGGCGGCGGAAATGGAAATACTTTCAACATCTTAATCGCTCTAAAGCTATGCTTAAAAGGAATACGTCCATCGTTATCATCAGAAAGGCTTTCCAAGTCAATCTCATCTAAAAATGAAAATACGTTCGAAAGCACTGCTTTACAAATTTCAACAAATAGTCACCATGACAACAAACGAAAATCCAATGAAAATAATTTTCCTCTTCTTCTTAAGATAACTGATTTTCGACATGGTACACATTCAAGAGACCAACCCGACGAAATAAGTAACGATGTTCAGCAATCTTAAGTTTGTGTATAATGAGAATACTTTCGAAGTAAAATTCCTTTTAAAAGTTTTCGATGAATTGAGATGAAACGCGTATAACAGAAATAATTTTTATTTCAGTGTTTTCTAAGTTTGATTTTAGACATAAATCCGAAAAATGGTAATTTTCTGTCATTTCTGTAAAAGAGTGAAAGTACAAGTAATTTCACTAATGATGCAGTTAATTTACTTCTTATAGTTAAAGATGATGATAAATATATGTTCATATTCCCTACTTTCATACAAAGTAGTGTTTCATTCTTATAATATCACCCTTCCACAATATAGCTTTTCAATAAGGGGAACTTTTTATACCATATATATGTAGTCACAAATTTGTTTTATCCGTATGCATTAGATATACATGTATATATATGTGTGTGTATTGATTTCCACGTGCGATGATCAACTTAGGAGTTTTATTCATTTTAGTCTTAAGCTGTATCAGGCTTAGCACTAATGTACTTCAGTTATTAAATATCCACCAAACGGAAGCATCAGTAATAATGGTAATCATTTGATATAATGTAGTATCTGACCGTATGGGGTTTAACTGGTTCAAATGTATCTTCCAATCACGCGAGCTCTTGGAAATTTCGAAAACAACAAGGTTATGTAAAAATAAGACAAATTTCATGAGAGTAGGAGCACGATTCCTTCGATTTGCTTTTGTTCACGCTGATTTTATGATGTCTGCTTTAACCGCTGTTTACTATCATGTTTCCTTGCATTTGTGTGTAATTAGTCATTAGCATAAATATATAAGTGCTAATTTGCGAAAGATTTAGAACTTCAATCTGACTGAATGTTCCAAACTACGACTACACCACTTTATATATATATATATATATATATATATATATATATATATATGTGTGTGTGTGTGTGTTCGTGTTTCTCATTCTTAGTAGTCTTTTTTCAAAATATTTCTGTGTCTCATTAAGGATAGTGTGTTTATTGATTTATAAGGAAACTGAGACAGTTCTCTACGCATTTATTAGATCAGAACAGAAATGAATTAATAACTGATATTCGAAATTCTTTTTTCTCTCTTTCCTTACTATTATCTCACTTCTTTGATGTGTAACATTTTTTTTAAACTTTTACACCACTTCTGAGGTATTGGCCTCATTTTAATTAACTCTTTTTTTTTTCATTTTAATACTAACTTTCCCTCATTTAACTTTTACTTAACTTTTGTCTTTGAACTCCAGACAAAGAACAGATTTGACTGAATAACAACAACTTTATTCATTTGTATCTGTATCGCATTACATTGGTGAGCAGCGCAGTTTAGTTTTAGCGCGTGCGTCACCTCACATCAGGTCTTTTTTCACGATCCAAACAGAATTCTCCTTCTCTCTGGAGTCTTTTGTAAATAAAAATCTCACACATTCGAAGCTTGCAAAGAGTCCTCTACAAGTTGGCGATATAATCCTACAATCTCATTAAAACCATGAGTTGAAAGTAAAATTGGTTAATTTCTAAATGTGTTTCAATTGGAATGTAACTTTCAAACGTTTCCATGTTTAGAATTACATTCTTTTTTATCTCGTAGAGTTTCATTTGTAAATACATGTACATTCACACAGTTTTTAACCAAAATAACTAATCAATATATTATACTGAATAAAAGACATTATCGCGGGAAGATGCATTTGTATATCGCATGCACCTTTGATATAAAAACAGATACGTATTATACGTATTGTAATAACAATCCCGATTCAATTCTAGCTTTAAATAAATATCTTATAAAGTCGAATCGCAGAGCTTTACACTTCCAATTACGTCACACGAAAACTTTCTTTAGTCAGAACGGTAATACTAAACTTTCCAGGAAGGAAAACGTCAATTAAAAAGTTGCAAATTAGCTTACAGAAACTCAAGGGTAGATTTAATACATCTACTTTATAGAAATCGTTTATCTCAAATATTCGAAAATGTAGAATAAGCCACACTAATTTAACATATCTTCTATCTAATTTAACATATCTGTACCTAAATTTTTCTTTGGCAGCATGAAATTTTTTTTTAATTCGAATTAAGAAAATTACTAGTACTCAATATGTTTCAAATTTATTATTTTTCTTTTAAAAAACAAGTATTTGTTCTTCATTGCGAAATGGTTTTTAAAATTTACTTTATCATCAAATACTTACACTCTCCTATTGTTAAGTATGGTACTTAGAAAATAATAATTTCATACATTTGTGCATGCAAAAAAAATATTTCTTGTGGATCATATTCCTTCATAAAAAGTGATAAAAATTTTAAAGCTATGAAAATAATTGTCGCTTAGATTAAACTGTTCCATGTATAAAAAAATATAACTATGAAATTTAACTGTAAAACAGTTTAAAATATTGCAAAAATGTACGAAGATGCATATTTATCTCAACTATCGTTCTCTCATTTGTTCTTTCAAAATATTAGCAAGAACAATTTTCTAAGGTGCATTAACTTTTTTTCAGTTACTTTTTGGCACGAAACAACTGAAACAAAAAAGCATTTTAAAAAAGTTTCCACTATCCCAAAACAATGCTAAAATTTTCTTAAGAAATATTTTTAAAACAATTTAATAAACAGTAAATAGTTTTTCGAAACATTTTTAAAGAATCTTTTAAAGTTTGTAATAAATTTTCGTTATTATTTTTGACAGTTAAACAATAACTTATTCTCAAAATCATTAATCTCAAATCCAAATTCCTGCGTACCTAGTTTAAAAGTGATGTATTATTCACATAAAATCTATTTATGTGTATATATACAAATTATAACTGATGCATTACTCCCCAAAATATTGATGGTTCCTTACAGAAAGTATAATTAATCATTTTTAGGAAACATTATTTCCGAAAGAGGTTAGAAGTCATTTGAAAAATACGTAGTATCTTTTTAGTCGTTGTAATGTAGAGCAAATCTGAATTTAAAATAAATGGAAAAAATGTTTCTTAAATAAATGACACATTGAAAAAGAGAATGAGTAGATTTATATATTTTATAGGTGAAATGAAATGTTTCTATTTGAACGTTATAGAACATTTATATTTAGGACAAAATGATTTTAGATTTTCAGTAAACATTAATATTTCTTCCAACATGAAAAATTCTTCCAAAAAATTACTATACCTATCATAACAAATTACAATGGAAGTATATGAATAAACATTAACAATACAATACATTTAAAATGATTAATAAAATCACATTATTACTTTTGCTCAGGGAATGTTCTAAATTGGTTCAACTTTAAAACTAAAAATTGAGCTGCTTATATCCAAGATTATTTTGAAAGATATTTATTTAGATAAAATTAGATATTTATTTAGATAAAATTAGATATTTATTTAGATTATTTATTTTTAGATAAAAGATATTTAGCGTGAATAAACAGTAAGTATTTGAGTTAAGTTTTGAAATGCATTGTTAAAATTTTATAAATGTAGTTTTGATCATTCTAAGTAATTCAATTAGTGCTGAAGAGAGGAAATTATTTATGTAAATGTGCAATGTCAAGTAAATATTACCACGGAAGAATATTTTTGGATGACCTTTGTTTTCATAATTGGTAAACAGCTTAATCATCAACAACTGTATCACATTTGATGGTATTTGTGTTTTATTTCTCAAATTTTTAAATAAGAGCAAACAGTATTTCTCTAAATTGAAATATTCCATTGCAAGGATTGAATAAAAAAGCCAGTTTCAAATTATTTCTTCATTTGAATCAATACTATACAAATATAGAACTGTTAATGGAGTTATATAATTTTCCTCTTTGTAAAAGAATTTTTAATCCCGAATTTTGTATCTCCAATGAATGTCTTTGAAGTTCATTCATTGTTAATTTTTCTTGAATTTACTGAATAATGTATCGTAATGATGTTTTACGATTTGTTTTAACCTAAAGGGTTACTAAAATTAGCTATAGAATGTTCTAATTATAACTTGAAAATAATTACTTCAATAAAACTCTCTATTGTGATAATGGATTGATTGATTGTTTATTAACGTTGCTCTTGAATTGTGACAAAGAAATATACTAAACATTTTATCAAATGTGTGATTGGTTGTTTATTAAAGCTTCACTCATCTAAAGTTTCAGATGTAACTCGAGGACTATTGGGGAAGAATCTTATTATTTTCAACTGTGGGCAAATGATCAGGATGACACCATGAGCTGGCACCCAATTCTCCAAACTTCCTCACCATTTCAATGGGAGGATTTGAAGCCCAGACAGATTTAATGTCAATCAATCTAGATACACGGCGGGTTTTAAGTGGCTTCAGGGACTTAATCCCATTACTTGACTGATGTAATCCCGGCCATTAACTTGCGACTGTTGGCTGTTGTGGACGTTATCAAATATCTGAATCATTCATCTTAGATATACGTGGTAAAATGGGGAAAACGTTCAAACCTTTATAGAGTAATAGA
Source organism: Nephila pilipes (assembly GCA_019974015.1). Taxonomy (NCBI): domain Eukaryota; kingdom Metazoa; phylum Arthropoda; class Arachnida; order Araneae; family Nephilidae; genus Nephila; species Nephila pilipes. The sequence continues at coordinate 171,212 of BMAW01053598.1, read as the reverse complement.
ACCAAAAAAAAAAAAAAAATTGCAATACATAAATAAATGCTTGTGTTCAAAAATCAAAACCCAATAACTAAAAAAAAAAAAAAAAACCAAGGGGGGAAGAGTCTTAGAATATTTGTGACAAATGCTTGAGTGATGGTAATATATACTTCATGTGTGATATTTATTGTAATTTATACTTCAATAGCAATGAAAGAATAATTCACGTTTTGTGGTATTTCATATTTTAGCTGCATGGCGTAAGTTCAACCAACAGAACAGCCAAAGGGAGTCTGGTAAATGAAGTTTTTCGGATGCTCCCAAAGTGAATGAATGACAATAGGGGCTTATGACGCAAGAATCAAATTTGCTCAAGGTGCTCCAAATGGGTGCTCCCAAAAACAGAAATCGAGGGGAAATATATCACTAAATTTCGTGACACAAATCGTGGTAGTTTGATATTTTCACAATGCAATAAGCTGATCTTAGTTATGGTTGAACAACGGGTATGATCAAATATTTGCTGAATTGATTTGTGACGCTTCTGTAACAGCCACCATGTTATGTATATTTTCAAACTGAAACGTCATGACAACCAGGAGTAAAAAAGCAGTGCATGAGAATTGTTTGTACATAATAGTGGCCTAGACGCCCGCAGAAATCAACATCAACATGTTTGTACACAATCTTTTCATTTCGCACTTGCTTACCCTTTTTTTTTTTTTTTTGTTTACCTGCCAATTAGATGGAGATATGTTTTGAGCACGCAAGTGTGTGTCGTAGATTTTTTTTATTAAGTTTTAATAAAGTTTTTAATCGGTCGATTCTTATCGCTTTCTTCTGCTGAGATGCATCTATTTCAGCATCCCCCACAAATTGATTGTTTATTATTACCATCGCATTGTTTATTATTATCGTCGCATTGTTTATTATTATCGTCGCATTGTTTATTATTATCGTTTATTTATTATTAGAATGAGCTCTAGGACTATGGGCCTCGTAGTTCTGAAATTTGTTGAAGTGATGAGAATGACAATCTCCAAACTTCCATACCACACTAAAGTGAGAACTTTGAGTCGTGATTGATTTTACGATCATAAATCTCGCTTTGTGATGTGTCTTTAATGACATCAGTACTGAAAACCTCGATTTGATGGAAACAATGGTGGCCATAATCTGACGCCCATGGCTACACGGGTTGTTTGGCTGCGATATTTGTCGGAAGAACCTCTAATAAATCAGAAAATGTCTATTGAAGAGAAAATGCAACATTTCGTTCCACAGAGATGGCCTAGAAGGAGATACCTGCTTCATTGGAATTGACTTATATTGTTTCATTTTATCGTATTTTATCACTTCTTAATGTCTCGGCCATGTTTTTACTACACCCGTATGAACTTTTTAAAGAAATATATAAGAAATTTGACAAGATAATAGTAATCAACTTGAAATATCATTAATAAATAATTTTATAAATTAATAATAATGGGCCAGTATCAAATTATCAAATCCTTACAGTCTCTTTACAATGAATTAGAGTATTATTCAAATGTCTTTCATTTACATTTCATTATATTACTGAACTCAAAGAATATATTTTCAAAGTCTTAAAAACTATTAAAATGTCTGAAGAAAATTTTTAAAATTTAAAGAAAGTTGACAAAATACCTTTGAAATCAGAGAAAAATTACATTTGAAAAAAAAAATAACAAAATGAAAAGTAAAGTACTTAATATGAATATTGTTAACTTAAAAGCAGTAAATTAGGATAAATAAACAAGTTAAGAATTACCTGTGATTTATTTATTTTATGACAATATTTCATCAAATTACAGACTTTAATTATAGCTACAGTCAATAACTTCTTAAATCGAGGAGGTTAAGAAAAAAAAAATAAGCGGATTGATTTGGGCATAAATCTAAATAATGTGCTATAAATATGTCCCACGCATATATAAACTAATAAGCGGAAACTTTCAATACCAAGTCAAAAATAATTTATTCATATATTTCTCTTAAAATAATACATAAGTACATTTATTCCCACAATTACCAAATTTCACATCATATTGTAAATCCCCGTTTACGACATGCGTTCGGTCGTACATTTTGTTTTAGTCTGGATTTCTAGGTGCGACTAAGTTGGACCGCATTGCTGAAAACGGTGCTTAGTTTAATTTACTACTTATTTATTGTACTTCCGGAATTCTCTAATGAAAATATTTCTGACCACGCTTATGAAAGTTTTACTCCAATTAATACAAGAATGTTATATCTATATGTTCCTATTGGCAAATATTTTCGATCGTTGCTAATAAATTCTCTGGAATGATTATTAACGATAAGAATCTAAATTTAAAATTTGATTTAATCATTGGAATTATTAATTGAAATAAATACAAATATCTTCTGATATATCACATCATATATTCATTGTTATGTATTGAAGATACGAGAGTGGTGCAAAAAAGTATCTGCCCTCGGAGACAGATGGCTTTCCTAAAGCAAGTTGGGGTTGTCGTGTGTGGTGCCATGGAGGATTCACAAATGTGACGATAATTCATAACCAATTTTGATGTGCCAGGCATTCGTTATAAAATCAAAATTTGATTGGTGCAGCCACGAATTGTCGTCATCTTTTTGCGTCAAGTTGTCACCGTCGTTGAGAATCGATTGATCACAAAAAACAGGAAACTAAGCATCAATCAAAATAATGGGCTTCCACTGGTGAATCTTCTCCAAAGAAGACGAAGACGGTCTCATTGTCCGAGAAAGTTATGACAACGATTCTTTAGGATGCCATACTCATGGACTTCTTAGAAAAAGGGAAAATTATCCGTGTAGAACACTTCAGAGTGAATCCCGTACAAATAAGGGCAATTTTTTAACCATTTCCGTAGTAGAATACAATATTTTCATGCTAAATTTGAATCGTGTACTAATTTGCATTACGAATAGCTTAAAGGTACATTAGCTTCCGATATTTCTATATAGCTCCCCGAGATACAAGGCATTGTTATTTCAGTTATTTGTATAGGTACAAATGACAACAGATACATAAACTATTAGATATTTTCCCCTTGCCCTTTTGTAGAAACCTTCAATACCTGATTCAAGAGGTTCTTACTAAAATTTTACTATTAATGTGGTAAACAAAAATAATTTTCTCTTCGAATGAATGTATTTAAATGCATAAAATTTTCATACTATTGTTGTCATTATTATATTTTTTTGCAGTTAATTCAAAATAATAGGAAATTTTTCATAAAAGAGAAAAAAGGGACTTTGGCGGGAAACGCCTTATATTTATCCTTATTTAGCCAACATTTTCAATTAAATTTATGTATATGCAGATACTTTAATTTTATATTTTTCCTCAGGAATAATTTTCTTTAAGTGTCCCTCTAGAAACTTTAGTAACTAACTAAATGAAATATTTCCTAAAATCAAGTTTATACAAAAAATCACGGGGATGTACACGAATGATTATTATTAGTTCTACCGGTAAGTTCTGTCCGTTTGTTTAAGTGAAAGAAAATAGTCAATTTTTCATACATTTAATAATATTTATTGTATAATATATAACCACCATTACTAGTATTGGTTTATAAATATTCCATACGGGTGCCTTATGAGTTAAATGAGAAATTTTCCCACTCCCATCCTCATATATAATCTCTGATTGCTCAGTACACTTATTGGACCAGATGACGACTGATAATGAAAAATAGATTACCAGCGAGAACATCGTAAGAAAAAGAGCACTGGGAGCTCTGACAACCTCAAATACACTACATGATTACAAATGTATTTGATTTGTCCAATAAAACAATGTATTCTCACATTTATAAATCGCCATTAATTGTAAGTATGCATGAAATATAATTTTCCGTTCATTTTTCAAAATGGTGAAATGATATTTATGGGCACGATTAATAATGAGAGTTATTGAAATTTTAAGAGAAAATAACATGTTTGATCAAGATTAATAAAATAGAATATAACCTTGAAAAAAAAATAGTTTTTTTTATTTGCTTATTCTCTAACAAGTAAAATTTAAATCGTAAAGAAATAAAATAATGTATTAAAAATGATAAAGTAATGGAACTTTAAATATTTTGATAAAACAATCCGAACTAATAAAAATAAAACAAAACATAAAAGATGTACCAACAATTCTAAAATAATGTGCTAATATTTGTACAGTAAAAAGCTTTTGAAATAATTAAAAATTCTTTATTACAGAGTATACTCTGTAGGCCAAAGGCTATAGGCTTCCATTACGCAAATATTCAGATGACAGAAGAATCACGTAGGAAATGCATAAATGGACAGTGCAATGTCAAGACTTTAATTTGTACTCCAGTGAGTTATGTAAAAAAGTTTATTTACGTAAGGAGAAATAATAGACTTTAAAAGTGGAACGCTAGTTGGAGCTATACGCATAGGACATTCCATTTCGAAAATGGATAGGGACATTAACATTTATTGACGCACTGTGTCAAGATTGTGGTGAGAATATATAACTTCTGGAATTATCTCCCATTGTGGAGTACGCAGTGACCGATAGCATCTACTTACAGACTGAGACCATCGACGTCTGAATAGCGTAATCAATAATACCAGACGAGCAACACTGCGTCGAATGACAACAATAATCAATGTTGGATGAGTGACGGAAGTATGCGTGAGAACAGTTCAGCAAAATTTGGTGTTGCTAAAATATGGCAGCAGAAGACTGATTCGAATGCCTTACTAACAATAACACTTCGGCTTCATCCCTTCTGCTGGACTCGTGATTATACAATTGGACCCTACAGAACTGGAAAAATGTTGTTTGGTCGGATGAGTCACGGCTCCGGTTGATAAGAACTGATGGAAAGGTTCGAGTGCGCCGTAGAATCACGGAGGTCAAGGACCCGAGTTGTTAATAAGGCAGGATGCAAGCTGATAAATACTTCATAATGGTGTGGGCTGTTTTTACATGACATAGATGTCTGGTCAAACTGAACCAATCATTGATTGGAAATGGTTCTGTTTAGCTACTTGGAGACTATTTGCAGCCATTCATGGACTTGATTCGCCCAAACAATGAAGGAATTTTCCAATATGACAAGACATCATGTCATCCAGCCAAAATCATTCACAATTAGTTTGAGGACCATTCAATGAATGGTTTTGTTATCTAAATCACCTGACAGGAATACAGTCGAACACAAATGGGACATAATTGAAACGTCAATTCAAGCACAAATTCCTGTAATGGCAACATTTTCTCAGTTATGGGTGGCTGTAGAGGTAACATGGATTAATATTTCTTCACACACACATACAAGAGACTTTCAACGACTTGTTGAGTCAATGTCGGTTGAGTTCCTGGATTTCGCCGATGAATAAAAGGTCCCACACGACATCAGAGGTATTCCATGATTTTGGCATTTAGTGAATTTCTGTAGTTTTCTTACCGAAATTAACTCAGCTTTACTACTCTTTATGATTATATGATGATATTTCCAAGCTAATTTTGGGACACAGTTATCAATTTAAAAATCTTTTTTTATGTCGCAGTAAATTCCTTTACAGAGTGGGCCAATAATTACTTTATAATTTTAAATGAATATAATGTGTAATGTTTTGTAACTGGAACCATTTTAATTAGGTATAGAAAACAACATAGTAACCTTTAGACAAGCATCACTGTCCAGTTTGCAAATACGGACTTTTTCTATCACATCTTTCATAACACCATGCAACATCTTTAGCTGTATCCCTTGAATCTCTTGATGGATATGGTTTTTGAACTGAGAATTGATTTTAGGATTTTTGGTCAAAACATTATCCTTAAGGTAACCCAGAAAGAAAATTCTAGAACACGTAGACTGAGTCTCAGTTCACGAGAGTGGTATCAATTCGATCTTCCTCGTTCTTCAGCAGTTTGACTCGACACAATCAAGGATGTCCTGACTGCAAATCAATTGTGTTCTTCAAATTGTGAAGACATTTCGACAGCCCCTAGAGACACGAAACGCTTAACCAAGTCCTGTATCATAGGCCTATAAGGAAACCTTCTTAAGTGAAAATGGTGCACAAAATCCCTCTATGAGAATAAGAGAACAGTTATTTGCACAGTAACAGTGGATAATTTTTCCCACTTAGCTTGTGTATTTTTCCGTCTTTAAGACCCTGAGTTTTGATTTTCAGATTCGGATGAAAAATTAAAAAAAGTATTTAATTTTTACAAAATTTATTACCTTAGTTTGTAAAAAGATTTTTGATGAATCACGTGTAAAGCATAGTAAACGTATATTACAATATATATACCTTTCGTCTATTAATGATTTTTGTTAGTAAAAAGATCATATATTGTCATTTAATAATGGTTCAACAGAAGATAAAAGTATACTATTTTATTAACGAATGATTTGACACATGCAGAGTTTTGGAATAAGTTTAAAATTTTCTGAGAATCATATAGATGAAATTCGAGAGCATGATGAAATTAATCAACTCTATTTTTTGCCTCATTCTTTTATTTTAGTTTCAATAGTGAAAGATGAATGCAAAGCCCGAGAAGAATAACCGAGAACGTAACCATAAGGTCGTGGACTCAAGTCTCTCTCGCGTCTAAAATTTTTGAATCAAATATTGTAAATGGGGCTGGTGCGCTTGAAATCTAACTAATCATCATGTTAATCCTGTAACAGGTCAATTGAAAAGTCCCCGGACTGACACATAGATGGCGCTACTAGAATTATATCCATATGTTTTTTAGTTAGCCCTAAACCTTAAAAGATGCGTGTATAAATTTGACAGCTGTCGGATCATTAGTATGTGAATTATAGCATTTTGAGTGAAGCAACTTTTGTTATTGTGAAAAAAAATGGATAAAAAGGAATTTCGCGTGTTGATAAAATATTGCTTTTTGAAGGGAAAAAATACAGTTGAAGCAAAAACTTGGCTTGATGCCCAGTTTCCGGACACTGCCCCAGGAAAATCAACCATCAAAGATTGGTATGCTAAGTTTAGACGTGGTGAAATTAGCACCGAAGACGGTGGACGCCCAAAAGAGGTTGTTAGCGACGAAAACATTAAAAAAATCCACAAAATGATTTTAAATGACCGTCAATTGAAATTGAATGAAATAGCAGACACTCTAAAGATATCAATTGAACGTGTACATCATATCATTCACGAATATTTGGGTATGAGAAAGCTCTGTGCAAAGTGGGAGCCGCGTGAGCTCACTTTTGACCAAAAACAACGACGAGTTGATGATTCGGAGCAGTGTTTGAAGATGATCAAGCGTAATAAACCCGAGTTTTTGCGTCGATATGTGACAATGGATGAAACATGGCTCCATCATTTCACTCCGAAGTCCAATCGACAGTCATCCGAGTGGACTGCACACGATGAACCCGCTCCAAAGCGTGGGAAAACGCAACAGTCGGCTGGCAAGGTTATTACGTCTGTATTTTGGGATGCGCATGGAATAATTTCATTGACTACGTTGAAAAAGGAAGGACCATCAACAGCGACTAGCGTTATTACATAGCGTTTTTGGACCGTTTGAAGGACGAAATCGCCGAAAAACGGCCGCATTTGAAGAAAAAGAAAGTGCTGCTTCACCAAGACAATGCACCATGTCACAAGTCAGAGAAAACGATGGCAAAAATCCATGAATTGGGCTTCGAATTGCTTCCTCATCCACCGTATTCTGGCCCCCAGCGACTATTTCCTGTTCTCAGATCTCAAAAGAATGCTCGCTGGGAAGAAATTTTCGTCGAATGAAGAGGTGATCGCCGAAACTGAGGCCTACTTTGAAGCAAAGGACAAATCGTACTACAAAAATGGTATCGGAAAGTTGGAGGGTCGCTATAATCAGTGTATCACCCTTGAAGGGAATTATGTTGAATAAAAAAAACTATTTTTGCCAAAAAAATGTGATTTATTATGGTAGGCCGGGGACTTTTCAATTGATCTGTTAGTAAGGAATGGAAGCTCAAGTCTTCATGTATTGTTAAGGATTTAAATGCGAACACTTTTCCAGATTGAAAATTGTTCCAGCTTTAATATTGCATTCTAATTTCTCAATCTTATAGAGTGCAGTGAATTTTATATTTGCAATTGAGAGATCTATTTTATGTTATAACGGGTTCCATCACATTTCCACCATCAAATAACACTCTGGGAACTTTTTATGAAGTTGTTTAATATATATAAACTTCTTACAATAATTAAAATGGGACTTATATAGGTTAGATTTGAATTAGTGAAATGTAAGGAATGGAATGGAAGTAATGTAATTATAAACAGTGAAGCGTTTACTACGGTGATTGGTAGTTTAGTGAGTGATAAAGATTAGTGTGCTGAAATTATCAATTGAAACATCTGTATCAGATATGCGTTGAGTAAGGAATTTTCTTACTGAATCCAGATAGGATCTAGGAAGGGTCAAGGATTCGAACCCTCATCTAGAAATGTTCAAAAGACTCGAATACAATGTGTTTCACTCTTTATTTCCTTTACTCTAATTCTAGTGAACTTAAACTTTTCGTATACAAGTGAAAAATTGTTTATTGATAAAATTTTCCAAATTTTAAATACACAGTTTCATAATAGCCACGAATCTATAAAAAAAATTTAAATATTTTTCTGTCTAAAAATGTGTTCCAAGTTTCACTCAGGTTCTTCGACACTTGGCAAAGATAGCCTTAAGGAATGAGCAAAAGTACGATTACCGACCTCATCATCCGACTGTCGTTCAAGTTTGCAAATGGAATCGGAGTAATCCAGAAATGAAAGTGAGCTTATTGGTAAATTTATTCCTAGGCGTATTAATGGAGTTGCAGGTTCTAGGCTGATTCTACTAATCGTATAAAATAATTCTGAGGCCCTTCACTAGTAGCCATTGTGTTGCTGAACTGAAACTTTAATGGAAACATGACAAATCAAATTTATTAAATCCAGCCCAAATATAGTTGGCGACGCTTAGAACAAGATTAAATTTTAATGGTATGTACTTCCCATTTATTAAGAAAAATCATGTTATTCCTTCATAAGTTACATACATTAAAATGTGTTATCCTGAATACACAAGCGTGTTTTCCACAGTTTATCTTATAATATAACTGTATATTTATACTTAAACCTGAAACAGTTTTTCTTTCTTTTTTGAATACTTATTTTTCAAAATACAATAATTTTAATGTACAAAAACGAATCCAACGTTTAATAACAAAATGAATCAAAACAAACGATTCCGCGATGATATCTTAAATTATTTTTCAAATATTAAAATAAGCAAACGATAAGATATTAAAGTAAAAAAAAATATTAAAGTTGACGATGATATTCAGTTCGTATATTAACATTAATATGTGTAGTTTTAATTATTTTATTTTGTTGTCCCGAGATAAAAAAGTCGCCAATGCATGCCGCATTTGGTACCAACAGTTTCAATGTCTAGGTAAAATCAACGCTAACTAAACAAAATTGAATCAAATGTTCAAATAATAAAAAAAGAAGTATATACAATGAATAATTTATTGATAGCATCTTCTAACCTTTTTTAAATAGTTTTTTTTTTTTTTCATTTGAAAATTCCATTTTCAAACATACAGTTTTCTGTACTCGGAATAATACAAATGGCGTTCACTGTGAGCACACATTCAACGTATATTTCCTTTGATATGCTACAAAAAGAACCGGAGTTTTCGGCTCACAAAGTAAAGAGCTCTTCTTCCTTGTCTCTCAGGAGAGAACTTACCTACTCCCACTCGCTTTGTGCGCTCTTTTGTCGGCTCGCAATTCGTTGATATGCACTAAACAACATTAAAAGAAACATACAGCTTTTACTTGCGGCTAGTGCATTTGTAAAGCAGCTTTTGAGCCAAAAACTTTTGAAAGTAAACTTTGCATTACTGCAGTAGATAATTACAGCATTCTCTTTTAAAAACATGCAATCCTTTTTTTAGTTTGTCCAACTTTAGTTGAAATGACATGTTTTTTCTTTCTTTTATTATTTCCTATATTTTTATCATAATTTTTTCTGTTTACATTTTAATATAATGCTCGTGTCTATTAATACTATCAAATTATTTCTGCTTCTGAAGTTGATGAGAAAAAGCATTCCCTACCTCAGAACGAAAGACTTTATGTCGTTGAATATTGTCTTTGTTCGCGCAAAATTACATAACAAATACATTTATGTGAAATTAAATTTGTCTCAAATAAAATTTTGATAATAAAACTTGATTCATTTATAAAATGGTAACTGCACTTAAAAATAAATTTCGTTTTGTAATATTTAGAATGTAAGAGGTTTTTTTTTTTTTGAAATTTAATACATAATTTTTTTATCTGTTTACTACAAATTTCTTCAATTTATATTCAATTTTCCTCTTCAACTAACTTCAAATGATAATAATAGTTGTCTAATGGGAAATTAATGCGCATTTTTTCTACTAAAAATCGATTGAAAATTTTTAGTAGTATACATGGGATGCTCAAATGTCAAAATTAAAAATCTAGCCAAAAACATTTGTCTGAAAATTCAGACGAAATCAAAAGCTGCATTACGATTCATTAGACTTTATTGATTCTGGGAGTAAGGTTACATTAATAAGTACAGTTCATTTCTTATATTATTAGAACTGCGTTAGTTTTGAAATAAAAAATATTGCTGTGTGCTTATATATTCGTGTGCGTTTGTTAAGTTAATAGATAAGATAAAAGTAAAATAATAATAGTAGAAATAATAGGAAAGAAAACTAAAAAGAATAGTTCTTCGTAAAACAATTCATTAAAAATATTATACTAATTTTTGTGATACTCTCTAACCAATAACTAGCTTCAATAATTAAAAATTTCGCTTTGTAAATGTAAAAACCTGAAATTAAAGTTAACACTTAAGAAATAAAAATTGTTGTTTAACGAAACAACAACAAACAAGGTTTCTATATTCAATATCACACATAACATTTTCTTTTATGTGGTAATTATAACAATATTCGCAAAATGCTATTATTTTGACACGGTCGGTTTGTTCAAAGTTAGAATGTAAGCTTTTCATACAATTCATTTTTAAATAATTCCATCAATTCATCTTCCTATTTACATTAACGAAATAAATATTGAGATTTCCACTATGTTCCTTCTTTTCGTACGGGTAAAATGCGAATAAAAATCAATATCGAAGCTCATAATCTACTAAAACATCATTGTAAACTAAAATTAACTGTAAAACGTGGTGAAATTTTTGTTCTTTTATTGTGAAATTCTCTATCCATTGTTCTTTTGTTGTGTGTCAGATATACACACACAAAATAAAGAACAATGGACATAATACATTGCTATAAAAACTAGTCTATAGATTTGTAATATTATTCTTGATTTTTATTTTTTGATAATTGATAATGCATTAAAACGAATTATCTATTTTAAATACACCTAGCTCTTACATTAGGATGAGTGTATATATATAGTCCATTACATATCGGTACTGAAGTCATAAAAAATATTTTTTAAAGATATGTATGAAATGCCTTAATAATTTTCAAAATAAAACCCTCTTGAATCAATACATCTCTGAAAGCTCTTTTTCCGTCTTCATATGTATCTTGGAAGTCGGCAACCTCAAGGCTGGTCAGGCATCCCATCGAAGACGCTTCCCCCACGTCAATCGTCCTCAAACGAGGTCCTCTCAAACTGTTTTTAATCCCAGGGAATAAATAGTCAGAAAGAGTCAAATTTGAAATGTTGAGTAGTTGGAGCAGAGTTGCGACTTAATTTTTGGTCAATACTTCTCTCGCAATTTGCGACCTATAACTGAGCGCATTTTTGTAATAGAGAGTTTAGGTTCCTGAGACTTCTTTCGGAGACCGTATCCAAATCCTCAAACGTTTTAGAACTTCGGCATAGCACTGTTTGCCCCTCAAATACAAACTGTGTGGATCGCATTTTGGACATCGAAGAAGACAAGAACATCGACGTCTTCCATGTAATTTTTTTTTATGTTCCTCTCAAAAACACGCGTTTGTGACGTGATTTCTTCTTTGTAAGTCTGACGGATCATATAGAAAGTTTGCATCGCAGATGTTTTCCGTTTAAAGCAAAATTTGAGAGCGTAACTCTACTCGATGTTTTAGTAAATTTTCACTTTCGACACAAAAACTAAACGCGCTTTCACTTTGGTCGAGATGTCGCACTCTAACGACTCGGAGACAATCGATACGGGTCTCCTAGTTTACAAAATACATTACAATACATATTCCCCATACAGACCTCCCCTGAACCCCTTCCCATTGGCTGAAAAAATTCCGCCCTGATATTGGGCAAACCATGCATGTATGCATATACATACATGTGTGTTTGTTTATACAACCTCTGACAATAAATTTCGGTGAATGAAGTCAGAACGGCCGATCTGGCAACACTAGCGAAACAAAACGCTGCACCTGCGTAGCTGCAAGTGTTGACCATCCGCCCCCACCGTTGTTCCGTAGAGCGTCGTTTGTGTTCTGTGTAAGTTTTAGTAAGTGCTTGTTTACTGCGTTGGTTTTTAATTCAGAACAGGAAAATGAATGAGCAAAGGGTCAATTTAAAGTTTTGTTTTAAGTTTGGCAAGACACCAAAAGAAACTCGTGCGATGCTGGTACGTGTTTATGAAGATCAAGCACTGTCCATGAAGTGTGTGTACGAGTGGTTCGCCCGTTTTCGAGAAGGCCGGGAAATTGTTTCTAACAACCCCCGTAGCGGAAGACCGGCGACTTCCGTCAGTGACGAAAACATTGAGAATATGAGGAAAATACTCATGAAGGATCGTCGATTACTGTGCACATGATGACTGATGAACTGCATATTAACCGTGAATCCCTGCGACAAATCGTTACCCAAAATTTAGGGATGAGAAAAACGTGTTGTCGTTTTGTGTCACATAACTTGACTGACGATCAGAAGCAGGCACATTTAGAGGCTTCATAAGATTTTGTCGGCGGATGCGACATCAAATTTCTGTATTGTCACTGAGGGTCAACTGTATTGTCACTGAGGATGAGTCCTGATGTCTCAGGTGGGACCCTGAAATGAAACGGCAAAGCATGGAATGGCGTTCTCCTTCATCACCTCATTGAAAAAAGGTCAGAGCAGAAAAATCATGCATAAAAACGATGCTCACCATCTTTTTTGATAATCAAGGCATTATCTACAAGGAATTTCTACCTGAGAGAACGACGATGAATGCTGCAAGGTACATTGAAATTTTGACCCGTTTCATAAAACGTCTAGGCAGGGTACGACCCCAGTGGGCCTAACAAGATTCATGGTTTTTTGTTCACGACAATGCTCTCCCTCACACAGCCAATATCGTCAAACAATTCCTGGCAAAAGAGGAGGTGGTCCAAGTTGAACATCCACCATACTCGACAGATCTCAATCCTCCAGACTTTTTCCTATTCCCACGACTCAAACTCGCTTTGAAAG
>BMAW01053598.1:102366-157357 GCA_019974015.1 Nephila pilipes | reverse complement strand
GAATGAGAATTTATGGATGTTTATGGGAGTTATGATTTTTGGTAGCAGATGCTCTCAGCTGCTCTCTTAATTCGGTTTTTATTTGATGCGACAGTCATGACGAAAAGAAAATATTTATCTGATAATGAGATTTGTGAATTAATGAATGAATCTGACAGTGATATTAGTGAAAATAATCTAAATCTGTACGTAGCCATTAAATGAAAAAAAGGACGAAGAAGACATGTCCTTTGCTCAAAATCTTGCGAGAAGCGTCAAAATATGACAAAATATGTTTGTAAGACATATGACGTTGGACTATGCATTGAAGAGAGTTTTTTTTTATAAAAATACCATACAGCAAAATAAGATTCACACACACTCACTTTTTTTATATCTAAATATTCCATGTAATGGTACATTATTACACCATGAAATTTATGTAACAAATGTAAATATATTTTATACTTTCTTAAAAGATATGATTTTTATGTAATAGTAAAAAACATACATTTTTCGATTGAATCCTTTTTTCTACCCTATTTATTAAATTTAATGCATTTTAAATAATATGTAAAAACTAAAATATTCTAATGTATAGCCGATTTTAGAGAAAAATTTTGGCGAATTAGGCTTAATATCTAAAATCGTCTCTGCACAGCGTGATTCTCCGCGGTAAAAAGCCGCGGGACCAGAGAAGCACTTCTTTTTTTCTTTCCGGTAGCGAAAGGGACAATGAATAAAAAATAAAATCATTCCATGAACTTTAACAGGACTCGCATTCGTCATTGATCTAATATTATTTTCAAATACAGACTGATTTAAATATATATATATGTTATATATATATATATATATATATATATATATATAGAGAGAGAGAGAGAGAGAGAGAGAGAGAGAGAGGAGTTGTTCGATGGAGACAAAAATTGTCGGATAAGAAAATTATGTACGGAATAGAAAATGATTAAAATTTCAGAAAAAATGAATAAATGATTTATTTCAGAGTTACATAGTTACAAAGTAATGAGCTAAATAAAGTGTGAACTCACCCTTATCCTGGATGCAAGCTATCACACGACGCGGCATAGAGTGATAAAGCTCCCTGATGGTCTTCTGCCGTATTTCTTGCCAAATTTGCTCCAATTGTCGGGCTAGATCATTAACATTTCCTGGTAGATCAGTTGCCTTCCCCTCATATTAAACACATGCTAGATTGGAGAGAGATCTGGCTGGCCAAAGGAAGTATTTGACAAGCTGTCAGACGGTTCATAGTAACATGAGCCGTATGTGGTCTGGCATTATTTTGCTGAAAAATAAGGCCAGGGGACTATAAAATGAATGATAGCGCAGCAACAGGTCTCAGAATGTCGTCGACGTACCACTGTGCTGTAAGTGTGACTCTAATGACGACCAAAGGGATCCGGCTATCAAGGGAAATGGCACCTCAGACCATAACTCCTGGTTGAGGGCCTACTTGGTGTGTGATACTGAAAGCAGGATCGGCAAGCTACCCTGAGCGTCTCCAGACACGTCTTCGATGATCGTCAGAACAGAATTGGAAGCGGGACATGGTGGACACTCGTAAGCGGGTCGCACGTCTGATGGTTGATAACGATGAATTAGGTGCTGTGACAACTGATCTAACAATCTCTCTATCCTCCCGATCTGCTGTAGCCCTAGTTCGATCACTGCCATCATAAAGCTTAAATGTGTCATTGTCCACCCATTCTTGCCAGCATCTACTAATCACCGCATCTCTTCGACCCATTTGACGAGAGATTCTCCGATTTACCCAACCTGCCTCTTTCAATCCAATGATACGACATCTTTCAAACTATAACAGTTGATTCAGAATTGCTTCTTATATACATCTGCTGAATGCGCAGTTCCGATGAGCTGTAGCTCCCGCTATTCGTTCATTGCACACCAAATTTTAATCATTTGCAAGTTCGGTTCAAATGTGTTTGCATACGAAATTAATTTCATTGCAATCGGGCAACTCCTTCTTGGTACGTCGTTTTTTTTTTTTTTTTTTTTTGTTATAATGTGTATTATAATTTTAACATTATATAAAATCGCAATAAATTGCAAATTTAAGAGAGTTAAATAAAACAAATAGTAAAAAATCAAAAAGTAACGAGCCATTCAAGTTAAAAGTGTTTTCAAAAATTTAAAACACATACAAAATATTAAACTGTAAAAATTCCATAAAATCACCTAATATTAACAAACAGAAATTCGTGAATACATATTAAACATGAAAATTTTAACATAAAACTAAGAAAACCTAGTTATTTAAAACATTACAACCACGTTAGATAATAAAGGTTTTTCCAAGAAATGCAAAGTATGTCTCAAGAGAAAAGAATTAAGACAAATTCAAAAAAGGAGGTAAAGTAATTCAAATACTGTCTCAATCATTGAGAATAATGCATTTAATTAGTACTACGGTTCCAACAGTCGGAACTTCAGTAATTACATTAATGTAAAATTTATAGACAAAGAATGTGCAAAAATCCCAAAACCAAACTTTTATTTAACCAAAATAATAAGAAGAAGAAGAAGAAGACACAAAATAAATTAAACAATTACATTTAAATCATAGTAAATAAACGTAATCCATTAAAAATTATCTGTATTTATTTTTACACAAACTAAAAATATCTAACTAAAAATGTTATAAAACTTTTTTTCCTCCAACTAGCAAATTGATATACTTAAACCTATTAATATGGAGAGATCATACTTCGGATTATTTTTGACTGCCTAACAGTATAATCGATTGGTTGTTAATACAAAATAATAATAGTAACTAAATAAATAAAATTTATTAATTGTATCAATTTTAAAAATTATTTAAGAAACCTACAAATCAAGAAAATCAATAAAAATATATTAATACATTTTGTAGAAAATGAACGTTTTAAATTAGTAAATTTAAATAATATTTTAAAAAACGTAATAAGATATCTGAAATATGTATCGCAATCTGGTGTTTAAGTTTAAAATTCAAATATTCATTAAGAAATTAACAAAACCAAGATTTATAATTAAAAAAAAATATTATAGAAGAATACTATCTCTGAAAAACTTAATTCAATAATACATGCAAAAACAAATAGATAATTTATGTATCAAAAATACGTATAAACATTCATATATGCATATACATACGAATATATATGCACATACATACACATTGAAGACACAAAAGTATATTTTTAAACATTTTATAAAATTTATCTTATTCATTTTTAAATTATGTTAATAAAATGAATAGAATAATTTGCATAAATGCAAATTGCAGTAGAATTCTAAGAACTATTATTTTAGTTTATTACAGATTATTAAATTATTACATCTTATAGCATAAACAATAATAAAGCTTCTAGAAAGAGAAATATGTTACTCCAGAAATATACAATATTGATATGAAATTTGAAACTGTTCTGTTATTCAGAAACATTATCAATAATTTTATTATCTGCAATTTTTCACTGTACATTTAAATATTGTTTCGTATTCAGTATTAATAGTTTGAAATTGATTTAAATATGTAGGATAAAAAGATAAGTTTTCTTCACATGGTTTATCAAAATTCAAAACAATTAGAGATCATCTATATATCAAATAAGAAACTTATCTCAATCATGTAATTAAATTCATAATTATGTGTGCAAATATTCGCCATATTATTACTCGCAGCTCTTCCTTGCGGAATAGTTTGTTGAAATTTTTTATCGTTATATTTAATATAATTTTCTCAGAACACAATATTAATTACAGAGTTATATTTGTCAAAGTAATAAATACATTTAAATATTTCTATCCAATAAATAATCAACAGTATCCTAACCAGATTATCTATCGCTATCTTTAAAAGGGGTCCTCAATATATATATATATATATATATATATATATATATATATATATATATATATATATATATATATATATATATATATTCATAGTTATATAGAGAGAGTTAATCGGGTAATATAGCGTAGCATATAAATACGATTTCACGGAATTTGACTGATGATAATTAGAGTTTGTATTTTTTTTATAAAATGTAAAATAACTTGAGGAAAAAAAAGGAAAATTAAAATATATTTAAACATTTAAGGGAATTTTTTATTTTTTTAAAAGCGAAGCACCCTTCCCTAACTTTCAAACTTTTTTCATATTCATTAAGAATTTTACTTCTCTAGAACGGTCGATGCTATTATCGATTGTTAATTTCATTTAACCAAGATAATTTTGAATATTGTAAATATTTTTCCATCCTTGAATGAAATCGTTAATAAGCATTAGTGAAGAATTTATTAATAATTTAAACCTTGTATTTTAATGAATTCTTTATAATTAAATGAACATCTATTTAGAAACTTTGCGAATTTCAGTAATCTGTTATATATAATATTTATAAATCTAATGTAACGCAATTGATCCTAATAATAATATTAAACTTGATGTAAAATAATTTAGTTTGTGGCTTATGTATAAAATAAATTTACGTAAACTAACAAAGTAACTAAATTGATATGCAATTATAATGGGTATGTAATTTAATAATGCAAATTACGTCTGTGCAAATTCGAGAAAACTTCTCTTGTCATGTTCATAGATTAAAGCATTCTGTAAATTTGTATTAAATGTTGGGAACGATGATTGTTTTATTATTCTATCAAAGTTTTGAATAAATGTCTACATCACGTTTGCTTGACAATGTTTTTTTTTTTTTTTTTTCTAATGGATGATTAAAATCTAATATCTAGTAATGATTTTGAACTAATAATAAAGGTCATTAGTGTTTTGTCATTATTGGAAAAATTCGTAAGGTGAATAATGGTGATGAATTGTTTGTACAAATGCGGAGGAAAACAATTTTTTTTATTTGTTGGTTCAAGTTGATAATATCTATTACGTGAGTTTAGTTCTGAACGGAAAACGAATAAAGATTTAATGATTAGTTCTTCCTTCACTTTCTTGGAAACGATTATATTCACGGAAAAAAATAGCTGATGGTTCATTTAAAAGAAGAAAAAAAATCGTTAATGAGTGATTTTTATTTCGATACAATTAGATAAATAGTTCTCGCTACTGTAAACGTATTTTATTAATAGTTCTACGAAAAAGGTGAGGAAAAAATAAAAATTAACTATTCTTAAAAATAAAATTAAAGGGTTTGTTAAGATTAAGTACGAATAACGGTAACACTGCATATTAATGATGAAAAATGAGCAAAATTAGTAAAATTATGAGTGGGAGAGATAATTCTGCGAAAGATGGTTTTTGAATCGAAACTTGTTTCTACGAATTATTGGTGTTCAAAATTTTATCGGATATTTCATGATATCTCCCGCTACTTTTTCTAAGAATATTACTTTTTAAAAAAATTTCCTAATTTAAGATTGATTAGAAACTATCTTATACCTCCGCACAAAAAAAATGTTTTGTTGTTTACAGAAGTAATTATCTTATAGAAAGATAACAGCGATTAGTGAAAGAATTTGACTTATAGAAATTTTTGATGAAACTCAATGAATGATGGCTTATCAACGCTTCAAGCCTCTACATTCATTCAAAGATGTATTTATATTAAAGTAAACTGGAAAGGAAAAATTGAGAGTTGGAAAAATTCTAATGCATTTGAGAAACAAAAATAAAACCGCTACGTGTACTGGAATGAAAATTTTAATGCTTGATTTTTTTCACTTCTAAATCATAGATTTGATTACTACGGTAAAAACCACAATACTTTTCAGAATTAATAATTTTTTTGTGTCTAAATATTTTTATGATATATTTTCGATATCAGGTTAAGTACATGAAAAAAAAAGTTGTTATTAACACAACAAATGTAGGCTTAATGCTATAAATATTTTTGGAAATTTGTTACAAGAAATTTATTACTTTATTCAGGAATATATAATCTCATATAGCAATGAAATTCGTAAAATAATGATGGTTAGGGAATAGTTTAACGCGTTTTCCACGCAACAATTATCCATACTCTAAATTCTTCTTTTTTAAAGAAAGTTCTTTGTTTCTTTTACAATATTTTATTTCTTTTAATTTTTATATTATTTATTTATTTAAATTTTTATATCATTAATTCATTTGAATTATTATATGATTTATTCATCTTATTTTTTATATTATTTATTCATTTTTATATTATTTAATTATTTTAATTTTTATAATATTTTTTATTCATTTATTGTACTGTTATTAATTAGAAATAGAAAATTCAAAAAATTTCGAAAAGAGAATATTTTCACAATTTTTATGAAAGCAAAATTTTACTAACATCTAGAAACTAAATTCGTTGGAACTCTTTTTTATTAACTGAATCTTATTTAACTAATCTAAAATCCATTAAAAAAAGAATTATTTGAAATTTTGAACTAATTTAAATGTTCAAATTATTTCAACAACGCAACAAATTACATTTTTCTGTTTAAACGTTTTGAAACCTTATTTTTTTATGTACTCATTCAATTTACTTATACTTTTTATGGATATATTTCATAGACAAGTAAAAATTTTCGATATAACTGAGTTTTATTTTGAAATGGATCATATATATGGTATTCGTAAAAAGCAATGAGTAAGAGTTTGAACTGAATATTATAAATAATTTTCTACCAGTTTTACTGAAAAAAGAGAGAGAATAATTTCCGCGACTATCTCTCCGGGAATTATTTAAGAAACAAATCGATTAAAGGGATCTTCATTTTCCTTTACTGAAATAAGAATCTCGCAATGAGTAATTCAAATTTTTCAAAACTATTCGGGAAAAAAAATCATAGAGTTGAAATTAATGAAAATTGTAGCAGAAAATAATTGAATTATTTGTGAAGATTTACATCATACATAATGAGTAACTTTATCAATACATGCTTGATTTTTAATACGAATATTCAATGCACGAAAAATATTTTTACTCGTTAAGCATTTTTCAAAATGGCACGTTTTGTGATGAAAGTACGAATTTAGTATAAAAGATTATTTTTTTTTATGAGCTTCGGTATCAAGTCAAAAACGAATGAAATAATCATCCCAGTTGAGCAGTCTTGACTGTTCAGAAAAACAAAAGTGCTATAACAGTTACTCTCTTCAACTTTCTAAGAAAAAAATTAATTTTTTTCAATGGAAAAATTACAGCATTTTAAATTTTCCTTTTCTAAGGAATACATTTGCATCTTTTGATAATACAGACATATTTATCAAAAATGCATTTATTTTTAGAAAACGAGTTTTTAACGAGAAAAAAAATATTATAGTTTTCTAAAACCTTTGCAGAATATATTGTACTTAGATTATTCATAATATTGGCAAAATTCCATTGCATATTGCAAGGGGGGGGGGAGTTCAATTACAAACGTTTATTCACAATGAAATCTACCTCAAGAATATTCACAAATAAGCAAACGATAACGGAACTCACCCGATTTGAAGTGAATCGCAGCAGCAAAACTGGAAAAATTAACCCTGGACAGCTGCAGACACTTGTTGAATAAGGACTCTGGACTTGAAAGAAGTAAACTATGGGCGTTCTTTCCTTAAATTTCTCCGTTTTTTAGTTCTTTTCTACCATTAGGGGATGCGTGAGAGGATGACGTCATTGGGGCTCTCGACCAATGGCGAGAGAGGAAGGAGTTCACTTCTGGGTATGTTGGCTTTTCCCCCGCATTTCCTGTTTTCCCGAAAATTTTATGAACGGCGGAAAGATGAAAGGCAAAGATGATCTCGGCGATTAATGAGTGGGGTGGGCAGAGATTCAGGGATTTATTGATGGGGAAAAAACAGAATGAACCATCCTTCTTGGAAAGTTTTGTGAAGATTTGATATCTTGCATCATTATGATTTTTTTTGCGTTGATATTCAAGGTTAAGATCTGAGAAAATGTAAGCGTACGTGCTGTTAGTGAAATAAATTCAAATGAAATTTCGATGGGAAAACTCGAAAAAACCATACTGTTTAGAAATTAGAAGAAAAAATGTTTCAACTTCAAAAGTTCTTAAATAATTTTTTAATTATTATTATAAAAAAAAAAAAAAAAAAAAAAAAAAATTGGCATTTAAAATATTCTGAAAAGAAAATCCATTTCGAGTAAAATCTATTGCAAGATATCAGAATGAGAAAAAAAAATTCTTTAAATACAAGATTTTGGTTCTGAAATGATGTACTTAGATTACATGTTGTGTAAGAAAATTTTATTTTTATTCTGAAAAGAAATTATAAGAGGCTAACTAATTAATATTAGAATTCCAAAGATTTTGAATCATTAACGTTATGGAAAGGAAATTTTGAGAATAAAAGAAACAAACATTTTCGATCAAGACATTATTTGATCTTAAATACGATTTCATTGAAGCTATCGTTTTTTATTCATATTTTATTAGATTATTAATTTAAACAAGTTACGGAATAATATTAAATTTAAAGAATTTGATTAGTTTGAGGAAGGTGAAATCTCATTACTTGATATGTATGCTAATGCATGTGAATATATGCTTTTTTAATATATGCTGATTTATTTAATATATATCTATCTCTGTAATGAATGTTTATTTAATAAGGGAGGATAAAATTCTATCAAATGATAAGTGTGCTGATATATGTTTATGTATTTAATGTATGTTAATCTATATTTATTAATTCAATGTATGCTAATTTGTTATATGCATATGATAATATAAATTATTGTATTTACATTTCTTTGACATACTAATGTATGTCTTAATATGTTTCTTTAAAAAAATATATATATTTGGTATTTATAAACGTCATACTAGAAGCAACATGAGGGCTATTGGGGACGGACCTCGTAATTTTGAACATCGGTCAAATGACGAGGATGACACAACGCTCCTAACTTTCACACCAAACCAACGAAAAGACTTTGATCCCCGACATATTTAACGTGTATCAGTCCCGGCTACACGGAGGATCTTTAGTAGCATCAAGGCTCGAACCCGCGACTCGACAAAATCCGCCGGCCGCGAGTCCTCGACCATGACCCTTAAAAAGATTGGAACAAACTATTGCAAAAAGCAAAAAAAAAAAAAAACCCAAATTTAAAAGCCACGTTTAAGTCATTGTATTCATATTTTCAAAACATCAAAAATGCAATACAATTTACTCTCATTGCGCAGGAAAAAATCACCTGAAAATTCTGCAAATTTTTCATTTTTATAATCGTACACTATTTGCTCATTCAAAACAAAGCAAAAATAAATAAAAAACTTTCTTTTTTTTTTTTTTTTTAATTTTGTTCTTGTTGAAAAATTCTGTATAAATGTCACTACCCGGTACAACTAGTTAACATATTTATCACCCATGTAAATTATGAATTTTGTATTTCAACTTTTCTTAAAATATCAAATGTTGTATTTTTAACTTACAAAGCTATGCCAGAGAAGAATTTTTTTTTCCTGTACAATGTCCAAGAGAGATAAAATTGTAAGCCTTTCCTTTTTTTGCTTGCGTGAATAAATTGATAATCAGAATAAATTAAGTGAGGCGACATTCTGTAAAAGACCAGGACATTTATTTGACCGATATTTTTTTAATGGGTTTTCTTCAAATCACTTTGAAACTTTGTATCAAAACTTTAAAAGCTTTTTTCTCACATTTTAAAGAATTCATTTGATCTGGAATTTTCTTTTCACGGTTATTTTGAATGGCAATGCGATACTTTAATTATAAATAATAAAAATTAATTGATTAAAACTAATTATTTAAAGAATTAAATTTTATGCCAAGTTTCTCGCCAAGACGCCAAATAGTCGAAAAATCCATCGCAATAATAAATAAATGTTACAAATGGATATATGCAACTTAGTCCACTCACTCTGTGTATTTGATTTTAAAATGTGCCGTCAATTTTTAATGAATTATGAATTATTTTACTTTTTAAGTAAGTCAATATATGTTCACTTTACAATGCTTAATTGAGCTAAGAAGTTTTACACATATTTATTTTAGATGATACATTTAATAAAGGTCAAATATTAAAATAAATTATTCAAACTAATTAATGAATAAATTCAATTTGACTCAATGTACCCTTTTTCTCTTAAAATTTAAAGTATAAAAATTTATGTTATACAAAGTGTGAAGTTTGAATGAAAACCAATGTTTAAAAACTCATTTTTACAGGAGTTTTTTTTTTTTAATTAGTAAAAAGGTGTATATATTTATTTATTTATTCCATTATCATATAAACAAAGCATCAATTTAATTGCAGTTGATCGTACTGAGAATATTAAACGAAACAGATAATTTTCATATCAAGTAATGAACGTATTTTTTCAAAAAAACAAACAACAGAATTTTCTCCAAAATGGCTTTAAAGTATGTATTAAAATAATTTTTAGTCCTTAAAATATATTTTCCCTGCACAGTGAAAAATTTTATAATGCAAGAAATATTAATCTATTACTGATATTGCCTTAATTCGGCATATTGTTTTGATCGGATTTCTAAAATAAGATTTTCTAAGTTAATTATATCTCATTTAGTTTGATTGATTGTTTATTAGCGTTGTACTTAAAAGTAACACAAGACCTTTTATTTTAGCTTGAATTAGCAAAACTAGAGGCTGATCTTCTAATTCTAAACTACGGTAGAGTGCCAAAAAAAAACGTTTTGGGTAGTTGAAAATTAAGAAAATCAATAATAATAATATCTCTCATATATTTATTATGTTACATTTTAAAAAAGAACTGATATAAAAGATGATGCGCTAATTGATAAAATATCCACAAAAAATTGTTATAAGTACTAAAGCCAATATCATAACAAAATGTTTTTTTAAGATTTATATTGACTTGTTTGATTCCCCCCCTCTTTGTATTTGATTATAGAATTTGGTACGTGAAAAATAGTTAGAATTTATATTTTCAGTGTTTTTTTTCACTCCTTCAATCTGATAGGATGTTTGTTCCCAGCTCTGCTCAAAATAAATTTTAATTATGTTTAATACTGTTATTTCCTAGTTTAGAAGTACTAATTGTGGTTTGGGTTTGAATTTGAATTAACTTTGCTGCAAAGATATATGGATGCTATTAGGGATGGTACTCTGAATTTTTTTTTATCACTATCAAGAGACGAGGACAACACCTGAGCTAGTACCTCGACCTCTTAAGCAAGAAGCAAGAGATACATATGAATAAAAATTTTCATTTGCATTTCTTTTTATATTGTTTTCTTACAAAACTATAACAAAGAACATACTACAAAGGTTTTTTCCATAAGAGTAATAATGATGAATATTCAGAATTTCTTATATTTTTGCACATAGTTAAGACAAGTAAAAACTAACCATTAAATTAAATTATATAACCTGAAACTAAGTCCTAAATTTTTTTTTAGATTTGTTATTATCTCCCTATTAGCGTAAAAATGAACTTTAAAAAATAAACTCTAATAAACATAAGTAAACTCTAATAAACATTACCCTGAGTACAAAAAGTGTTTATATGTTTTAAAACAAATGTCTTAAGTTTACCCGTGGTGTTACATTAAGCCTGTCTTCTCCTGATTTTAAGCTATGACGTTTTAAATTCGTGAACTTAATACGCTCGTAGACAAACAAAAAGTTACATCCAGATGGAAACACGATTCATAAATGCAAATTTAGAAATTATTTCGTCTTTGTTAAATATGCGAATGATTAAAAAGTCAACCGTGTCGGCGCCAATCACGTCAATAAACTCATGATTTACCGTTCCACCAAGAATCTTTTAAAATATTCTCCCTTAAGCACGTAATTCTGAATATGGCTTGTGTGTTTGGGTTTAATTTATCGCTTCGATGTTTAGAATGTCTTTGAGAAGAAAACTACAGCCATTTGAACGAACGCTTTTAAGAAGGGTCACATCGTAGAATCAATCGAAGGTAGAAGGTCATTCCGTTGGATTACGTATAATATTGGTCGAGAGGTTGTTACAGTTTCATGCTCTTGGAGAAATTGGGTACAATGAAGTTTTATCCCTCACGAGAAGTAGTCCCAGGGAGAGCTACACGGGTAGGGAAGGTCCAATTATTATCCGGCAAGAGCGAAGCACACCAACTGCCACAATTCCAGGCATTATTCCCTCTCTGCATCATCCTGTAAGTACCTTTTATATTAGCATCCGGCTACATGTTTCTGCATTGCTTGCATGGAGGCTCCTGACACCAGCAAAATGTTGCCAAAGACTTCAATTATGTCTCGAAGAGCAAAATGAACTTTGCGGAATGACAGCGGGTCATCTTTAGTAATGAAATTCGTTTTCGTCTTGGCGAAAATAACTATATTTTGGTGGCAACGCGGCTATCTCCAATATGGAAGATTCGTTGTCACACATCCAAATAGTAGGATGTAATAGTATGGGATGTGATTTCGTGCGATGCTCGATCATCCTTGGTCCTCATTAGAGTAGCTTTGACAGCCCAAAGGTACGTTAATGAAGTCCTTTAATCGGTGTCCGTTCCTTTAATAAATACCCACCTCAATCCTCTATTTCAACAAGATAATGCTCGTGTTCATACCGCTGTCAACTCTATAGTTTGCCTCGCATCCTTAGATCCTATTCCGTGGCCAGCAGCATCATTAGACCTATCGCCCCCAGAAAACTTATGAGATGTTAAGGTCGTTATGTTAAAACTCCACCGTTATCACAAAATTTGCAAGATCTACATGCCAAAGTTCAATCTGCTTGAGATGAGTTGAGTTAAAATATCCCTAAAACTACATGCCACAATATATATTAAAATGCATTAAAAATCGTGGTGAAGTAACATCTTATTGAGAGTTGTAATGTTTTGTCTTTCGACCAATGAACTTTGCCATACCTACACTCAGTTTTTAATCATTACTTGTTGATGGTAAATACTAACTTACTTTTAAATATCATTTCAATTTGATTATTTCTTCTAGGAGCAACTTTTTTTTTTCTTTTTGACAATCAATGTATTCCTTCTCTTCCTTAAATCTATTCTATTGTATCTATTTGAATACAATAAAATGCGTCCAAAAGAGCAAACAAATGATGAGGGTGTCTCCGGAATCACATTTTTATCCGATATTTGAAAATATTTTTATGTTTATTTAATGGTTCATTTTTGGATTTTCAGATTTTTTTTTTAAGAAATGCTTCGAAACATTTTTAAAAATTGGGTGGGAAAATATAATTTTACAGAAATCTTCATTATTTTTCGTTCTTACTTTACTAGCTTTTTAACAATCAAGTAAAAAAAAGAAGTTCAGATTTCAGGAGCAAAACAGAAATTTTCTATAGGTTTAAAACTACGTTCAAATGGCTAACAGATGAGACCCTTACACAACATGATTCTATTCTGGACTTTTTTATTAGAAAAGTGCTTCAATATTGAAATAAGTAGATCTAACTTGTAATCCCTTTATATAATTTGGTGTCCACTGAACTTAGCAGCATTTTATAGATATGAAGTTTTCGCATAATAGTGTCAGCTATCTCTTTGCAGTTTAGGTATATGAGAAAAATATTCTGAGCACATTTTATTACGAAAAATCTAATAACCTTATTTAAAACATTATTACCTAAGAACCTTATTTGAAAAAAGGAGTAAAGGCCATGTGAAGTTTATGTCTACAGAATAGAGAGGTCATAATATACTAATTTTATAACTTAATTTTTTTTTTATCTTAGAAGGTTTCCCGTGATTGGGCCCCATTCTTTTTACACTAGACAAAAATTGTTTTAATTCTTTCTCGATTATAGTTATAAATATATGCATTTATTTAATATAGATGTTTACACGAACAAAGAAATTTTTTCGTTTTGCAGCTTAAATTTAGGAAATATATTTGTCCTTGTTGTTAAAAAATCAGTTAAAATATTTCCTAGAACGAAACTTATTCTTTTAAATTTTTAATTAATTGAACCTTTACCTGGAGAATTCTAAATTTAAATTCAAAATCAGTTGTAAATCCTATGTAGTTTATTTAGATTTCTTTTTAATTGATATTAGTACACGTATTTATTATCATAACATTTTTGAAATAATGAAAGAACAAAGGAAGAAACTTAATTTGCTTGCATTTTTAAAGTATTCTTAGTACAAAGAATATCAATTTGCATATATTTTTTAAAATTCAAATGTCTGATAAAAAAAATTAGCTATTTTATATCATTTTCTTTTTCATATTATTTTTTATGCATTTTAGCTGTAATGCAATAAATACATATTTAGAAATTTAATGGGAAATCTTAAGGGATTAGAATTTTTCATGATCAACAATCTTAAGAAATAAATATGACAAATTAATTAGGGAAGAGTTTCTTAATCTTTTTTAAACCAAGAACTATTTTGCCATTAAATTAAAGGCTGCTTATTCCTTCCTGCTTGCATATGTGTGTGAATGAATGTGTACAAGAGATGTTCAAAAAGTACCTGTTTGGACGACAGATGCTGCTAAGATAAGTTGATGTTACCTTTGCATGCTGACATCTGTTGAATGGTACCAAAACAAATTTGGCATTGATTCATAGGTTAGTGTTGATTGTTGTCTCGTCGAGTTATCATTATCCATGAGACCTAGATTCATTGTTATACAATGGATACTAAAAAACAATCAAAACAATTTCTGGTTAATCTCTTCCAAAAAAAGCGAAGATGACCTCATTGACCGGAAAAGTTATAGCAACGATTTCTTGAGTCATTCTCAAGGACTCCTTAGAAAAAGGAAAAACGTTCAACAGATAATTATACATATTAACCCTATTTCCGGTACACACACACACACACACACACACATATATATATATATGTGTGTGTGTGTGCGTGTGTGTGTGTGCGCGCGCGTGAGTGTGCATGCATGTAGTTGAGAATTTAAAAATAAAAATGTCTTGAAAACTTTATGACTAAAAAATAAATGAATTTCGAAATTCATGGTGCAATCGATTTTATAAATAAGGATATCTAAGGATTTCTCCCTATCACATGGTATAGGATGAAAGGAATTCTGAATGATATTGACGACGTCTATCAGTCTTGTAGGGGTTATTTCCGACTGATTTATGACTTTAGGAAAGTTGATTCAGCATGATCACATAAATTAAAAGGTAATTTGGAATTGGATCAGAAAATAGGAATGAATTCTTAAATTTCGAGTTTAATCATCATCATCTATATATATATATATATATATGTATGTATGTATGTATGTATATATATATATAATTTGTGTTATTGTAAAACATTATTTTGATGGGGAAAATGATATTTAAATTTGACGACTTTTTCCTGCTGCGTTAAATAATACGAGTAAGATATAAATGCTGGTACATGAATAATAATTGTTATGCATACATAGATAATATTCCTACATTCAATATATCGGAAATTTAAAGACTGGGCTAAAATTCCCTCTTAAATATTTATTTACATTTTAGTATGGTAATTAATGTTTATTTTGCATAAGTTCATCAAACTGAAAGAAGATTCTTTAGAGATGTGTCATATTAATATTATTGCACTTATTTCATACATACATTTTCAAGAAAAGTGAAAAACCCAAATAGATTTTGGTGAAAACTTTAAATAGCGCATTTATTATTTTTTCACAGTCAAGCACCTAAAATTGTTGAAACAGATCCTTTAATGAAGAGTACCTAAGCTGGAATATTTATAACAAAATAAATAATCATTAACGTAGTTTTGAACATCTTTGAGAAAATGAATAAAATTCTACTCCTCCCCTCTCTTCCTTTTTTCAGTTTTTAAATATCATTTACGATAGTTTTCACTATCCGAGATACATAAAACACGTTACATGCTTGAAACTAAATTATTGGTTCAGTAAAGAATATTAGCCTTTTCTTTTAAATGCAGATGACTTATATTTTAAGATTACTATGACCTACTTCAGTAATAAAAGGGTAAAAAGAATACTTAATTAATGTTGTTGTAATATCAAATCTGCATATTATTGAGAAAAAAACTGAAAGCTTCTTTTGTACAAATAAACGAATGAAAATGAACTTCTATACATAACTTCATTTGAAATATTAAGGGGATGCCTACTCAGGTGTTGTCTTCGTCACTTGACCGAGGTTCAAAATTACAAGGTCTGACACTAGTAGCCCTCGTGATGCTTCTAGTGCGACGTTAATAAAACCAATCAATCAATCGATTGAAATGTTTAGTAGAAGCTAACATCAAAGAGATGCAGAAAGACAAGAATAGTTTTTAAATTCCTAATATTAGCTCCCACTCTCTCTATATATATTTTGTTCAAATTTTCAATCGTTTATAAAATACTTTTTATTCTTCCATTCAAGTTCAAATACATTTTTTTAAACTTGTAGGGGATGACACTTGATGTTAATACATTTTTTTCAAATATTAATTCATTTAATTAAATTTAGTTAGTGAAAATGCACTTTAGCCTAACCACTTGTCGCGATTTCAAAATTTGCCAAACTTGGCAATTTTTTTTTTTTTTTTTGGCTTAACGTTAAGTCCGAGAAGTGGACCAGAGTAGTCACATGTGGCAAAATACCGCCAAATAATTCCTGTTGCCAAGGGTGGTTGGGTTAAACTGCATTCCAACTATTTAATTTACCGAATGAATTAAGAAACAAACCAATGCTTCTACCATGTCCTTTGGGTTGCACTGGCAAATTTGGTAGAGGGTCGGCGTAGAATTTTTATGCTTTCGGATCGAATCTCGTCGAAACATAAATTTTTTTTATTTGATTTTCAAATAATTAATTTTAGTTTTATATGGGAGGAAAAAATGTTCTCTTATATAAGATATTTAACAGAATATAAATTTAAGAATAAATACCCCCAGTGACGAAGTGAGTAGATCGCTGAAAAAATTTTTCTTTTGCCACTTAGTATTGTGATTCTGTCATATGTATATACATATTTATATTAATTGTAATTTATTTAATAAAAATAACTAACATAAAAATTTTCTTTGTTGACCCAAAAAGGAATTCACTTTAAATTTTTCTTTTTATACTAGTTAATCTGTATGAAATATTTTTAACAAGTACAGATAGATAATAAGCATTTTTCTCGTTAAGAAAATTTATTATATAAGTCATCATATAATTTTAAAAAAATACCAAATTTATATATTGATGGATGAAACTATGATGATATGGAATACGTTTCATAATTTTTGAAAACGAATAATTTATTGAATGCTATATTACGATATTATAAGTTCTATTTCTTTATCTGCCTTATTAGGAAAAAAAATAATATAAAGTTATAAAAAATTTCGGTGATCGGATTTCTTACCAATAGTGAGTAACAAATGGGAAACCAAAACTAATCTATATTACACTTTTTATTATAAGTATTTCATCACATTCTCTAAACAACATCACTTTCATCTTGTATTCCTACCTATCCAGTATTTTGACTTTTAGGTTTATATATTTATTTCTGCTTAAAGAATTAGTTATTTTTCATTAGTTTATGTACAGAAATCAAGAAATGTAATGGAAATAGGGTTGGTCTACTAGAAATTATCTTAATTCCGATAATCAGTCCTAAGCCTGAATTTGCTATTTAAAATGCAGAAGTAGTCATTTTGCGTTCATTATTATAATTTTGATTATATTATAATACGGAATTATAATTCACTTTTATTATAACACACCGGTATGTGTGTATGTGTTGTGATGAATTTCTTGTGGCACCAAACTTTTCCACTTTTGAAAATACCGAATCCCTCTTTCAAATAGCGTACATAAAACTACATCAAAAGCCCTTTGTTCTGTCGATTTAACACTATTTTTTCGGGAAATTTCCCCTTTCCATGTTTCCTACATAAACTATCTGTGTGCATTCTCTTTCTGATCTTTTCTCTGTCTGTGCAAGCCACGCCACCTTGGACGGCTCTTTTGTGATGGCTGTATAGTATAAAAAGTAATTTGCTTCAAATATCACACGAAGTAATATCATCATGACTAAATAAACCACTTGGATTGATTAAATCTAAATGACTGCCACTTATTTGCTTCATTTCATCGACAACAACATAACAATATCCAAAATGTATCATTTATATATATATATATGTGTGTGTGTGTGTGTGCTTGTAATGATTTAACTTAATTCAATAATTTCTCTTAATAATAATTTAATTCTATATTCTATCTCATTCTCTAATTCAAAAAAAGAGTTCATTCTTATTTCCTGATCCCCTTCCAAATTATCCTTTTATTTATTAGATCCCGCTCTCATAAAACTGGTTAAATCCGCTTTCTTACGATTATAAATCAGTCAAAACAATCCTTTCAGACTCCCTGTCTATTATGATATTTCTCCAGAATCCC
Organism: Nephila pilipes; assembly: GCA_019974015.1. Lineage (NCBI taxonomy): Eukaryota > Metazoa > Arthropoda > Arachnida > Araneae > Nephilidae > Nephila > Nephila pilipes. The sequence goes on along the minus strand of BMAW01053598.1, from coordinate 139,039 downwards.
TTATCCTGTACTACGTGTTTCCATGACGTTTTTTATATAATTTTCTTTATTATATAAAGGGATACTCTGAAAATTAGTACACTTCTTAGTGTCTCGCCATGTAACACGTACCGCGGTTAAACCGTGCAAAAATTACTTGATTCTTCGGCCCGACCGGCTGACCGACCTTGCGCAGCGTACCGGACATGAACAGCTAATAAAGAATGTTGAACTGGAATATGACTCGCATTCATCATTGATTAAAATTGTTTTCAACTACAGCCGGATTTAAATATCCTCAAGTAAATTCATTTCAACAAGCCGGTAGGATTGTCCTATCCGGGAGAGTGAATTAAAATTAAATCGTCATGTTTTGGCATAAAAAGCAGCGCGAAAGAAAATTCATTATTTATATATATATATATATCGAATCATTTAAAACAATTGCGTTGTTAATATCTTACTGTGATTATTCATTTGTCTGCTGGCGAGAATGCAGTAGTAATTTCTATAGAACCATTAAAATGGTAAAAGGAATTGTCTCAAAAGAAGTATTAACAACATAAACTAATTCCTTTGCAACACGAATAAACTCCAACACCAACTATTCAGTGATTAAAACGTTTTCGACTCTCAAATAAATTAAGCTGTCTAAAGAATATAATTGTGTACAAAAAATCAACTTGTTTAAAGCAGGATATTTTTAAAAAAAATATTAAGATACACAGAAGCACGTGTTTGAATCTTTAAATAAAAAGATTTCAAAAAGCCTTTCGTCTTTTTTTTTTAAAAAAAAAAAAAAATCATTAGAATTTTTCAATTCAAGATGGTTACTTTTTTGCAATTGCAACTGATGATTTTCGTAGAGGAAGAATTTCGGCTTTTTAAAAATTAATTAGTGACTTAATACTTCAAAATAAAAAATTGCTACAATATCTGTAAAGGAAGATTATGCTTTAGTTCAAGATTTTGAGGAGTCAAGAATAAAATGCATTGAAAGTATTTTTAGTCTTATTTTCAACGTCTTAAAATTTAAGTGGATTTGATTTTTTTCACTTATTTGTTATGTTAACCTACGCAAATTTTCCCCCGCGCCTTAGAATTTTTCATACTGTATTTTTTTTTTTTACCTTTAAACTTTTTACTATGAAGAACTTGAGGGGAAAAACTGAATTAACCTTAAGGTATCGTAAGTCTTAAAAAAGGAAAATCTCGATATAAAAGACTTAAATAAAAGAGGTTTTCAATATCATGTTTTTCTAGAAATTTCTTGAAAACTTTTCCGATTTTTTAACTCCTGTTTTTGTACACAATGAGCTACATTTAAAAAAAAAAAAAAAAAAAAAAACTAGTATTACTTTAGCGTAGAATAAATTCTGTAAGCTTTTGAAATGTTCAAAAATAAGATGAAAAAAAAATTATACGTTCACGTTACGTAACAGGACGTCAATTTCTATCTCAGCGTCTGACTGTTTACATATTTTCTTCACAGAGATATTCAAGATTGTTACATTTAATTATTTATTTGTTCTTTTCTAGAAAATTAAAGGCTTTTGTAAATGGAGCGATTATCGAAGAGGCACAAATGAAATTTTATTGTATCTCGTATTCCTCTCAATGGATGGGTTATGTCGTTCGAAAGGATAATTTTGGGTTTGGGGTGTTAATTTTAGGTTTCAATATGAGCATCTTACTATGATTTGAAATTAGAAGGCCAAGTGGTTCTTCGAATCAGGAATATGTATAAGCAGGCTTGCATCTTGCAAAATAATACATTGCAGGCGTGTTTCTTATGTATCAAATTAATCCTCCCTTCATTAATATAGGAAAATTAATGCTAAAAATATTTCACGACTAATACAAGATGCAAAGTAATAAAAACACATTTAATTCGCTAGAATTATCGTGGCTGCGATAGCCTATTTTTTTTTTTTTTTTGTTTGGTTTTATTAACGTCGTACTAGAAACAACACAAGGGCTATTGGCGAATGACCTCGGTCTAGTGACGAGGACGACACCTGAGCGGATAGCCCTCTCTCCTAACTTCCACACCGTGCCAACGGGATGATTTTGGGGCTCGACTGATTTAACGTGCATCAGCCCCGACCGTACTGCTAGTCTTTGGTGGTATCAACGCTCGAACCCGCAACTTGACGAAAACCACAGGCCACGAGTCCGCAGCCATGACCACTAGGTTACCACGACCACACGGTAGCTTGGTGGTATCATCGTTAACTCGCAGTGGGCATTGTTTTTGTTGAGTCATGGGTTCGATATCACTAAAGACCCGCCATATAGCAGGGGTTGATGCACGTTAAATATGTCGAAATCCTGAGTCCTTCTGTTTGTGGGGAGGGGAAGCTTGGAGATGTGTTATCAGGTGTTATCCTCGTCGCTTGGCTGAGGCTCAAGATTATGAAGTCCATCGCCAATAGCCCCTGTGTTGCATCTGAGTGCGATGTGAGCAAACAATCAATCAAAAAATTGTTACATCTCCCATTGTAACTTAAACAGCAACTTTTTTATATTCCGGGCAAGAGAAATACTTACATTTTAGGAAAACCTTTTAAGATTATTAACGAAAAGAAACTCTCTCGAAAACAATCTTCTTCTTTTTCCGTGTGTAAATATTCCCGACTGAGATCTAACATTTTCTCCTACCGCACAATCCAAGAAAATGTCATCAATTACATGCAAAGCACGTTCCTCTCTTTCTATGACTCGGCTTACAATTATCTTGAAATAACATTATAAATTCTAATTCTTCTAAATCAGTGCAATGGTTTTGGAATAAAAATTGAATTAAATTGAGCGAGATTCCTTGATTTGCGTTCATATTACGCTGTTATAATTATTCATTTATTTTGAGAGCATCAATTACTTTTTTTCAGATGTAGGAAATTGTATAGTTAAATTTATTTTTCTCTCTAATTAATAGTTTTTTTCTTCTAAAAGTTCATTCTATGTTCTCTTAATTTTACCTCTGTTTTATTTGTTTTTTCTGAAATTCGAAACGCTTAGTAATTGATCAATGCATAAATGATGAAAGTTTGTTCAAAAGACTTTTGCGGAGTGTTTTGATTTCATATTATTATTGACATTTCAATAATCAATTGTTTTTATTGCTGATTCATTATACTATATTAGGAGACATTACTATGTCAGTAAATTAATGACAAATCAATTTCGAAACCTTTTTAGGTAAAATTAGTAAAGCTGAAAAATTAAGTTTTTACGGCGAATGCATCTTCATCTTAACTACTCTTGTATTTTTACATTACGTTATTTCATGTTGTATTTTTGTCTAGAGTACACACATGATAATATACATTACATTTTCATATTATGTACGTTAATTTTATACACGTCGAAAGAATTTTTGTGTTTTATAAACAACTTATCCAACTTACTTAAATCAAAATAATAATCTATAAATAAGACTTGCTATCAGTTCGATCAGTAACTTTTTAATCAGAACTTGATAGGAACTGTTCTAGGTCTTGTTCTAGGTCTGTTCTTGATTGAAAATTCAATACATTAACAAATTAAAAAAAATAAAAAAAATATCATCCTAAATTAAAAATAAACAAAAAAAAAATTTAATAAAAATAAGCTAAAAAATTAAATACTATTATACAAATAATATTAATTCTGCAAAAAAGATAAACATTAATTAAAAATTACAATCAATTTAAGTACCGAACAACCTTAACCACCATAATAAAAATCAAGAAAAGATAATTATAACAATATAGAAATGGAGATAATATAAATTACTACTATTCCATACTTTAGAATAAGGATAGAGTCTGTAAATTAGTTTCACGGTACCAACTATCACATCTTCAGTAATAACATAATCATTATAAATAAAGGAGTAAACAAAAAAAAAAAAAAAAGAAAATACAAGCAGATTTTCAACAATAGAAAAATAAAAAAAGAATCTAATATAATTCAAATCGAAAAAAAAATTTAGCTAAAAAATCTATTCGAATAAAGTACACATAAAAAGCAATTTTAAAACTAGGAAAGTTAAACTGTAACCTTTACAACTTCATAGCTGTTTAAAAGCAGTTCAACTTCACGTAAAAACAATACGGTTAAAACCTTATCCTAAAACCGCCAAAACAAAGGATTGATTGATTGACTATACAAAAATAAATCTTTCATTGGTTTTACAATTTTTTAGACATTTATGTATGTATATTTTTGCTTTTTGCAGTTTAATTAAAATAGATTAATATTTATACAATGTTTATTTCCTTCCCTTTAAAATGATTGATTTTCTGGATTCTGCTAATTTTTCGTTTGTTACCATATTTTATTATAATGTAATTTACAAAAAAATAATGGTTTGATCAGAAATAACGTTACAAAAGCACTTTATTCCATTCTAAAGAATGGGACAGTATTAATTATATTATTTCCATTATTCTAAATTTTTGCTTTTCTTCAACAGTGCTTTCTTTTATAAGTTTTCAATTACTTAATGGATTTTTTTTTATTTAGTTTTTATGCTTTAATTTTAGTTTGTTTAATTAGTTATAATAATTGTTATGAAATATTAATTTTATTATACTTTTTTTTAATTGTTTCTTTAATTATGTAGTTTCTTAGATATTAACGTAGTGAATTTATAATTAATTTGATAAATTTGCTTCTGATGGGATATGAAATTTTGTGAATTATGATACCTGATGCTTTGTTAATATATATGCCGTGATACCATTATTGTTTACGTAATTAGTGAAGTCGCGTTTGTTGGATTCGTGAATTTAGTCGAAATATATTTTTCCCTTTTCAAAGTATAGGACAGTATCTAAATTACACATTACCTCCATTTTTTTTCATTTCCAATTCTTTTCTTCCTCCATTTTCCAATTCTTTTATTTTCTTTTGAGATTTGCTATATTTTTTAAAGTAGCTTTGTATTTAACTAGGTTGCAATTTTTAATTAATAGTTTGTATATGTTTTGAATCAAAATAATGTATAATTTTATTTTAGTAAACTTATGGATTTTTTTCCAATATAATGTTTTGTACATTTTTAATTTAGGATAATATCTTTAACTTAAATGATGTAATCATTTTAATAATTTAATAATTTTTTCATTTAATTCCGTAGTATTTTTTAGAGACTTTAGTTTATAATTTAGTTTGATTTTGTACAACTTAAAATAAATAATATATATATTTTTAAATACACTTTATAACAAAAAAAAAAAAAAAAAGAAAGAAAAGAAAACGATGCACCAAGGAGTTGCCCAACTATAATGAAATTTCGTATCCAAAGACATTTGCACCGAAAGACAAATGATTAAAATGCGGTGTCTAATGAATGAATAGCGAGAGCTGCAGCGCATCGGAACTGCGCACCCAGCAGGTGTATATAAGAAGCGATTCTCAATTTTATGGTTAAATTTTCTGTTGCTTTACGATTTAGGGTACCTTTCAAATACAGAAAAAATGCTTCGCCGCAGGATTCGAGCTCATTACGAGCAACTGTCAGAGTTTGAAAGAGTTCGTATCATTGGATTGAAAGAGGAAGGTTGGGGAAATCGGAGAATAGCTCGTCGTATGGGACGAAGCGATGCGGAGATTAAAAGATGTTGGCAACAATGGTAGATCAGCGTTATGATGGTAGCGATCGACCTAGGGTCACAGCAGATCGGGAGGACAGAATGATTGTCTGGTCAGCTGTCACAGCGCCTAATTCATCGTTATCGACCATCCGACGTGCAATCCGTACACGAGTGTCCACCGTGACCATTCACAGACGGCTAATAGATTGAAATCTACGCTCGTACCGACTGCTAAGCCACATACCACTCACGCCTGCACACTGTCGGGCCAGAATACAGTGGTGCTTGGCTCGATCAGTTTCGAATGATGCTGACTGGGGACGACGTGTTTTAGCGACGAATCCCGCTTCCAACTGTGTCCTGACGATAATCGAAGAAGTGTCTGGAGACGCTCTGGGTAGCGTGCCGATCCTGCTTTCACTATCACACACCACACAGGCCCTCAACCAGGAGTTATGGTCTGAGGTGCCATTTTCCTTGATAGCCGGAGCCCTTTGGCCGTCATTAGAGGCACACTTACACCACATCGGTACGTCGACGACATTCTGAGACCTGTTTTGCTACTGTTCCTTTTGCAGTACACTAGCCCCATTTTTCAGGAAGATAATGCTAACTTACAAACAACACGTGTGGCTATGAACTGTTACAGCTTGTTAAACACCTCCTTTGGCCAGCCAGATCTGTCTCTCCAATCGAGTATATCAGGGATAAGATGGGAAGACGACTGTATCTACCAAGAAATGTTGATGATCTAGCCCGACAATTCTAGAAAATTTCGAAAGAAATACCGCAGGAGACCACCAGGGAGCTTTATAACTCTACGCCACGACGTGTTGGGTAGCTTGCATCCAGGCTAGAGGTGGATCAACACGTTACTGAGCTCATTACTTTCTAACTATGTAACTCTGAAATAAATCATTCAATTTTTCTTAAATGTTAATCATTTTCTATTCTGTATATAATTTTCCTATCTGCCAATTTTTGTCTCCATCGGACAACTCCTTCTTGGTGCGTCTTTTTTATTATTATTTTTGTAATAGTATTATATATATATATATATATATATATATATATATATATACGAGGTAGGATTCAAAAATTCCCGGACTGAGCCTATAACGTGAACATTTTTTTATTAGTAGAGCAATTATCGTGACGTTTCTGTGTTATTGTGTTCTCCCCCTTTTCTAAAAGTGGTTTACTCCAAATCGCGTGGTCGATGGCTTGCCACGGCGTCGCATTTTGTAGGAGAATGCATTTAGTAACCAGCGATTGAAAGAAATTGCGTTTTGTTTGTTAAGCAGAGAATGAATATCAAATTTTGTAGTCGTTTGAGAAACGATGCTACGGAGACTTACGAAACGTTGAAGCATGTGTACGGCATTATATCGATAATGCAAGCTTTTGAGTGGCATCGATGTTTCATATAAAGGCAAGAAAAATATCGAAGATGACGAACTCTCTGGGCGTCCACAGACTTCCCGCACAGCTGAAAACATCGAAAATGTTTCTGCGGCGGTACGTAAGAACAAGTCTCAAACAATAGCTCAAATAGCAGAATTAGTTGGGATATACGAGGTCACATGTCAACGAATACTGACTATGGATGTTAACATGCATAGGGTGTGTCAACACATTGTTCCCCACATGTTAAACGAAGAAAAGGTAATTCGAATGGAAATGGTAGGAGATTTATTCACGGCTGTTGGCAAAGGTCCTTCCCTACTTGGCAGGATTGTTACTAGAAATGTTGTTTTATAATAACACCCTCAATCTAAGACAGCATCGGCAACGTGGAATCACAATCTCCTCGCAAGCAGAAATTCCGCCAAGACCGCTTTAAATGGAAAGTCATGCTAGAGTGTTCTTCGATATCCAAGGCATTATGCATCTCAAATTTATTCCTGAAGGACGAACTGAGAATAAAGAACTCTATGTAGACATGTTGCGTCGTTTGCATGAGTCGATTCTAAAAAGAGACCAAAATTTTGGGCTGAGCAGTCATGGGGGCTTTTGCATGACAACGCTCCTGCACGCCGATCCCACTCCGTCACCGACTTTCTTGTAAAAACAAAAAAAACTGTTTTGCCACATCCTCCTTAGTCCCCTGATCTAGTCCCTTGCGACTTCATCCGCCCCTTTACTGAACTGGTACGTCGTACATCTTCAATTTCAATCTGCAGATGAAGTTAAAAGTGCATCGCAGGCTGAATTAAAGGACATGACGAAAATTGGATTCCAGAAATGTTTCGATGACCTTTACAAGCAATAGAAAAAAATATGTTATTGTTCAAGGGTCTTATTTCGAAGGAAGATGTGTTTCAGCAATTTAATTGGTAATATTTTTTTAAGTTACAAACTCAGTCCGAGAACTTTTGAATCCTACTTCAAATATATTTATTTATATATATATATACGAAGTAAGATTCAAAAGTTCTCGGACTCATTCTATAACCTAAAAAAATATTACCAATTAAATTGCTGAAACACATCCTCCTTCGAAATAAGACCCTTGAATAACAACAAATTTTTGCTATTGCTTATATATATATTTTTATATATATATATATATATATATACAAAGTGAATCATACTAACTCAGCTTATGGTTTTGATTTTAGAACATGAATATTTAAATTTTAATTAATTATTTTTGAATTAATTAAGATAAATTTACAAATTTTTTGGTTTATATTCTATTTAATTTTTGGTGTTTTATTCCATCATATGGTATCTTTTGTAAAATAATTTGCTTAATGAGAAGGTTTGGATGCTTTAAAAGGAGTTTAATCGCGAATAAGTGTCATAATCTAGCAAAAAAAAAAAAAGAAGGTGGAAAAAAAAACAGCATTTTTAAAGAACACTACTTGCATCTACTTTTTCTTTTATGTTTTTTCTTAGTGACAAACAGTCAAAAAATACATCGGAAGAAAAAAGTAAAAGTTTTCCGGTAGCTATGTATCTGTCTAAACTTTGACTGTGTGATAATATTTGTCAAATTAGAGAAAGTTAGACTTGATTACTTTGTTAGTAAAAAAAATCTAGAAACATTGTTTTGAACTATTTTTCTTCTTTTTGCTTGTCTTATAGTTACACTCATGACTTTCAACCGCTTTTTTAAGTGTGTGTAACATGCCGCTCAGAAAAATCCATACTCAAAAATATATTAAAATCCTGAAACAAATTTCATTGCAATATAAAAACCAAAGCCGATTTCTTTAAAACAAAGAAATAAATTTTCTTTTATATATTAAGATAAATATTATCATCAATTTTTTACGACTAATTTAACTCTAAACAAACAAGAAATGAGTCACTCTTTCGTAAATATTTACTGTTAAATTACATCCAAAGAAAACAAGCGAAAGAGATTTTTGCTTACGCTTTATCACCTTTAAAAATATTAAATTCTGATTTTTTTACGAAAATGCTACATTCAAGATTATCTGAGGCCCGTTTAAATATTTAGTAAGAATCTAGAGCCATATATATATATATATATATATTATATATATATATATAAGTTTATCTCGAAAATCTTAAGTGTTTCCTTTCGAATCTTCCATAGAGATTTCAAAATATCATGCAATTTCATATGAAACCTGTCTTTCCAAAATTGCTTATAAAGTAAAATATTCATTTTTAGTAAGACATTCATTCTGTCGCGAAATATCCACGTTTGATATTTTTCGTCAAGAGATTTCATTCTATTATTGTGGAACGTTCTCGCGGCTTATTCCCGACTGATATTATACTTCTAAGATAAATTATTTTTATTACATCGATGTTTTTGCTTTAATGTAGAGATTTTGTTTCTTTTTTATCGTAAATAATGGATAAAACAACGAACAACGGCTCAGGTACTTTGAAAGGAAGTGTATATTTCTCATTTGCATTCCTCAAGAAAGAAAGAAACCCCAACAGGACAGGATCCTTCTGCATACCAATGTCATGCAAAACTTTTGCAAAGGGATTCAAAATATAATTTAAAAAGGGCAAATATTTCGAAATAGTACCAATTCCAGGCCATATCAGGAACATATTTTCTTTCCCAAGTGGATGAAGAGGGTAACCATATTTTAAAAAAATTGTTAAATAATAACAACGAAACGAAAAAGAATGTCAAATAATTTCCTTTAAAATATTTTAGTCTACACTATTTCAGGTAACGTTTTTGAATTTTTGAGAAATTAGGAATTAGGATAATTTTTAAATAGATTTAAATTGTCTTAGGGGAACTAGCTTTATTTAATTCATTAAAAGTCTAAAGATAAATTTTATTTTCAATCAAACTTTTCATGTAACTTTACAAATGATCGTTATATATAATATTGACCCCAGTTTTTTAAGAATGTATTCTGTTTTATAAAGAATTCTAAAGTAATTTTATTTATCAAATTTGATATGAAGAATGGCTTAGATTAACTCGCATCGAACGATTCTCAGAGAACAAGGTAAAATAATGGTAAATAAGATAATATTATCCAGATAGAATGTAGAGTTCAATAAATTGACTATTGACATATTTATAAAACTATGAAGGTATTACTACTCCCAAACTGTATTAGAAAGGGAAGAACAAAACTATATGCTTCATTTCACCAAACACACACACCGTTACAGGAGAACTAACCCTCCTTTTACAACACTGGAAACACTCTTCACTGCTGCCATAAAGGGTTACATAAACTCATACAAAGAACTAAATTAAGTATGACAAATAAAGAGGTATCAATAATTATTTCCGCATGAAAAAATGAAAAATAGTGAAATCCAGAACAGATTTAGTGCTTATCTTCACACCAGATGCAAATCTAAGCTTAGCGTCAATAATACATTATCAACGAACTAAAAAAAAATGTTCAAGAAAACGCTAAATCTTCATTTGTTTATTAACAGAGTAATTTCGTAATAGCAGATGGATTGCACATTCGTGGCTAGATCTCAGTAAAACACATGATGTCTAATAATGCGAGTTTGCACAAATAAAATCTAACATCGTTTTGAAATTTCATACGCGATGGTATAAAATTCTGATGACTCAGTCGTTATCTTAGATACTTTTCGTCGAACTCTACCAACTGATTATATCAGAAGATTAAAAGATCGGTAGCCACACATTTTTTTCTGACTCACTGTATAGCTGTTGCTAAAGGACTTTATATCGTATCTATTACTCTACATTCAGCCAGTTAACCATTTCATAACTGCTGGCTAGTTTTCACGGTGGTAAGCACGAAAGAATCACTAAACGCCACAGATTTACATCTCTTCAGAGTTACAAGTGATGAACCAAATATATCATTTATCAAGTGAAGAAGAAGATCCCTGCTGCTGCTATCTTGCTCTCCTAACTTTCACATTATGGCACGGGAAGATTTTAAGGCCAATCTATTCATAACATCTATTGGTTCGGTCCCATTTTTTCTCAGGATTGTATTTTGAAGGAATTGGCATTTAGTACATGACTTAACTCGTCATGGAATGTATAACCTTCTCGATTGGGAGATCTCTTTCTCTCTCTCGAACTCATCAGGAGACAAAATGCAAACTCAAATGTCATTTTAAATTGCTGCTAAGAATCAGATGGTTAGTTAAATATATATAGATAACACTAATGATCTATTTCGTATCTGTAATGATTCATGAATTGAATCAAATTGAAATTGAAGGGAAAGAAGTATAATTAAATGCGCATAAAAACTGAATTTTGTATCATTAAGTCATTTTTAGGGTTATGTTACATTTTTTTTTATTTATTCAATTTTCTTTTATTTTCCCACATACATTTCAATTAAAGAAAATTATAAAATCTTAAAATTAAAATTTAAATTGTTCACCTGTTTACTTTGGAGTTCATACCGAATAACACGATTTTTCGAGTACAGTACTCTGTTTTAGCTGATGATTGATGACTTATGTGAAATACATACTCATGACAAATATATATATATATATATATATATATAGCCAACAGAAAATTTATAATAAATATATATAGATAACAGAAACCTCAAGTTTTTCATAAAAAAAAAAAGATGAAATATAACAAAATGGTTTAATTCCAATTAGATTTAAACAGCGTAGTAAAATTGATATCAAAGGCGTTTGAAAAATTTAGACTTAAATTGGAATATAAAAAGTAATTAAAATTTAAAAATAAATTAGATATCCAAACAAGTTTCATAAAGTTAAATTATAAATAACATATATATCACAAAAAGATCTGTTATCAAAATAATACTGCTTATGTGTTTTACTTTATTTTTCTTTTCCAAGATTTCGATAGAATTTTTTTTATCATTAAAAATAATATAATATTAACAACAAAATAATATTAAAAAATATATTTGAAAAGGAGCATATATATTTCTGTCTGGTAAAAATCTCTATATCTTTCAGATGGACTAATACAGATGGCAATTACACTTAAAAGAAAATTGCGAGACTCAAATTAATCTTAGAATCGCATGTAACAACACCGAAGAAAAGATAATTATTTCTTGAAATGAATAATTTATGTCAGAAATATATCTCTGGTACTTTCAGTCTATATTCGACAGTATTTCACCATCTTTGTAGATCAAAGGCTGTAAGACTCCCTACGATGTTCAGAACTTCATTTCACAGTTGCTACTTGTAAAATCGATTTTATTTCTTTTAAAATTAGATGAATTCAAAATCATACACCTATTCATTGTTTTGTTTTATCAACATTATTTTTCAAACATTTGGGCTTCATTTAATTGCTGAAAATTGTATTCCCTTAATTAATTTCTACCAATACATTTCTAAGCAAATCGTTTCAGAGAGATAAAATATCAAATAATACCCTTCATCAAGATAATAGCGAACAATTGATATTTAATACAAACTCAAACTATATTATTCCCTGATGTTACAACCAACAGGAAAAGGAAAATCACAGTTAATTGAATACAATTTCATTCGATAAACACAGATAAAAAACAATGTACTTAGAAGATATACATTAGAAAGCTATTTCAGAATTTGTGAAAAGGTTTGTCATTGAATTCATTTTGAATTTATTGATCAACACTCAGAACTATCAGTATATTTAAATATAATAATTATCGGTAATATCAATTAATGCATTAATTTCTTGATATTTTTATATTTGCGCTCATTATTTGTTCAACTTTGATTTAATAAATTTTATTAATTATCAATACAACTTATTACAATATTAAATCATGAGATTTGTTTTGAAGAATTAAATTTTTTTATTTCCTCCCTTGTTTCATATATTTAAAATCATGACATAAACTTCGAAGTTCTTTAAGAAGGTTTTTTTTTTTTTATTTAATTTAAAAATTGTAGAAAAAAAGAGAGAAAAATAAATGTTTATATATATATATATATATAAACATTTATTTTTTATGGAGAATTATTATATAATTATATATTATATATTAATTATAAACATTTATTTTATATATGGAGAATTCAATAGTGATCCATCTTCGTTTATCTCCAAATTTGGCTATAGACAATTGATTGATTGTTTATTAACGTCGCATTAAAAAGCAATGCGAGCTATAGGCGACGGACCTTGTAATTTTGAGCTTTCATCAAGTAACGAGGACGACACATGAGTTAGCATTTTCCTCTCTAAATTTACTCACCACTCCTTCCGGAGGATTTGGAACTTCGACAGATTTGACATCCCTCAGCTTGCTACATGGAGGGTCTTCAACCGCGCAAAGACTCAGTTCTTTAAGTCGAATCGTGTTTCCTACCACTGGAAATTTAGAGCACTAATATAAAGAGCTCGCGATCATGACCATTGAGTTACTGCAAAGAAAACAGTGTAATTATTCCTGTAAAACTATAGATTAAAAATACATTAAGCAACATGCATTTTTAATCTATAGTTTGACGATGACAGAGAAACATGTGGTGATGATTATTCGTAATTTTGCACTATCGGTCGAATTTTTAGTTTTTAGGTATTGAAGAAATTGACTGATTGATTTCATTAACGCCTTACTAGAAGAAACACGAAGGCTATTTGTGATGTACCTCATAATTTTGAACCTTGGTCAAGCTACGAGGTCGACACCTGCGCTCTAGCACTTCCCTCCTAAGTTCCACACCACGCCAACGGGAGAATTTAGAGCCTGGACAGATTTAACTTGCATCAGCCATGGCTAAGAGGCGGGTTTTAAGTGGCATCAAAGCTCGAGCCCACGACTCGACGAAAACCACCGCACGTGAGTCCGCAACCATGACTACTAGGCTACCGAGGCCGTTGATCACATCGTTCCAAATTTTTAGGGAGCTTTTCTGATGCGAGGATGGAATCTTAAGCATATTCTTACCAAAAAAATGTTTCACAATTTTTTAATGGTTTTTTTTCCCCAAAACTCCCCTTTTTACCTTTAGCAAATGGCAGTAATATTGATTTACTTGAAAAAATTGACTTATTTTCTTGAAATTAATTATTTTAGTTTTTTTTTAAAAATGTTATGTTTTTAATAATATGTAACAATATTTTTCAATGTTAATTAACAATGATGAAGCATTATTTTACTTTACTTAACAAGCTAGATCTCGAATGAAATATTGAGAAAAATTAAGATTCCTACACCATCGGATGTGTAAATTAATTTGTCGCTTTTTGACATTTTTTTAATAGCACTAAAAAGCTTCAATTGAGTCGGATTTCTTAAAAAAATTTTTCATCCTGAAATTTGTTGATTCAAACAAAACGATAACCACACGGGAAACGGAATGAACAAATTTCCTCCTTTTAATAAAATTAACGAGAAAAGTATTAATTAATGTGACTAAATGCAAGTTTTAGACTGCGCAACCATGGAACGAATTTTATTTCCCCCTTCACACTTTTGTTTACGATTTCCGCTCCGCTAATCATAATTTTGGCACATATTACGTCACGGTCAGTGTGTGTTTGAGATTATTTATTTTCCTTCGCATAGATTCCTTTGGAGATCAATGTATTTATTCATTTCTTTGTTCCTCCTGTAAGTATACACGGAAATACTTTTTTCTTACTCGTATTTACTGAAAAAAAATTCTAAAATTTTGGTTGTTATTTCTATACATTATTTATGTATTTGGTTAAATATTATTACTCTTTAAAAATATTTTATGCTTATTAATTAGATTATAAAGTTTTTAAATTTGTTCCAGTGCAGGAATTAAATGTAAAACTCACACTTTTTGAATTTTACTTTCAGGTTAAGATCTTAATGTAACATCTCATCACTAATTGCAGCTTCATTAAAAAATTTATTATTGTTATTTTATAAACCCCAATATTTTCGGAAAATACTTAACTTTTTTAAATGTTAAATCTTTAAAAAATTTCTTTAGTTAATATGAACTGCAGACTCTTCTCCCAATGGTTTTAAATATATGTCTTACTTTTGCTGTTTTATTTACTAAATAATTCTTTCTTTGGAAGCTAATTTACTATTCACTTAAATTTACTCAAAGTATTATCTAAAATTGGTTCTCATTATAAACAAAAATTATCCTTCCATCAGAATCATTATATTTTTCACTTCACCAGTGTGAAGAACGGGTATACCAACTAGTTACTTCAAATAAAAGAAATATTTTCAAAATAAATTTATGAAAAGTGATTATAAATGTCTCATTATTTGAACAAACAGTGTAAGTATATTTATACTTCCGTACAATTTTTGATCAAAACTTAATGAGGTGAAATAATCTTTTTTTATTTGAAAAAACTGATCAAATTATCTTTGTGTGTGTGTGCTAATTTCGTAACTTTCAAGTTCATTTGTCATTTAAAAAATTTAATCTCTTCAAAAATGTGTTGGTTTTAAGTATTTTAAGCACATTTTTAAAAATAAACATAATAAAATTTATTTTAATTTTAAGTTATTTTTTTTCTAAATATATAATAAATTTAACTTTATTATTGACATAAATAAAAAGTTTGCTATATATATATTAAAAGTTAACAAATAAATCAAAATTTAAAAAAAAACATTAGATGATGCTTAATTACACATTACATACAAATTACACATTCATCAAACTTAATTTGTATTTCTTAAAGAAGGAATGAAGTAATTTACTTTGTTAAAGGTAATTAGCAAAATTGCATTTTAAATAAATTAAAAAACTGCTATTTGTATATAATTTTTTAAAAAATTTGTTTTTTATAATTATTTTGTTTTGATGGGAATTTATATCAATCAAACTCTTTTCAAATGTTTTTGCTAATCATCATTTTGACAGATATTTACATAAATGTTGTTCTATTTTGCATCCCATCAGAAAATCCTGCAGTTGAAGAATAATGAGATTACTTTTTACATACAAACAAAAATGTATGGAATATCGAATATTATGAAGAATATATAGTTATCGAATATATGTACTATATAGATATATAGAGAGAGATTTATCGACTTTATAAATATTTTTAAAAATCATAACATTTCAACGATTTATCTATTAGTATTTTTGATTAAACTTATAAAGATATTTATAGCAGTTTTAAATACATTTTTACATCAGCCTTACATATAGAGATAAACATAACAAATTTAAATCCTTTACATTACGAACTTCTTTTATTGCAAAATGTTTACTTAAAACAGAAATACAAGTTGAATGAACTTAAAAATATGATTTTAATAAATTAAACGTTAAAAGTTTGTTTAAAATATCTTATTTTCAAAAAAGATAATAGCTGTTTTCAATCTATTAGCATTTTTGTATGACAACCATTTGAAAATTTTGATGATGGGTAATGTAATCTTGTAGTAATACATACCTTAGACAGTTTTACTTTAACGAACGTTAATCAATATATTTTATGTGACATTATTTAATGGAGATGATACGTTGCATGGCATATTTTTATTAGTTTGACATTTTTTGATATGTAAGATTTCGTCAGAACAAAATATAAAGTTTTATCTACAATTACTGTTTAAAGTCTACCCTCCATTCACCAGGAATTTCTTAAAAAAATAAAATCATTAGAATAAAAATACAGATGGAGAACAGATGTAATTTCTTATTTCTTATTACATCGCTATTTTAAAGTAAGGAAAAGGAAAATAACTTGTCTGAATTAACAAACCCACAAAGGAAATAACATATTTCTGTATAATGACCATTTAATCATATAAAAAGAAGTAGAGGCAAAAATAAAAAAATTATGTATTCAGTTATCATTGTTTCTTTTTAGAGATAGATTTTAGAATAAATTCTTATCAAATTATTCAAAATTTTTTGACAAGTTATTGTATTTACCTTCTAAATTAAAACTGACATTTAAAGCCATTTTGAAGAAAGACAGTTATTTGCTCAAGTTTTCAGAATTCGTCCTCGTTTTTTGTTCTTGTTTTATTTAATCTTCTAAAAATTCTAGATAGGAGAAAGAGTCATACTGTATAAAGTAGGAAAAGTTGTTAGCAAGTCAAATAGATACCGCCAGATGGCTCTATGATAGGAAAAAAAATATTCAAATACGTTTGCGAATTCTCGTAAGATATAAATTGATTCTCTTTGAACGAGCAATGGATATCAAAAGGTGCCGATTTGAATAAGAAACAAGCATTAATACTTACTCGTTTGAAATACTTCTTATGGAATATTTTTGTTCCTTTGAGTATGGAGAGCAGGTGTTAAATTTATCGTCTTTTCTAAACATTCGAAATAGAATCATTCGTTCAAGAACACATCGATAATTTTTTTCTTACTTTTGGAAGGATTTGCACTGTTCTTATTTACGCCAGAAGACAGCGTAAAAATTCTTGCAAGAATTGAGGTAAAGGAACATTAAAACTATCAAAAGAAAACAAAAACCTATCAAGTCAAAGATTGATATTGAGTCAAAGATTTTACTTAATAAATAATGCAAGCTTTTAATAAGAAGATATGAATAAAAGCAAAAATATGTAAAGAATTCCAATTTTTGGAGGAAAAAGTTAATTTAATATATATAGTTATATACATACAAATAACGTTCAGCGAAACGTAGAAAAATTATTGTCATTTTTACTAGCATTTTATATTCAGTTTAGATACATAAAAATTAAAGTACCAAAAAAGTATTGATTGTTTAAAGTAAAATATTATACTCCTAATTATTTTGACTTTAATCTGATAATTTTAATATTTATGTCTGTGTAAAATTCATTTCCATGTTCAAACAAGAATTTCTCAACTTTTCAAATTTATTATAATACCCAGTTTAATTTGATCTCTCGAAAGTGCAAGTTAAATTATACTTGTCAAAGGAGCAGTTAAAATAATATTTGCTAGTCTGTAGATATTAAAGCATTAATTTAAAGTATATTAATGAAAATGAATTATTATACTCACATTTAATAGTGATTAAGGTTTATGTAATTGCATTAAATAGAAACCATTATGAATAGTTAAATTTTCATTCCTCACTTACATATAAGGATGGAGATCGTAAGAACAACTTGTTGGTTTGAACTAGTTCACCGTAAAGAGCGAGTCAGTGGTCTATCAGTACACTAGAAATCACTCGGAATTGGAACGACTAGAGGGAAATCCATCATTATCCTAGCTGCCCACTGTTTGCTGCCCAAGATTTCCATTTTCTTACTCATTTCATTGTAATAAAAATCCATGTCGAGCTTCATATTCCATCTGTCGTCAAACAATATAATTTCAAAAGTCAATTTCAAAATTAAAAAACAATAAATTTGAGTTTCCTGTTCTAAAGCCAGGACCTAAAAAGCGAAGCTCTCTGGTATTGCATCTGCTATTACAAATCATCAACTAAGCGATATATCTGTATTAAGTGATAGTGTTTTGTAGTAAGTTATATAAATTATTGCAACGATAATGAATCTACTAACAATATTGTGGGATAAGTACAAACAAATATTGAGCAATTTACTAATTAAAAAATATGACGTCAGGTACTTGGAAGTACATTGATAAAATTATTGACAAAGAATTTGCAACGCTTTTCTGCAGTTGAGGATTCAGATTACCGAACATAAAATTATGCCTTAAATTCTTAATATACTTTAACTTTATTTGGATATATTTAAAATTTTGTTTTATGAACCTAAATTACATGTGAACAGGTTAAATATATATAGTATAAACATGTTAATAAATTTTGTGGAATATTTAATAGGGTATGTGTAAGGGGTAGCAATAATTATTGTAAGAAAAGAACAACAAGTTCTAATACAGAATAATATAGAATTCTATTAGAAAATCTATGTTCTTTCAAGTATTGTAGAATTTATCAAATACTTGAAAGAACTGAAGAGATGAAACAGTAAATTTAATACGAATAATTTTTAAAATATTGGAGGAAAGACGGAAAAAAAAGTTCTGAGAGAAGGGTGAAAAAACTCCAAAGCGATTTAATGAACCGTAAAGTTAAAATTTTTCTGCAGAACTCTAAAAAGAATTCAAAAATTAAAACTAGGATATACATTTTTTGTATCAAGAACATAATAATCAATATAAGTTATACTAATTAGCAAATTACGTAACTGAAAAACAGCAATGACAGAATCTTTAAATAATTATTAATAAAAATTTCATAATTCATATACATCTTTTGATTTTATATTATTTACACTGAAAATACGAAACGAGAAATTCTAAATTAGAAATGTAGAGATGGTTTTTATTTTTAAGATAGGATTTAGTTTTACCCTCATCTGCATAAAGGTTCTGTTTAGGAGAGAGGTTAGAGCCCTTTCCCCTTTTTTTAACACAATTTTTTCTAGTTTTCTTTTATCACAAATTCTAGTTTTATTTTATCACAAATTAATTTAGAAGAAATGCCACAGATCATTTTAGGAAAAAGCAATTCAATTGTCCAGAAATTCTCTAGTGTATTATAATATCCGTTATGTATGTAAGTAGGGATTAGAATTTTTGTTCTTTCGGACGAACTTTTCTTTCTTGTTCCTGTTCATTTTTAAAAAACTGGTCTTTAGTTTGTTGACATATACTTTATATGTATGAATATCCCTCTATGAAAATTCTGGCACAGAATAAACGTTTTTCTTACTAGAATTAAAAATATCATTACGAATTTCTGAAAATAAGTTGAAAAAAGAATAAATAAATTGTTCTTTGCAGTACATTACAAGGAATAAATTTTGCCACCAAAGAAGAAAATAATTACATTTTTTCAATTAAATATTAGAATTAAGGCAAACAATAAAATAATGAAGTATAAAAAATATTCTCTTCAAGTAATAAATTTAAAGAGAACAAGAGATGAATTATATTAAAGAAAATACATTTTAAGTTGAGAATGTAGTAATTACTGCCATAAAACGAATTAATGTTTATATTAAATAAATTTCAATCCAATAAGAATTTAGGAAAAATTTATGGTTGATTCTTGAAAATTCAGTTTTTTTCTGGTGAAAGCAGGCATCCAACATATACACAAAAATTGTTACGATAAAATTTTGAAAAGTGGTCGATTGACCATTTTGACTAAAACAATAGCCCCTTTGTTGTCCAACATAACCTTGTGAATTCTCCAAAACAGATAATATTTAAAAGAAACATTATATATAATAATTGACCGAATTTAACTTATAAATATTATTAACAAATAAAATAATTATAAAATTCAATGAAACAAAATTTTTGTTTATCAAAGTCTAAAGTCTTTCGAGTAATGTTGTTTGTTTAATAATAAATGGATGAAAAGGCTCTTGCTACAAATAATACCGAAATAATTTTCCATAAATTCACCTTAAACTCCAAAAGCGTAATCAAATCATAAATTAAAAAACCTTTGAGTTGAACAAACTAAGATGCAGGTATTAAGTAACAAAATTGCAGTCATAATATTTATACTATCCTTCGCTTTAAAGCTTGGAAGTATCAAGTTTTATTGACCATTAAAAGAGTTTTAAGAAACTTTCATGCCATGTTATTTATTATAATATCAAACTGTTTATTCTTTTATATGTTGGTAATGCTTTGTTATAGAATAATTTTCAAATAATTTCTAATTTTCCATCTTTAATTCGAAGAATCTAGGTCAAGGATACGAATGACCGATAAATAATTCTCTTTTCGTTAAAAAGTAATGATATGTTTAATGATGCGTACAGGTAATACAGGCATTCTTGATTTAAAAATTGAATTGAAAGATAATCATATTGTTCTAGTAAAACTTTAAGTTATTTTAATGAAAGTGATATTTAAAATTTGATTTTTTAAGGAAATATGTCATATTTTAATGAAGTTTGCATTTATATATACCCGCCATTTTAATGCTTAATATCAGCTTTTAAACGATTTTAATTAATTACCTTTTCAAATCTGTGCAATCGTAAGTGCAGAAAAACCGCATCGCGTTCAAAATATTAATAAATTTTATCGTAATTTTTACAGTATTTATATGTACAAAATAGTATTCAATGGGGGTCATACCTTTTTATGTTTACCACTTTCTCAGTTGTATGCTGCCTCCTTGAACAGTTTTACATAACTAAATTTTAACATATTTAATACTGTTAGCTCAACCCATCGAGTCCTTTCCCGTAATTGGTTTTTATTTTGTTTTCATCATGTCATTAAATTCCTTATTTGTAAGTTTCTTCTCTTGCTCTGTTGCTGTTGAATTTTTCATTGCGTCCAACATCCTATTGCTCCTCATTACTTGAAATCTTTTTTCAGCATGAAATTGCCTAAATTGCTGGCCCTTTCTAGTATGATTGAAACACATACTGTGAGAAAAGGGACAATTGAGTAGGTTAATATTTTTTCCGAAACAATATCATAATCACCTATGAGCAAATAAATGAGCATTTATTTGGAGAAAAAAAAATTTCTACTTCTCTCTATTTTGGAGAAAAATTATCGAAGTATTAAATACAACCTAAGATACAGAAATTGGCGCAACATGAAGGAGTTGTCCAATTGTGTAAAAATGGGTGAGTAGGATGAATATGCATAGAAATATTTAAAAATAATTGGATTACTTGTTTCGGAATCAATGAAAGAGAGAAAGTCTCTAAGGCTAAGAGAAAGTCTCTAAGACTTCTAGCCTGGATGTAAGCTGTCACTTGGCGTGAAATAAATTGATAAAGTTCCCGAATAGTGTTCTGCTTCATTTGTTGCAAATTGTCTCCAACTTTTGGGATAAATCGGTAACATTTTGGAATCGTTTTAGGTGCTTACTCAACAGTCCCAAAAGTACTCTATGTTGGAAGAGATCAGGTGATCTAGATGGTGAAGGAAATATTCTATGTTCACCATCCAATCTTCAGTTGGGCGTTATCCAGCTGAAAAGCAAGTTCGGTATTACCTACAAGAAACTGCAATACAAAGGTTCATAGAATTTCATCTATGTACCACTGTGTTGTAAGTATTCTAATATTGACAGGCGTAGGAATTCGATACCCCACCATATGTACCGCTGTGTTGTAAGTATGTCGAGATAACTAGCAAAGGAGTCCGACTATCAAAGAAAATGACCCTGCAGATCGTATGTGCCGCTGCGTTGTAAGTGCGCAAAGATTGACTAAAGAAGGAGTCCGACTGTCAAAGAAAATGGGAGACCATAACGCCCTGTTGTGAGCCCATGTGAAATGCGATAATGAGGATAAGGTTTCTATGCTGCCCTGGGCGTCTACAGACATGTCTGCCTTCGATCGTCAGCATGTATTAAATTGAATAAGAACTCGTCACCAAAGACTAAGATTCCATTTGTTTTCTGAAGATCAGAGTAAACGTGTCTATAGAGGTCCAGGGGAAAACAGAAACCCTATCCTGGTTATTACGTGTTTCTAAATAATTTTTAGAAACATTTTGGTAACATGGTTGTGAATTTTAAAAATATTTAACCATACTTTCACAAATTTGAAGAATAAAAATCAAGCTCATAAAAACTCTATGAGTTTTTAATTTTTCTTGATGAAATTTATCACAATATATAATTTATGTAATTGATCTAGATTGGAGAGTCCGCATTAAAAACCGCATATATAGGATTAATATTATGCTCTCTAATTCAAGATGGAGAAAAAATTGCAATTTCAATACGCGTTACGATATAAGCTATGTTGAATACACAGTCCTGTTTAAGTTGAAATTATTAATTAATCATTATTTTCATCAAGTGTACCTTATATTTTGATAGCTGAAGATTATCTGTATTGAGACAACGGGGTTTAAAATGACTTTCTTTAATTATGAGTATTCTCAAAGTATTATTTCGTATTCTTATTAAGAACTAAATCAATTTTCATTAATTAAAATTTTTAACGAATAAGTCAGAATTGACATTTCAAGAATATTCTGCCTTAAAAATAGTTTTTTTTTTAATTATTAAGACTGTATTTTACAACGCTATTGAAAATCAATATAATATTTTTCCATCGCTATTTATTCATAAATAATGAATCAACAAGGTTGTCAAATGATGGATTAAAAGTTGATGTTTCCATTTAATTGTCTTACAAATAAAATTAAAAGTATCTGTATATTATTATATATGCTGTTTATTTTAGTAATAAATTATTTAAGATTTATTTCCTCTGTTTTTCCTACAAAATAAAAAGAAAACGTATGAAAACTAGGTATCAAAAATTTATTTTATAGTTTTTATAAAAATTCTTTAAATTATCTGCATAATAACGAAGAATATTTTCTGTGTTCACTTAAGCATTCTATTTTGAATTTTGCAAAATATCTATTGATCAGTTATTGCGAATTGCTAATTTTCCACCAATAAGTAAAAAAAATAATAATAAAACCATATTTTGAAATTCTAGCAGGTTGGCATTTTAAGAAAGAAAATCTTATTAGTAAAAATTACAACAAAACTCTAAACTATTTTCTAAATTATGTAACAAATCAATTGCTGATCGTGAAAATAGATGAGAATATTAGTTAAGAGTGATTTTACATAATATATTTTCTAACTGCCTTTTCTTCGATAGCTTAAATTCTCTATTTACTATTTCGTCACTCTTGTGAAGATATTATGTCGACATCGATTTTTTTATATTTATTTTCTTGGAAACGAATCACAATGTTCTTCTGTTTTGTCGTCCAATGATTCTGTAGTATTACATTTTTATTTATTTCATCCTTAATTTAAAACTCTGAAATCCCTTCTCAAATAAAAAAAATATTTCCAATTACTTTCAAATAATGTTTCCAACTTCATTTCTGATGGTACAAAATAAAATTAAATGCACTTTTTTTAAATTAAAATAAGTATGTTCAATTAAATATTCTGATAAATTTTAATCTATTGTAATAAATTTAATTTAATAATAAATAATAATAAATAATCTCTGATAAATTTGAAAAATGTATTTTTTTTAAATTTGGCTATTAATTCATGACACCATTTACTATATAAACTATTTCTGTAGTAGCGTCCATCACTCCTACTGTTAAAACACTTTAAAAATTGCAAATAAAAACATTTTTTAAAGGCTTTTGAAAAATTTATAAAGTATTTAAATACTGTTTTATAATAACCAAAATGCCTTCATATCTTCACTTATTTATTAAACTAAGTTTACACCAGGAATAATCTTATATAATCGTCTGCTTTATTTATTCTGACTTAAAACTCGAAAATAAATCTAACAATTCTAAAAAAGAGACTACTCACATTCAATATAAAAATCTTCAATCAAAAGCAATTTGCAAAATATTTGAATACTGGTTCAAATTAACAAAAATCATAGATAATAATCTAAAATAATCCTCTTACTTATTTATTCAGAAAAATTCGAAAATGAATGCAACAGTTCTCAAAAAGAAACTTCTCTATTTCGTCTTCACATTGAACGAAAATAGGGAAAAAATAGCTTTCTCTCTCTTGACTTCGAGATCACTCTGTAAAAGTAAGATTCTTCTTGTTCTCATGGGTAATCTTTCTTCTTCCACAGAAGTTGAGTAGTTTCGTCTCTGCCGAAACGTTTTTGAAGTCTCAAATGGGAAAAGGACAGTGACAGATGAAATCGTGATTGACAGAAAAACCGTGGAAAAAAAAGAATAAAAAGTAATGTGTAGTCATTTTTGTGGAAAAAAGGTGATACCGTTTTTTTTTTTTTTTTTTTTTTTTTTTTTTTTTTTTTTTTTTTTTTTTATTATTATTATTATTGTTATTACTATTATTATTAAATTGTAGAGAACCAAGATTTTGAAAAAGAGGTTCAGACAAAAATGATTTTTGTATTATTTTGAGAGATTTAAAGATTAACAAAAAATTGAATAGATGCGTAGCAGTCAAGTTTCATATTTAAAGCTTTGTATAAGTCAAAATTACGATCTTTGTAATTGGGTTATAATTCTTGGATGTGTTAGATATGGTTAACTTACTATATAAGAATTTATGTGGCAAAAAATATATATGTTGAAAAATAATTTCTTAAATATCGTTTCTAAAACACTTACAGGTTAAAAATTGGTGGTATAACATAGAACAAATTTGAGGAACACCAGAATAGTTACAAAAAGAAATTCTTTTTTTTCTCTCCTTTTTTCTTCTTTTTCCGGATATTTTCGTTAGTATACTTTTAGAAACATTTTCTTAAATCATTTCAAAATTGTAAAATATTTTGATTAATGTATTAGTGAATATATCTGCACACTTATTAAAAAAATTAAAAAGCAACATTTTCCATTACTCTGCTTCCTGCTAGGATTTTAAATTAGTTAAAATAAATTTAATATTATACAGCATTTTAAAAAATACCTGCTGTCGAGATCTTCATTAGGCAAATCATATTGTAAAAAATAATTACTATTTCGTATTTTACTAGAGATTTTACGAGAAAATTCCAATAATTTGGTAATAAGAATTGGAATAGTCTTTTTGTCAATTTAAATAGAAACAGAAACCATTTTAATCGCCAGAAATTTATAATTTTACTGCCATAATATTAATAAAATGCTCTTAAATTTTATGAAATCGAAGGCAATTAAATGAGTAAAAAAACTTAAGGCATGAAATCAAGGCAAATAATGCAACAGAAATTTTGTAAAAATTACTACTAGTGTCTAAAATATTCAAACTATGGAAGAAAAAAAAAGCTCTTCAAAGTCGCTACCTGTCTTTTTTGTCATATTACTTCAATTACTGTTTTAAATGAGATAATCTGAAATATATTTTAATAAAAGTTTTATTTAACATGGCAATGAAAAGACAACTTTATTTTGTAATTTCTAACATACCTCAGTGAAATATTTCTACCACGAGAATAAAAGTAAAATATTATGGAAAACTAATTACCATATTTCAAACATACAACAAAGTACAAGAACTGAAGAAAAAGAAATTCTTAATCTAATTTGCCTTTGTACTTTCAAGTAAAGACAGAGAAAAATGGCATTGATACCACAAAAATAATTAATGTTAAATTAACATATAAATTAAAATTTCATTTTGGTCTCTGATTAAAAAAGTTTGACTTTTAATACACATTTCCATTTTCCGCTTTCTAGGACATCAAAGAAATTTTATTGGTAATTTTCTCTGATGTTTCAAAAAGTTTCAAATATTTGAAAGTACAGTTCTTTTGAAAAGAGGATTGCGTAATAGTTAAAATACGAAACACACCCCCATTTCATCGTCATGGAATTGTTAAAAATGCATTTCACGAAAAAAAGTTTTTAAATTGAGATTCGTTGTTTAATTTTACTTTATTTTTATTTCCTATTATAATTTTAGTTCTTATTTTAAGGAACAATTCTAATCCAAATATTTTTTCTTGTTTGTTTGTATTTTAAAGACGCGAGGCTTTTTAATGTTTTGTTTAAAATAAAAAAAAAATAATTATACTACAATCTGTTTTTAGGTTTTCAAATAACGTATATATTTATAAAAGTACTTATTTATACTAACAATGGTTATATTTTAATTTATATTAAATATCTTACGATTTGTGATTTAATTCTCTTGAATGATAAAAGTCGTGAATGTATACTTCAATATATTTATAAAATTATGGTCTTAAATTTTAAGAATTACGTTTATCTCCTTGATGATCTTTAACACGTATTTTCAAGACTCATTAATAAGTAACTGAGGAACTTCCATTATTCTTTAGCTGTTTCATAATATTAATTCACCCTAAATAAATTTTAATAAATGAAATTTTATTTGACTCATTTAGAGCAAAAATAGATTTTATACATAGATTTCATTACCACTCTATTAATTAATATCAGTTTATATATAGAATTCTAAGAACTGATTGTATTATATAGAATTATTCGTATATAATACAATCAGTTTTTTTAAAAAAATTTAATCTTCCATAATGTCCAATTTTTTTGAAAAAAAAAAATCTGAATGTGATATACGTAGCATTTTTATATATATCACTACTAATATGAGAAGAAGCAATAACGTTTTACATGAGTTTGCATAATAATGAAACATAAATTGATTTTAAAACTATTTTTATCTGACTGTGATATAGGAGTTTATATATATATATATATATATATACGCAGATAAGACTATAGTTTATTCATAAGGCCACCAAAATTCGAGGTTATCTTACAGGACTGATTCAGAAAAAAAAATTGAAATTAATGTAAAAAAATTGTAAAAAAGTTCTCTGCAAAGAACAGATTTAGCCACCCAAAGTGCACTTTTTAAAAATTATTATTAAATTACTCAATTAAATATAAGAATTAAAGTAAACGATGAAATATCGAGAAATGGACAATAGTAAATTTTTCCAATATTAAAATTAAAGCAAACGATAAATTATTAAATTGAACATTATATCAGCTACATGTATTTTAAATTAAAGAAAACGATAAATTGTTAAACTGAATATATTTAAGTTAAATGTAATTAAAATTAAGGCAACCGATAAAAAATTGAAAGTTGATCTGGTACGCCAAAAGTGATCCAAGTGATTAGCCTCTTGCGTGGCTATTCATTAAAACTCTTTTAAAATAAAACGAATCACTCACTAATGTTCCTAAAATCCTCGCATACCTCATCTAAGGCAAATAGCTCCTCCAATACATCCGCACTTTCGCTGTTGAGAAGTTCGTCATGTTGTTTCCATTCTGTGCCTAGGGAGTCGATTTCTGCTTCTTAATTAATATCCCCTATGAAAGGGTTTTCAGTACCATCCATATCATAAGAAATCCCACACTTATTGAAGGATTTGTTTGAGGTAAATGTGAGTTCGTGATTCAGCATGTGCTTCTATAGGTATTATTGCCAGATTCAAGAAAATAAACTTGTTAGATTGATTGTTTACTCAAATTAACTTTGCACCTAGAAGCAACACGAAGGCTATTAGTGAAAAACCTTGCAAATTTGAACCTCGGTCAAGTGATGAAGATGGCTCCTCATATCTTTCCAAACCATGCTGATGGTAGGACTTGAACCCTCATCAGATTTAACGTGCATGAGTCCTGCTACACGATTGGTTTTTAGTATCATCAGGACTCGAACTCACGACTCTACAAAACAACACCGACCTCAAGTTCGTGACCATGACCACTAGCTACCGCGGCCAACAAACTTGTTAGAAGTACATGTAAGTTCGTGATTCGGCAAATTAACACCCTCACCACTGCGAAAATAAATATTATTTTTATTAGAAATGTGAAATATCCATATGTATATACTAAGTCTAAAAGTTCTACAGCAATATTTTTACAAAATACAATTTTAGAAGCAGTGGTAGTAAACGACTTAACGCTAACAAAATTAAATTAGAACAATTTCATAAAAAATGTAAGACATTGTTTAGAAAATGCAACTATTCATTTGAATTCTTAGCCCCAAATAAGGTCATCGACTATGACGTTATTTTATTGATTGTGGCGTCATCTAGTATAGCTGTAAAGAAATAAGAAATGAAAATTCATATCAGTTTCACCGTCTTTAAACAAGCCATGTGTGTTTACAAATATTATTTTATGTCATTATCGGTAGAAAATTCCATACAGAAATCTAGAGAAAACTTGGTTTGTTTTAAGTAACCATGCATTAGAACTATTAAAAGGGCCCCTTAGAGACTGTTCAGATAACTTCAAATCAATTTTAGAAGTTAAGATCGGGCAATTGAGTTGACTTCTCGCTCAACGAAGTGCTACACTGCTCTCTCAATGTTAAACCGGTAAAGAAATTCTACTAAAATGTAAATTATAGAAGAGAAAAATTTATTGATTTGAATTTATATGAATTTACTTTGCTCTATAGCTACGTGAAAGCTAATAGAGATGAATTTCCTTTGCCCTGAGACGCAATCAAATGACATTTGAGCTCGCATTTAACTCTCCTAACTTCCACTTCACACCACTTGAAAACTTTGGGGCTTAATTTTTTTTTACATGAAAACATAGTAGCTGATTAGTCACAATCGTGAGTTTCGTGACAGCAGTTCCCATTATTTGAACCATGAATTGACATGAATTTACTGGACCACAAAACTGGCAACATTATAAAATAGACCACTGAGGTTCTAATCAAAATCCGAATGCTTATTCCCTTTTTTGAGATCTTTATAGAAGGAAATTATATCTTTTATAAAATATACCGCTTAATAGAAAAGTAATGCTTCTATGGCTATAACTCATTTTATTTGTCATCCAATTTTTGATCGCGATAACTTAATGGTCAGATTCGTGAATTCGGACCGGCGTTGTTCCATCGAGTCGAGGGTTTGGATCCTAATGCAACTTAAAACCAATTAGTGCACGTTTAATGTTGAGGTTCCAAATTCCCTCTTTGGAATGTTGAAGAAGTATAGGTAGTGGGATTCCAGTTCAAAGCGTCGTTTTGGCCACTTGACGGAGGTTCAAAATTACGAGGTCCGGCGCCAATAGCCTTTGCGTTGCTTCTAAGTACGACTTTAATAATCAATCAATCAACCGTTGTTACTCAAGTTTCACAATTCTTCTTTTACCATAAAGCAACATGTATCCTTTCTATGTGATAAATTGTTCACTTTTTTTACTGGTTCTCATTCCTGTCCAGGTAGTCTTATCAATTCGGGAACAATTGGGAAAAACAGTTGGAGAAGTATTCCAGAGGTTGTTGTCAATATTAGACTTTAATGGCAGCTTTCCCTCTCATCGTCAGATTGAAAGTGAACGATCTTAAGATGTTCTTTAATCTTTGGGAAGAGGGAAGAACAACTTAATTCATAAAAGATAAACTCACAATTCTTAGCTGTTATATATTCGATGATGCCACGCTACTTCAACCTCTTTCTCCCTATGGGTCACCATTTTCTTAAAATCTACACCTGAGAATAAAGAAACCAAATGTATTACATAGAGGTCCCATGTAGCTTTAAGATTAAAAAAAAAATCTTGAAAATCAGGTAACAAATAAAAAAAAAGTTTCCATAGAGGTTGTTATTACTTCTTAAACAAACCTCGTAAATTACAAATGGAAGCAAGATTTCTTCTGAACAATATATTTATTGATAAGATACTTAGAAAACTTGTTAGCACTGAATAAAAATAAAGTAAACATAATGGAAAGCTATGCGATCTGGTTGCGGTAATACGCAGTATGTTATACTTAGTAATTCGTCCATATTCATGAAGTTTATTTTTAGAAAAGATTCAAACGTTATTTCCAAAAAGAAATTTCATACCTAATTGAAGATTAAAAGGGAACTAAATTAGTATAATTTAATGAAAATATCATAATGTTACGAATTTAATTTCAGAAGTGTTTTGAATCTGAATATATTGTAGTATTAAACTGATAGCTAACAAAAATCAAGAGAAAACACTGAAGGTTTTGAAGCAATGAATAAATTATTTCACTAAACATTTCTATAATAAAGTGATTTCTTCATTTCTAGAAGTAAAATGATTAATTTCTAGTTATGAAACTATTTGTCAAAATGTTTTAGTAGGATAAGGTTTCTATAAATAAATTTGGATTATATTAACTATATATTATTTTATCTAATGAATATCTACTATCATTGCAAATAATATTTTTAATTTATACATCTTATCAGTATTAAAGAATCTAAATAAATATTTAATTCCTTAGCATTTTAGTCAGAAAGAATTATTAATCAAAGTTAATGTTTCGTGTTATTAATGAAACTTTGCTTTTGAAAATATGAACTAGTACTAAAAGGATATTCCAACAAAATGAATATTTAACATCAAATTTTCCAAGGGAGAAAATTAATTTAATATAATTTCTTGTAATTCCAAGTCCTTTTATAACTCCAAAGGTATTATTTGCCGAACTGAAGCAAAATTCTTAATTTGGTTTAAAAATCAGCATTTTTGAAACTAGTGAGTAAAATAAAAATGTCCTAAACATTATCTTTACTAAATGAACAGCATATTTTTTTAATGACTAAATGTTGTAGGCATCTTGATGTTGTCCCAATGGATACACTTTGTGGGATGCAATATAGTCACATTAAAATATGAAAACGTCATTGTCAAAAATTAATTAATTCGCTCATTTGAATTTATAACATTTTTATCTAGGGGTATATTAGAATTTCTTGAAGCAATTCCTCTTGCAACTGAATAATCATGGATTCAGCAATTCACTTTTCAATTTTAAAATTAAACAAAGAAATAAAGACATGTCCACTTGTTAATTCTCATGCATACCTTTAAACCATACTGTATACAGTGGTTTGAAACTAAGGAAAATTGACCATCTTTTTTTGGAAAATTTTGAATAACATCAACCATTTTATCAACAAAAGGGCTTTCAGTCTTATTTTCTTAGTTGTATGACCGAATACGAAAATTTTTAAGCCATTCACAAATATTTTGCTTAATATCTTAAAAATTATAAATAAATAAGTAAATAATGAAAAAAAATACAAATGAGACATAACGTAAATTAAATTTATTAAAAAAAATTAATATAAATAGCAAAAAAGACTTTGGGAATTTAATAAATTCAAAAGAGTTCAAAAGCATTCATAAACTAAGAAATTGAAATTTTGGAAAATCGTTGCAAGAACAATACCTCAAATTTTAAACTCTAATTTTGAAATATATATATATATATATATATATATATATATATATATATATATATATATATATATAGAATTGAAATTATAAATAATCCGAAGAACGAGTAGAAAATAATTATTTCAATATTATTTGGAATACAGTTTTTATTTTTGATGTTGGCATGGAAATGTTAAGAAATTTCGACATACAATTTGTTACTATTTTTCATTCGATTATTCTCGAAAGATATTCCTTAACAAGCAAATGTAATTTAAAATTCTTTATCATTCATTCTTCTGCCCACTTTCATATTTATAATCACACCTTGAGCAATTTAAAATCAGATCTCATTCTCTCATTTAAAAGTAAAGCGTTCATTCTTATTTCTTGATACCATTCATTTTTAACTTAATTAATGCAATTACGTTCTTAAAAATTCGCGGAGAATGCACTTCACACGGCTTCAGACCTGTAGGCATGATCCCTACCAGACTTTATGTCTGCCCCTAAAATCCCTCCATTCATCACACGTGATCTTTTTTTAGATCCCTGCTATAAAACACCAAACAAGAGAAAATTCTCGCTCTTCTGCCCTCATCTGACTTGTTGACGTATTGTTTATCCAACGACGGAGTTGTATCTCCCGCCGTGTGGAAATACTCTCTCTCCGCTACATTATATATATATATTCTTTAGGGGAAGATGGAATTTTAAAGGTATAGTGTTTACAGTTTCTTTAAACACAATAAACACTTCATGTAGCATACTGTTGGAACATTTTGGGAAATGTTCAAACATTGTGTCCAAAAACTCCTATTGATATAAGGCTTTGTTCTACCAAGATATAATATCTAGATTGCAGTTGTAACACATTAGAGATTAGAGAAACTGTATTTGAAAACATTTTGAAATCCAGATTTGTGATCCAGATTTCTTGTTCTTGTGGTCCTTTTTCTCTTCATCATATTCATTTTGAATGGACTTCTTATTGTCCAGATGTGTTAAATCGCTTTAAGCTTAATTCTTGTTTGGATTCTTTTCGGAAGAGAAAAAAAAATACTTTAAAATATTTAAAATGCTATAAAGACTCGTTGTGAAAGATTTTGTAAGTGTTCTATATAATAAAATAGTTTTTAAAGACGTGCCGAATTTTGCCAAAAAAAACTGGCAAAAGTTTGCAGAGCATACGTAAGAAAAATGACTTAGAATTGTTGAATATGCATTTTAATTCAATATGGAGAGTTTTCTTTAAAGTCTTTTTGCACTTAATGTAAGTAGAATGAGTGCTGCGTAGAAAAAAAAGTCTTTGAGGTATTGATTATACATTTTAATACTATACTGATTTTTAAAGTTTTTTGTGTTCATTCCGCCCTGTCATGTCTTTCTCAAAAAGCTTTCGTTAAAAAAAAAAATTTTCTTTTTTATTAATATTGAATTTAAGTTTCCTAAAACTTTATCTCTCATATGTTGTATATACCCTCATATGTCAATATATCTGAACAAGAAAGCTTCAGGTTTTAAAGAATTTCCTGTATAGTCAGTTTTAGATTAAAGGAGAAAAAAAATTTCATTATTTTAAACACTTAAAAATTTTCGAGCAGAAAAATTTTCACATACATTACGAGGAAAAACAGTCGAGATCGTATTATCAAACATAGTGTCATGAATCACAGTCCATAATAGTTAAAAAAATATAGAACGTTAGCTGTCGCATGTTTTTAGTTTAAAAGAACTGAAATAACGTTTCACTTGCATCCACATGCGATTTCACAATTCAAGCTAAAAATATTTCCTTTCATTTCGGTTCAAATGTAATGCAGGATATCTCTAGATTACTTGCTAGTAAGAAAAATGCTTATTAATTATAAAATATAATGAAAGGATTGAATTTTTATTAAAAGAAGGAAATATTAGTTATATCTGCCAGCATTGAAATAAAATTCAAAGCAATTTTCTCTCTGTTTTATCCTTATCTCAAACCAGTTCAAATAAACCATAAAAGAAATAAAATCCAAAATGTAGTTGATATATCTGCTGGTTTATCAACAGCTTTCTAATTTTGTCAAATAATTTGACAACTTTTTTTCTGCGATTTTAAATTCTTCGGAATTAATGGATCCGATTGTTTCAAAATTTGTTCTGATTTTTTTTTTCTTGCGGTTTGAAACCTCACATTATCATTTGAGAAAGCAGTTTTTCTCTTTAAAATTCATACCTAAAAAAACTATTAAGCAATCGATTCGTACAAAATGCGAACTCATAATAAAGAAATTCACGTGTCCTCGAAAAAAAAAATAATAAAAGGAAACATTGATTTAAATTTTAGTTCTCGAATATTCAAAACAAATTAATAGTTTTAATTTGATTTTAAATGATACTAGAAATGTAGTATTTTGATCATGGTGTTTTCTTATCAGTTGATTATTTTTATATGATTATTAAATCAAACAATAAATTAACGTTTGCTGCAATCAAGAATTATTTTGGATCACATTTATATTAAATTAAATAAAAGCATTCAACTGATCTTAATCAAATGTCGATTTCTTTAGTGCTCTATTTTATATTTCAGAATAGGTACTTGCAATTCTTCTATACAGCCAAAATCTAAATTATGCATTTAAATCACAACAGTTTCATATATTTTATCAAAACAGAAACGTTTTTAAATAAAAATCCCGTGTAGTTATTTACATTCCTTTCATGTGCTGTTCAGTTGCAGTTAAATCATCGTAGACAATATTTCTGAACTAGCTTTTCATCAGTAACGTTCGTTTCCGAAATAAAGCTCGACATTTGCTCAGCATTAGAAATGCTTCGCATTGCCAGATCCATTTCTGTAATACTGAAAGCTTCAATATTTTATGCCGTTGAAGGTTTCATGCCGCTCTCGACAAACGAATGGAACGTAGATTTGATCTACTAAAAAGGGATAAAACTGTGGGCACAGTAAGCAACGTATAATAAAAATAATATAAACAGTTACCAGAAACCTTCCGGAAATTATATATTGGCATTGCTTCATCTGTATCTACCTATTTGAGTAACTTAAATAAACCATCTGGCCATTCGTGTTTTCTGAAACGGTTCCAAAAAAAAAAAATTCTTAAGAGTTCATTTTGCATTCGGGATGTTCTTTTCAAAATTGATATTTACTTTAACTGTATACTTCGTCTGTAGTTCAAATATTCTAATGTAATTGAATTTTTAAACTTGTTTTAATGTAATTACAAGTAACTACATATTGCTTTACGTTCACTGTTGTCATAAACAAATGGTTGTTTTCAGTTAGAACATAAGATATGAGAGAAAATTTTAAAAATATTTTTTATTGATTATTTATTGAAAGTTCATCTCAAAAAACGGGAATTTCCTTCATAAACTATATTTTATGCATTTTAATTTGCCTGTCGTCTTAAAATTATACTTCTATAAGATGTCAGTCAAAAAAGATTTTTTAATGGCTACTCGTAGTTCAGAAACAAAATATACGGTTTAAAAACACAAACATAAAATACATAAAGAACTATTTAAACAAATAAATATTAAACTCATTTTCAAGAAATAATACGAAAACTACATAAAATCATCAAAAAAATGAAATATCTTGAAATGTAACTAGCAGTTTGATTTTTTTTTAAAGAAATATTTGAACTTTTCTCTTTTTTTTCCCCTTAAAATAATGTATTGTATGAATTTAAACATAAAAAACACTTTATTTCTATATGTGAGTTTCCTTTAGCATAAATTTGAAAATATATGAAACAGAAAATTCTATAAGTATAATAAAAGGGCATAAATATCTTGTATGAAGGTTTCTTTCCGTTTGCTGTAACATTCTCAACAATAAATTACCGAACTTTTTAATAATGAAATCTAAATATAAAAAAGGAATTTAATGTTTCAAAAATACAATAACAAGGTCTACTGTCCAACATCTTTAAAGGAGATATCATTGTAATGTAATTACATTAGCTTAGTTAATTACAAAATAACTTGCACTTATAACTATAAAATCTTACCAAAAAGAAAGTTTACAATGCCATTTTGTTTCCTAACACCATAATCCAATACTTTTATGTGAATTCAATTAAACTGTATTTTACAGAATTTTTCCCTCTCCTTTATAATGAAGAAACTGCGTGCAAATTTTTATTGTCTAAGACAAAGTTTTCAGAATCGATCCTGATTGGTTACTGATTTCAATCTTTTTATGTGTAACACACTCAGTGTGAATTCAACATAACCGACCAGAAATAAGTGTTCTCACTTCTAGCACAAAACATTTCGTTCAGTAATAGGCTTACTAAATAAAGCATTTAAAGGAGCATACGGAGAAGATACTTTTAAGAATTTTCATACTAGAAAAAGAACGCAAAAAAACTTTCAAACAAAACATTTTTTACTTTCTTGAAAATTACATCTTTCATTCGATTTCAAAGAACAATTTTTTAAAAATGATATAGCCAAACTATTGCCAAAAGTATTCCTCTAAGCGAATTTCGATATTCTTCACATTTTGGTTACCAATTCCGTAGCGCAAACACGTTAGATTCTCTTGCATAACTGCAAGTCTTCTGCAACATTCAAACTGTATCAAAAGAAGATACAAATAGCTAAAATAAATTTTAATCAAACATTTAAACTTAGTCGGAGCTCTTATATTCTACGAGTATAATAGGAGGAGCTCTGTATCGAGTGGATTAAGTCAGTTCAGTTGAAACAATCACTAACTTTATGTCGAATTTTATCACCGAACTCGATTTTCAAGAAAAGGTCTTATATACTCGTAGAACATGTTCACCTATTCTGAAGATTTCATATTACGCAAAGATGTGTATGGAATAGTAAAAATATTTTTTTTTTAAAAAAAAAAATTCTATTTAGAGAAATACCAATATCATTTGGCCCCAAACATGTCAAATAAAACGAAACATACTAACAAAGAAGTCGAATTAAGAAGAAAGTGTTTGAAAATACTGAAGTAAACATAGAAGCTTTGCAATTTCTTTAAAATTCTTATTAATCTGATCCTATTTTTAGTCATTTCTTGAATCCAGAATTGTATATATATGTCTGCGGCAAAAAGCACTATAATATTCATTAAAATGTAAGCTGTTAATAAAGAAATAAGATAAAGACCTTTAAGCTAC
>BMAW01053598.1:60991-89016 GCA_019974015.1 Nephila pilipes | reverse complement strand
TGTCCCTCGAGGCAGATGGATCCACAAATATTATTAAACACCATATCCGAATCATGTAGAGCGTGACTCAGCGGCATCTGGCGTATCAGCTTGTGACGGGTCTATCCGCGACCTTGTCACTAATAGTCCTCTTGGGGGAATTTGCACTCCTCAACAGTTATTTGTATTGGAGAGTTTCCTCCGAAGAAGAGAACGGAAACATGCAAATTAAGACTGATATGTGTATATATAGTGAAAGCTTTCAAGCGCGAAAGCAGCGGGATTGGGAGAGGAAGAGATAAGATAGATTTGTAGCTGGGCTGTCAATAAAGTAAATTGTTTTAGAAATGTCGACCTTTCCTTTCGTACCGTCCGACCAATTATTATTATAATGGAGCCCCATTTGCCCCGAGTCTTAGAGTATTACCTGAATTTTTTTTTTCCCGGATAGGAAAACATGTTGGAATTTTTAGATAGTATCGATTATGGAGTGATGTTTCATGAAATTCCCGCAAATTTAGCTTGTGCTTACTTAAAAGGTCATCTTATTGGAAAAGTAAGAGATTGGTTTCAGATAATAGGTTCTTCGTACGTGACTGGAACGGCAACAGACTTCGCACAATTAAAACAGGCATTAGGAAACAGTTTTCCGGTGGCCAGAAATAGGTCGGAATTGGAGGCTGAGTTTTACTCGTCACACCAAGTTAGAAGTCAGGCACCGTTAGATTTTGTTTATAAATTATTGAAGATACAGAAAATACTTAATTTTGAAATGACTGAAGAAAACCTGGTGAATCATATCATTATGAGATTATCCCCACAAGTAATGGATAATGTAGAAGTTCGAAACCCCACAACAAAGGCATAACTTTTGCAATTAGTAGAAAAGTATGAGGAACGACATGGGTATA
The DNA here is from genome assembly GCA_019974015.1 of Nephila pilipes. NCBI lineage: Eukaryota > Metazoa > Arthropoda > Arachnida > Araneae > Nephilidae > Nephila > Nephila pilipes. The sequence goes on along the minus strand of BMAW01053598.1, from coordinate 88,126 downwards.
GGGAAACTCCGGGTTCGAGCAATAATGGAAGAAGAAAGGAATGGTATTCGAGTAGAAGGTTGCCCGACAGTCGTTTCGAAGGAAACTGGCGGAATAGAAGGGTTGATTATAGGCAGAATGATGCGCGGTTAACTAATATGGATTCGAATAATTTTAAATATCGTGGAAGTGCAGGAAATCAGGGGTTCGAGAACAGAATTCGGAATGATCGAGGAGTCGATAGTCGTAGAAGTCGCGATGATTTTTCAGATAGAGGATCGAGTAATGATTGGACCGGAGGGGATCGAAGAAATGTTCGAAATTTCGGTTCTAATGGACATCGTCATGAGCGAGATATGGCTCTTGATCCACATAACGTAAGGCAAACTACTGAAGTGCAATGCCAGAATATCACCAACCGTGGTGTTAATCGTAACCAAAGTTTTGAGCGCTCACGAACAAATTTAAATTCAATATACGTAAGATCAGCAGAGACTTGCAAACAACTTGAGAGAGAATTTGAAAATGTTATTAAAGATTTTCAGAGTCGGCTGCAAGCTATGATAAGGAGGTCTGAGAGATTACAGAAGCTGATCCAAGGTTTGGTAAATGATCGAAATATTAATCGCAATTTTCCTTTTGCCTCAAGGAGTAACTTAAGTCACTGTGTTAGAAGGGGTGCAAGTAACAGTTATTATAAAAAGCCGTCTAATCAATATGGTCGAGGGATCCGAGCGAAGCTAAGAGAAGACTTAGTGTGTGGTAATATTGAGAAATTGTGTGAAGAGACTAGGAGGAATACTAAGATTCAACAGGATAGATGGGTAAAATATAATAATAAGAGAACACGGAAAGTTGAAGTTGATGTTAAGGTAAAGGATTTAGTGTTAGTGCAAACACATCCTATGAAATCGGAGAGCAAGAGGATTGTGAGTAAGCTTAAACATAAATTTGAAGGCCCATATGAGGTGATGAAGGTTGAGATTAACAATGTGGTTATTTGGAAAGGGGGGGAAACGATAACTGTGAATGTAGATCAGGTACGGATTTATCACCCAAGAGAAAGGGATGAAGGTGTTGTCGAGACAGACGGATTGAATGGTGAAAAGTCTTGGGCAGAACAAGTAGAAAATGAGGGTAGCAAAGGTCTAGCCAGGGAGGAAAGTTCTAATAAGGAAAAATGGCAAATTAAGAGAATGATGAGTGAGGGGTCGACAGAATCTTGCAATGATCGCGAGGGTCGGCATCAGAGTGAAAGGAGGCTACCAGTGAGAATGAACGGACGAAAATGTCCAGGAATAAGAAAGATGACCAGTAGAGAAGCAGCTGACGAAAGTGGAGTCCTGTCCGGAAGGTCTAGTCCAGGTCCACCTCGAGGAGCATCAGACAAGTCCTGCCTGGGAGGTCAAGTCCTTATCAGCTTCGCAACAGACGACATATCAAGGAAGGGAAAGAGGAGTTCCGGAGGTCAAGTCCATATCCCCTACGCAACAGATTGCGCATCAGCGAGAGGCAAACGGCAACAGGAAGGACAAGTTCATACCTGACAAGAGCCGGAGGAGTAAAAACAGCGAGGAGCAGGAGTAGATTTGGGCCCTACAAGTGACTCAACAATGATGATTGTAAAAATGTGAAAGTTGTTAGATGTTTAAATGTATTAAAATTTATTAACGTAATTTCTATCGGGGCGTTAAGACCCTCAAATAAATCACCTTTTCTTTACGGAGGTGGGTGTGACGGGTCTATCCGCGACCTTGTCACTAATAGTCCTAAAGTAAATTGTTTTAAAGATGTCGACCTTTCCTTCCCATCCTTCCGACCCTACACTCTTACAAGCTGATCCCACAAGTGCTCTAAATAAGATAAGTCAGAAGAAACAGGCCGGCCGTTGAAGAGTCTGAACAGGAAGGAGAAAGTCTTGAGCTACTGGAGCTGTTCGAAGACGAGTATTATCTTACTGAAAAATTGCCCCATGAAAACCATTTACGAAAGATTCCACGAAGGGTCGAAGAATGTCATCTGCATAACGCTGACCGGTTAAAGTTCCACGTATTACAATAAAAATGGATCGGCTATCATAGTCTATGGCCTTCTAGACCATTATGACTGCTGTGCAGGCAGGGTGTCGCGTGACAGAGTGGGTGGAGTTGTGTTGTTCACCAGGGTGCCTCCACACCGGTGCGTGGTCATCATCTGTCCCCAAAACGAACAGAAATTCATTGCTATATACCGCGTTTTGCCAATTTGAGGCATTCCATGTTGCTCTGGTTTGACACCAATGTAAATGGAATCGCCAATGTTTCGATGTTCTTTTCTTGTATGGATTCCAGGTTCACTTCCGCAAGGTGCCTGGAAATGGTTTGTGGAGCAACTGGCAGCTCTACATCTGATTGTTTCGTGAAACGAATCACTGTGGGTTCCGTGAGCGCTTTCCGCTCGATCCTTACGCATCGTCGTCTCCCTGGTCACTCCAGACCCGTTTTTCTACCCATGGATACAATCTCGTGTCCACTACTCCCAACATGGTCTAACGGTCTCCGAAAGATCGATCTAGTAAGTAATACGGTGTGTTGACAAACTTGCGGTTTCCATGGCGATGATCAGGCCACTCTCAATCTCGATTAACTATGCAAAATGTCTTCTCATTCATCTACCTGGCATTCTTTGCTAACTAAAGTCTTCCTAGAGTTAGAATGTGACCGCAACGTTTATGAATCTTTCACAATGAGCCGGTTTATATAGAACCCACTTACTGATTGCAGCGCTGTAGGGGCCCAAAGTCCTACCATTGACGTGGTGTGGAAGTTAGGAGATGGGTTGTCAGGTCAGGTATCGACCTCTTCACTTGACCGAGGTTTAAAATTACGAGGTCCATTGCCTTTTGCCCTCGTGTTGCTTCTATTGCGACGTTGATGAAACCAACCAACCTTGATTGCAGCGAAAATATGGGGTGTGTGATCATGTGCATTGGTACCAAAATTAGATCATTTTCCAAAATTGGACAGCATTCAACTATTTTGCAAAGTTTCATGATTGTAGCTCGCTTCCTTCTTGGTTCTCTATTTTTTTTTTTTTTTTGGTTCTATGTTACCAAATCAAACGAAATGTAAGAGAAAATTTACTCTTATCTGTAAAGTTCCGGGTTCGATCTGTGGATGTTGCCGGAAAGCATTTCTACTTGAGAAAACATTGTACCATTCGGCTTTCTTTTTTACTACATTTATTCTATTAAATTACAAGTTATATCAGTTATATACAAGTTATATACAAAGTCATCGTTAATTTCACTAGCGATTGCGCGCCTAATCTAACATAATCGGAACAAAACATGGTTACATAACTAACTTCTCCTTTTGCAGAGGAGCAAAGGAAGAAGGGCTCGTTATACCGTCATCACTGCGCATGTCTGCGAAAAGGGTTACAAAAAAGAGCATGTGATGAGCGGGATTCTCAACAATTTTCTATATTTCGTGCCTGAGTGTATATTGATAAATTTGATCAAATCTAAGAATGACTTACAAAGAATTTTTCATGAAAACTTTCTCTTTATTTGAATACTAATGACTATGTATTCGAAAAGTAATTAAAAAAGTAGAAATTGTTTATTATTTTTCATGTGTATACCCTTGTTAATTTGTTCCTTTTACTAAAAACGTAGAAAATAATTAAGCAAGTTTGCCCACTTAGTATTTAATTTTTACAAATACTGTAAACTAAAATATAATATTTATATATATGTAAGAGTTATCCATCTGGACAAGACACCTCCTGGTGCTTCGGCGTCTGGGGGAGGGGATGTTTGATGTCGGCATTTACCAGTTCAATGATGAGCTTGTAATCGAATCATTATTTTATTTGTGATTAGATGAAAAAAGATTATTTGCAAAATTACTATGTCTAGTTGATTTTGGATTAACTAATTCCCTCGAGAAAAATAGATGGTAGCCCAATTTTATCGCATATATGCGATGGGTGTTGGAACACACGCTAGCGTTCAGAATTCAGCTACATTGGGTGAAGAGAGAAGAGCAGAGGAGAAAAAGAGAGCTAGAACTAAAAGCTTCGCGGTTTTGTTCAGGGATAGGGGACGCTGCATGAGCTATCACATGACTCTGATTTAAGGGGCCATCTATCGAATAACTGAGGAACTTCTATTAAAGTATATTTGAAAATGCAATTAATACTTTGATAATTAGTTGGAAAATCCTTCATATGTTATATGTTTTAGCTAAAGTGTAATATCTCATGCATTGTGTATTAAAGCATTAGAAGCGGATATCTAAAGGAATTTTTTTCTATAAAAGTACTGAGTGCTTTTGCTTAAAATTCACAAAACATCACATGATATCACATTCCTTCTGGGTGCGCTATTTTCAATGTTCCTGAGTGTACGTATATGACAAACACAAAAATAAAAGATTATATTTAAATACAAAGAAATTCATGCGAAATGTTTACAATATTTACATGAATATTACGAACACAAATCCTAATGCATTGAACATAAGAACATAAATATTAAAATGATATATTATAGTTTACATTAACATATATTACAATGGGAATATGAAACAAAAGTACATTATTTAAATTCGAAATAGTTATTAAGTCACATCAAAAGGCGAAAGTTTGAATTGCGTCTATTGTTTTAACAAGATCAGGACTGCATACCCTGACACATACAAACGATATATTTAATACGCTTTTCCAAAAATAAGATTTAAACATAGAATATAGGAACATTTTTGGTTGCTTCTCAATTTTAGAAAGAAATATTTGTGTAATTTTATGCAGATTCAATCCATCAAGTTGAAAATTAATATTGCTTTTTCAAAAGGCCGCTGATTTCCTATGATAACTCACATTAGACGAATTAATCATTTTTAACTTATTCTGTTGTTGTGCTTCTTTCATATAAATGATGTTACGACTTCTTGTGGTAAAAGAAAATATATTTGAAAGGTATATAGTTTTTAGAATTGAAATTAAAATTTATGTAAAGGATGGTTTCTGAGGTACCTTGATATAAAAATTTCGCAGCTAAGCAAAATGGAGATAATCTTCATCAGAAATATCGTATAACAACCGCCATTAATGGAACAGCTTTTGAAAATATAAATCAATTAAATACTTCAGTAATTTACGATATTTTGGTCTGTACGTGCTGGAGCATCTAAAAAGATGAGTTAAGATTTTTCAAAAAATGCGCAGACTTCATGTAAATAAATATTTGTTAATCTGTTGTGTTAAATGCTTCCGGCTGCCTATTTCTGCCTGTAATAAAAGTCTGATCACCACTCTGCTCTCTCTCTTCATAATTTTTTTTTACTACAGTCAAAGACGTGGTCGATATAACAGCAAACAAATGAATAATATTATACACAGAGTTCATTTGCTTAATCAACAGTATAAGTTACCTTCTTTACTCGGTTCAGCCAATTTGTCTCATAATTTTGAGCAAGATCAGATGACACAATCGACATATTAACTAGTATCACTTTTTCTACATTCACACCAAATCCACGCGAAGACTCTGAACTGTAGCAGATTTAACATGAATCAGCATCTCTACGCAATGTGTCTTTAGAATAATTCGAATTCAAATGCTCGGCTGATTAACACCTAAGTCCTTGACCTTGATGCCTTGACCACTTGCTTATGATTTCGGCTTTCATTTGCTATCATGTTAATAAACATTTAGAAGTAGAAGTTCTTACTTGAATTCAGCATGGATATTAATTTCCTTTCCAAAATGTTCTTTTTGAAATTTTGTTTTTTATAAAAATATTCTTTGGAGTAAATTTCGAGATATTTTAAGAATTTTAGGATCTGATAAGTTGCGTAGTGTCTAGTAAAATATACATTATTTTTTTTTATAGTTGTGAATAATAACTTCAACTACTTTTGTTTAGAAGTTGCCATTCTATGTCATATTACTAGCGTTTAAATTTAAATTTATACATACATGTTTACCCATATGAAATGAAATCGGCAATATGAAGTTTAGTAGGATATGTACTCTCATCGTAAATCCTTAAATTTTGGCCAGTACATTCCCAACGATAAGGTATACAATGACTTATTTTGATTTGCATTAAATATTTTGAATATCTTTATATATTAAAGCAATATATTTTTCCAGGTTTTAAACAAGAAGGTACCTGAAAATCCTAAATATAAGCATGTTAAACCGGCAATAGATACAGGTCTGTTTTATTTTTAATTTATGAGTTTTGTCATTTATAAATAATAAGAGAATGTGACGACTACAATTGAACTTTCGCTTTTTTTTTTGAAAAAAAAATTGCTTTATAATAATTTCTATAAATTTTAATTAGCTATTATACTTTCGTAATTAATCATTAAAGAATTGGAGTTACCGGTTGGGTAAGAAGAAAGTAGTTTCTATATTCACAAAAGTTCATTGATATGCCTGTTACTTGTGAATTAAAAATTATTTCATGAAATGTAATATTAAAGTTTGAAAAATGATGTGTTTGATGTAATGCAAGATCCAGCATTCAAAACTTTGCTCATAGAATTGATACTGACAGTGGAAAGGATTTTTCTGGATGAAAAAATTTGGGAACTTTTTTTTTTTATATACATTTTCTTATTTAAATAAATCATTACAATGGATAAATATGGAAATATTTGCTTATGATTTGTAAGAAGTTTGCAGATATGCGAAAAATTTATGAAAATATTTTTTTAAAGATTTATCTACTTTCATGAAAAAAAATATAAATGTCATTAAACATGTAAATTGAAAATATAGTTTTAGTAGACTATTATAAATATAGTTAAAGTAATTACTATGGATATGTTAATTTTCATTTGGATTATCCTGATTTGAAACTGTACTTATTAATAGTAATTATTATTAATAGAAATTCAGTAATTTCTTACGATCAGATTTTGTGATAAAAAAGATTTTTTTTATAATGTATTATTACCTTAATTACTTTTATCACGGTGAAATTGATTTATATTTTTTGCAATGTTAAATATAATTAAGTTATTTTATGTTGGTTTTGATGTTTGAATCTCTATAAAAAAAATTAGCAGTAATTTTTTTTTAAAATAAAAAGTCACTGGTTAGTATTAAAGTGCTAATGTCCAAATTGAATCAATTTTTTGATTTGAGGAAGAGTACATTTTCTTACTAAGCTTGCTTTGTGGATTTTACATTGTAGATATTATTCATTCATACTCATTTTAATATTTTCTGTATTCTGCAATTATAATTACCATTACTCAATATACTGTTAGAGCATTATTCACATTGCAATCTGATTTTATTTAATTATATTGAATACCCTCTGCAATAAAAAATGGTTATTTTTTTGTTTGTAAAATTATTTAAATCTAATTATCATTTTTATTTATTTCTTAGGCAAAAATGTTAAAAGGCATATTGATGAACTTAAAGAAAAACAAAAAAGTAAGTTTAAATTGTGTATGTTTATTAAAAAGAATAGTATAATTTTCAGTCCTTGATTTGAAAATCCAAAGCTCTTTTATTAATCCTTTGGCAATTAGGAGAATACACAATTTTCAATCTTTTATTATGTGAAGTATTACAACTAAATGATCACTGAAAGTGGTAGCCATCTTCTCCTTAATTGCTTCCAAAAATATCACCTTTTTCTGTTGGAGATGCAGATAGCTCACTCGCTTTTAAATCATAGTCTTTAAAAAACTATTTGTGGAGCATTAATGTTATTTTTACAACATTTATTGATTGCACATTTAAACAATTAAGTAAGTGATAAATATTGTAAATATATGTGTGTAAAAAATTTAATTAAAATGTCTAAATACATGAAATTTTTAACTTCACGAAAAATTGAATTATATTTACTTAAAACATTTATGTGTGTGATACACTTAAAAAATATTGGAATTTCACATATTCATATTACAACTTATTCGTCTCCAAAATTATTTAGCTTTTCTTTTTGAGACATTTCAGTAACAAACTCTTATCAAATTACACATACATGCAAAAAACATTACTGGGAGCATTTTCCCACAAAAAATTTCATGGTACCCATACTGCCATTGATATGCCACCATCAAGCAGACTAAATTTTGTGAGTGGGTTTTGTCTACAACTTAAAAAATGTAGGATAATATATTCGAATAAACTCAGTTCATCAACACGCATTGGGGGAAGATTTCGCTATGCAGATTGGGCTTCGTTGCTACCATTTGGGTAGGGAAAACTTCTGACGAGTTGAACTTGTATGCATGCATTATGATGCATGATTCAAATGAAAACTTGGTTCATTTATGTCCATCAAAGAGTTAAAACACTTTTATGGCTTCTTTCTTTAAGCTTTTTCTAGAAATTTAGCTTGTGTTTTTTACCTGTTAAATCAATATTGTATTTATTTAATTTTTAGATAAATTTATGTCATCAAAATCTAATCATGTTTTATTTTATCTAGACTGCCATCATAAAAAGGATGAAGTTTTCAACCGAGTTAAATTTTCAACCTTCATCAAATTAGTGAGTAAAAATGATTCTAAATTTTTAAACTGTGTTCTTTCTTTTCTTTTAACTCCCCTCTTTTTTTTTTTATGAAGTTTATCTTTATTTTATATTTTAGGAAGATAGGTATGATTATTTTGAATAAATTAATAAATATTCTTTATGTTACATACCTTTCTTTTTATCATTCTTCTTTCCAAGTTTAGTGTGACTAAGAGTCACATTTATTGAAAACGCTTTTAGTTCCATATATTTAGTTGTATATTTTTTTTAATTTTGTGATTCTTATCTTTTGGGAAGGTTTTAATTGTTGGAATTAAAAATAAGAAGTGAATTAACAACCAAGCAAATTTTTATTAAAAAATATTAATTAAAAAAAAAAAAAAAACTGGGGGTGGGGGAATGTTTCGAAAAGAGTATCATGTATTAAATCATAGTCATGGAAATGAAGTGTCAAATGGGCGAAATTTGCTCTGAAATACACTTGGTATTGCTTTTTTTTTTTGGTAAGATACCACAAAAACTATTGTATTTTAAAGCATAATTTAAATTTGAATGTAAACTTTTTTAAATACCAATTCAAATATTTAATGCTATTTTAAATATGGTACTTTGTATTGAAAAATAGGTGATGTTTCCAAAAACTTTTAAGTCTGAATGTAATATTGCAAATTTTGATACTTTTCCATTTCGCCAGTGCAAATCTCGCAAAACAGACTTTATAGGCGACAACACACAGTATACACATATTCCGTTTGGTGTCGGTTGTATCATTTTTGGAGTCTTTATCGCTTGTGACAGCAAAATGGAAAAGTACCCTTGGTTCTTATAGTTGTTAAGGGTTAAAGTTCAGTATATGGTGTCCTCCATGGCAATTGCGATGAAACATGGGTGCAATAATGATGGTGATGTGTAGATTTAGGTGATAGTACCCCTGATGCATATAATTTAATAGGGAATTAGCAAATGTCACATGTTCTCTATTCTTGATCGTTATTGTTTGAAAACGTCACATGATTTTTAAACATATTTTGTGACATCAAGGATTACTTTTTGTTTCTTTGGTCGATTGTAGATAAATATTGAAGCATGTCAGAAAAGTATAATTTGCAAATTTTTTTATGATGTGGAAAGAAAGGTTAAAATGAATGTTGTACAGTGGTGTATGGAAAAAGATTTAATTGCCTGAAAGGTCAAATGTTAGGGTTTGTGGAGTTCCATAAAAAATGGCTACGTGGACGTTGTAAATGTGCAGATTAATTTGATTCGTACCTTGCGGAGTTCATGTGTCATATAAATACACGAGACCTGCAGTCTACATCAACTATTTAACATTTTCCTGGATTCTGTCGTTAAAGTTTATCTCCCAACCAAGTGTCTCTGTTTACAAAGGTAAGTATTTTTCTACAAATTCTTTTTTCAGGGCATACCTCTTTGCGTAAGAAAGTCATGTTACTTTTGCATTATTACAAAAATATGTAATATTGCTTTATAATAGTTATAAATTTGTAAATAATTATTATTTATAAAGAAGTAACCCTATACTGAACTTTAACCGTTGTTATTTTGCCATCTGATTTGGCTCCAATAGGGTTTTAGAAATTTTAGTTATTATTCGACGTATCATCTGTTTGATACATTAATTTATGTATTTGATACTAAATTTGTTTTATTATCCATCGTATTTCATTCAAAATTTAATTCTTAAAAATTATTTCATGATTATTATCATATCGAGACTTATCTAAATATATATTTGTATTAGTGAAATAAGGAACTAAATATTTCTGTTCATGTTTGTAAAATTAGTAAAATGGTTTAGAATTATTTTTTAAAAAAAGAATTGTTTATTGATTTTTCTTTAGTTTTGAAATTTGATTTATTGAACTGCTGATAATTTGTTGATTATTTACTATTTTTATTTATTGAGCTATCATTCTTTAATATTTTAACTTCATTTTCTTTTCTCTATCTTTCCTAACTAATCCTCTATAAATAATATTTTGAAGAATCAGATTCAGTGATGCATTTTAATGTGTAAATCTTTTATGAAATTTATTTATTTTGTGATAAATTTATAGGCCATTACTGTTGCCAAAGAAATTTTTAAACAAGAAGAAGCTGGAGGTAAATTAATTTTACTAAGGATATAATAAAATGATATGACTTCATTATTATTGTAAATTTTTTTCAATTATTGTCAGTTTTCTTTATTTAATAAAGTCTTATTATTCTGCTTAAACATGTATGCAAAAATTAATCGGGTAGAAAGGGATTTTAATAGTTAATTTTTTAAAAAGAATTTACCAGATTTTGTTGAATTTCTGTAAATTATTTGAACTAATATTCCATACATTAGATAATATTTTTTGTAAAAAATTTTCTTCTAATAATTAAATGTTTTCTTGTGAATGTGTAAAACGTCCAATTTATAAAGAGCTAAATTTTGCTCTGTTATTCTTTTTTTTTTTTTTTTTATCTCAATTCTATAATTTTATAGTAATTTGGTAATAGTTTTATTATTATACCTAAATAATGAAACAACTTATTTTCTGTTTTCTGCTTATTTGCTGATTTTATAAATGAAGCATTTTCTCAATAACACATATTTCTGAAATATGATATCTAGTTCCTCTACATCAAATTTTTACAAAATTTCAATTTTGGTATTTAGTTTTAATTTTAGTTTATTTGTTTGTTCAAAAAATAAATGAATAAATGTATTTGTATTGATTGATTAGAATGTTATATGTGTGAGCATTCATATAATTTTTTGTTGTATTATTTAAGAAATTAAAATGTTTTTATTTTTAAATAGGTTGCATAACCAGAGAGAATGTTGAGAATACCAGTGAAACAAATAAAGTAGACAAAAGCAGACTTGCCAAGTAATTTCTTTTATCCCTTATTTAGAGATTATTTATAATGTATGAAATCCATTTTTTTTTATATATATTTCTCATTTTATAAATATATTTTAACCATTATTTTATTGCTACAGTTAATATTTTGTGTGATTTTATACATTAATTTAGATAACTATGATTTTAGTAAACTGTAAAATGTTTAAGTGCTTAATATTGATAGGATTTTGGCATTTCAATTTATGAGCCTAAATAATTGTTGAAATATTTCATTATATTTATATGAACTTGAAGTTTTATTTTCCACTTCTTAACATTTTAGTTTTTTAAAGACACATTACATTTTGGAGATACGTTTAATTTTGTCCAAAGAACTCTTATAATTTATGTATTTCACTCAAGACTATAAAATGTCATTTAGATCAGAGGTTCTCAAACTTTTTCATCTCGCATTGCCCTTTTTCTTTAAAATTTTTCCACAGTGCCCTTTTTTCTTTAAATTTTTTCCACAGTGCCCTTGTCCTTTTTAAAAGCATGACTAACCATTAGTAAAAGACAAAAATATGAGATTTGGCAGCACCCCTATTAAGATGTTGCAGTGCACTCTTTGGGAAGCAGTAATCTAGATAATTTATGCTGTTATCATTATTACATCATGGACAATCTGTGTGGTATATATATGTGGAATTCTAGATATGATAACTTTTCTGAATATTTAAGCTCAAACAATTTCTTCTTCTATTTGAATACATTTTTGTTATTTGGCATATTTCTAATTGAAATGTAGTATTTGTTTCCATAAATGTAATGTGTACTTGTCTTTGAGATATATTAATGATCTTTTTCTATTTTTAACCTTTCTCTTCAACCAATTTTTGTCTTTATTTAATTTATTCTAATGTCTAGATCACAGTTACATTTTGTTTGATGCCACATACCTACATTTGGCTACTTCACTATTAAGCTCCTCTATTGCACACACATACACACTCCTTAAATGTAATTAAATCTTCTGAAACAACTCATTCTACATTTAAGTTGGATTCCATAGCTGTCAGTGCAATATAATAAGTATGTCTTACATATATAATATGACCAAGGAATCACAAGAGTGTAATTTATGGTTCAAAATATCTGATTTGGGTTTTGTGTTTTAATCTTCAAATCACAAATAGATTAGTTTGTAAGGTAACTGAGACATCTTTAATTTGGGAAAAGGAGTTATTTTTTTACTGGTTTAAATATCCCTCCCCCTTTTTTTTTTTTTTTTTTTTTTTTTGTTTTCTTAAATTAAAAACAATGGAAGTCGTATTTCCCCATTCAGATACTTGTATTTTGTTTGTATGTTCATGCAAAGAAAATCACATTTACAAGCATAAATAATTATATATGTATAATTAGAGCAATCAACAGCTGTATTTCTATTTGTAAGTCATGTACTTACTTTTAGGTACATCTTGCATTTTTAACTTCAAAAATTTTTGAGTTCAAAAAACTGAAATAATTATTATTTTACTATACAGATTTCCCATATTTCTTTAAATAAATATTTTGCGTAACTTAATATTTTTGGATGTTTATTAGAAAAAGATGTTCTCTATGTAGAAAATAACCTCATTTCATAATGTGCCAAATATCAACACTATGGATAAAGTAATTTTTAGGAAAGGGTCCCAGGATACTAAAAACTTCATTTTGAAGAAAGAAAATAAATCATGTGCACATACAAATGCAGATATTTTCTCTATGTGCTTTTACATGCATATGTTTTTACAGTTTTAAAATTTAATTTTGGAACAATATATTTATAAAACTATCATGAAAGATGCTTCTAAAGTATTAAAGAAATGCCCCTTTTATTTTATCTGCAAAAAAGCAAAATATAAAGTATTTTAGTGTCACATTAAGAGCTGATAAAATAATATTGCCTGATTGTATGAGTAACTCCTTATTGGAAGATACAAAATTATCCAGTGCATCTACAAGAAGATAGCTGGGGCTTCGCTGTAAAAAACATTGAATGCACTACTTAGGCAAAGGAATTTAATCATGAGATCTTTGCAGTGGTTGGAATATATGTGACTTTTTGTGGCTGAAATTAAATGTTTTCAAAAATTTACGATCAATGATTCATGAGAAAAAACTTTTGTGTTCTAAATGTTCACTTTGAAAGCTAAAATCATGGAGGTAAAATGCACAAAGTTTTGAAGCTGGAAATTGTAGATTGGTAACTGTTACATACCATATTTTCTTTGTTAGTTAAGTTAAAGTCTGTCTAAACTTAGGAAGTCTCATCAGGTGGTGCCCATTTGTGTTTCTATGACCTTTGGGCCTGGGGTTCTAAAATATTCCCTTTGTATTTCATATTAATGTGACAATTGTAATAAATTATTTCTATTACCTTCCAATATTTTAAAGTTGACTTTTATGTGTATGTGTCCGTCCCTTTTGTGAAAAAGGGGAACATAGCTCTATTATTCTTTCTTTTATAGAGACATTGTTTGTTTCTCTTGTTGGAGGATTTGATGATTTGCTGGGTTTTTCTAATTTTGTGAACATTTGCTGCAATTCAGTTGACAAATCTGCTGAATTCTGATTTGTTCAATGCTATGAATAGATTTCTGCTATAGCTAATTATTATCATTAGATGTTCTTTTCATCATTAAAATAGTGTTGAATTTGTTAAATGAATTTACATTAAATATTCTTTTGATTTATATTTAAACACTTTTTTTAGTGTATTGATGGGGATTGGAGAAATAGATTTACGCAATGAAAAAAAGAAACAACCAGTTCAACCAAAGATAGAGAGGAAAGTTCCATATTTATTACTAGATGTTAGAGATAGAGATGAATTTCTTCAATGCCATATTAAAACTGGTAAATTATATACCATATAAAATATTTTAAATTTAAAATATTCCTACTTGGTGAATAGCTAAGAATTTTTTGCTGTATTTCTTTCTAGCTAATAATTGAATAATTTTTTTGTCATGTCACAAATTAAGAAGAATAAATTAAATTATTATTTGAATGTATTGTTTTTTTTAAAATTTGAATTATTTCATGTACAAATATATGTATATTGTTAAAGTATATATAGAAGTATGCCCTCTGAGCAACTGTTTAATTTAAGAAAATGAATCATACATTATCTGTCATATATATGCACATTATTACCACTTCTTACTAGCTATATGTATATAATTAATTCTTATCTATTATTGTAATTTACACTGCAAGAAACAGATATTTGTTGGCAGAGAGAATGAAAAATGGCAATCTATTGGAACAAAATATAATGAAACATTAATGTACGAATGTTTAGTTAAAAAAAAAAAAAAACTGGTACAATAGATATGTTATACTAGTGTTGCAATTTTTTTTTATTCACCTCATAAAGTTATGATTATAACATCGTATAAATAGGTTTATTTTGCTCTTTATAATTTGTCTGTATAAGAATTCCTCCAAGAATCTGGACTTGTGTTAGTTGGTTAAGAGAGTATTTACTATATGTATGTGTACTTCCTTTTTTTTGTATTCTAAGGAAATGTGATGAAGCTTTTATTATAAAATTAAGTAGAACCTTCAAAGTTGACCTTCCTTGTTATTCTTTTTAATAAAATTGTATGTCAACCATTTGAAAGATTATTCACAATGTTAATTTAAAATGTATAAAATTTGACCTGTTGAGTCTGTTCTATTTCAAATTGTAAAGGATCTAGACTTTATTCCTTAATCTTATTAGTTATAATTTTTATTTTATTAAATATCACTATTTGAAAATCTCTTTTTTGATGAGAAGAATCTATCTAAATTGTAAGCTTGTCCTACAAGTGGAATGACACATTCACTTATTTAAGTATATACAATAGTTTTTAAATCCAATAAAAGAAAATTAATCTATCTGTATTGAAAAACTCAAATTTGATTATATTATGTGTCTAATGATACAATAGAAATCATTTGTTCTAAGAAAAAGTCTAGGTATAATGATTTGTCTTTTTTTTTTCTTTTCCCCTTCTCTAGCCTTTTGGATACTGTATTGTATCGCAAAAGATTTTCATAAGGTTTCATAAGGCAAAAGGTTTTTTGTTTAAGTTTTTATTTTAGTGTGTGTGTGTGGCAACATTGTTACTTTTTTCTTAGATGAGTCAATTTTTAAAAATGTTGTTCTATTGTTGATAAAAAACTTAAAAAGAAAAAGTCATTATTTTTATTAGAGTTCTTTTATTCATCTGGAGATCTTATTTAGATCATTTGAATAATTATATGTGATTATTTCAAAATAGCTTCCGCTAAATTATTTTAATTTTTTTTCTATTTTTTACAGGTACATTTAAGAATTATGCCACATTTTTTTTTTCCTGTAAAAGGAAACTATGTCATTAAAAAGTAGTGACTGAGGGGGCTCTATTTAGGATTTTGTGTTTTGGCTATGCACGATTTTATGTGATTAATGGTTTATAAAAAGATAAACATAATAGTTCCATTTTTTGTAATGTTGCTCATTTGTTTCTAACCTTGGATGATCAGCTTACAGAGGTTTTAATGTATTCCAAAGATTTAATACAATTTTTTTTCATATTATTCCTCTTAAAGGAAGATATTCAACTTTTATTCATGACACCTTTTTAACCTACAGTCGAAACAAATGGTTCAGAAGAGTATGAAAACATCAGCATCAAAATATTTGTTTTGTTGTAGTGGAGCATTTACAATTCTTTAAAAACACTTTTTCTTCCCTTATTTGTTGTAACTCGGAATTGAATGAGATACTTATACATAATGAGATATTTGTTAAAAGATAAAATTTTGGACCTTGACAAAAGTTATTTGAAAATAATATTAAAAGTATTTTTTAATTCAGAATAATATAACTAGCAATGATCTTTTTTACACTTTTATATTGTGAAATCTGCTGTTTTATGATGTTCCATTTCACCAACCTGAGAAATTAATGAAGATTTACTTATATATTAATGGTATACTAGTTAGTGTATTCTATTAAAGGTATTTTGATTTTTTTTTTACATGTTAATTTTATGTACTTAAACATGTTTTGAAAATTTATTTTATAATTCATATAATTTGGGTTTGATATTACTTCCAATGCATCATTTAAATTTTTTGTGTATTAAACTTAAAATTTTGCCTGCTTTTTATAGTTATCAGTAAAAATAAATTTTAGTACTTTCATAGGTATTTTTTAAATTTTTCAGTACATTAATTTAAACATAGATTGTAAAATTTTCAAACACAAATTAACTATGAAAGTCTTTTTCCATTATTTTTTTTAGTAGGTAACAAATTTATTTTTTATAAATTTTCATTTAAGTATAATTCTTCATTTTGTAATAGTAATAATCTATGTCATTAATTGCAATAATTTTTATTTGGCTTAAGTTTTAAACTATGTATTCTTTTATATTATTTAAGCAGAGATGTATTTAAGAAAATTTGGAGAATTCCTTAGTTTGTAGGCAGGAAGTGTGATATATCCGTTAAATAATACATTATGCTGTATCAGACAAATATTAAGATATATATTAATATTGTATTTAATTTAAAAATTGACATTCAAATTGATTAAATGTGCTTGAAACTGTTGTTATTTATAATGTATATCTTCTTTTCCCTTTCCCAACAGCAAGGCATTATCCTGCTGCTATGTTGTCCCGTTCCATTGGTTATGAGATAGAAGAAATGAAACATTATGTATCCTTTTCTCTTATTATTTAACTAACATATAAAAAGGAATATAGTAGTAGTATTAAAATTTTTATATATGTATGGGGTAAATGTTTTGAATTTGTTGCAGAATTTCATGAATAGTTTTTAGAGAAATTATAATCTTGTTGAAGAAAAAATGCAATATTCCCATTATATTCGGCATTTCTACTCGAGTCTGTCGAATCTTTCCAAATTATTTTACAGCTTCTATTTCATTGGAATAATGTAGGCTATTAATACAAAACTATACACAGGCAAATTTTTTTGGTAGTTTAAATTAATTCAAGACATTTGATACTTTATTCCTGTGTACTGTGTATTAATTTTTAAGTAATATACATAAGATATTTTTCCATTTTGCCAGCACAGGCGATAAATTCGCCAAAATTGATATAACTGACACCAAACAGAATATCTTTTTTATGTTTATACTGTGTGTTGTCGCCAATAAAATCTGCTTGGCGAGATTTACGCTGGCAAAATGGTAATTACCATATGTAACTTTTGTTGTTTAAATGCATTTTTTTAGTGATTTATCAGTATTTTGGCAGTGCTCTGATCCAATATCTACAGGATTACAGAGAGTGTACAGTAATCTTGATGTATTAAAGTAAATTATTGAAAATAGGAAAGTTGAGTTTTCTGAGTTTTTAAAATTTATATTGTAAGATATTCACTGGAATAATAAAAAAATTTATACTTTTGAAATGGTTTGTTTGTTATATTAACTTTATTTTAATAATACTTTTTGATAATTTTGTATTTTTGTTTCTTTTCCAATTTGCATTTTAAAATATTTGGTTTGTTTTGTTTTTACTCTCTTAATGATAGGAATGTTATTTCTAAAGGTAAATATTAAAACAATTAGTGTTAATAAGTATTTAAATTTTGATCGAATGATATAGATGGAGGTAGTTATCTTAAAACATGACACATGTTTGGATATGAATTTTATTACATTCGAATTTTATCAATTTTTTTTTATTTAATTCAAATTTTCCATTATAAATTGTTTCAACTATAATAAAGACCAAACAAGAATTAAATTAAATATACTACATTTTTTTTAAAAAAATTGAGAAATTCATTTTTTTTATTTAATTTTAATAAATGAAATAAAGAGATAGTATAAGTTGATGTTAATGTTTCCAATGAACAATTCTATTTTTAAAATGAATAAAACCAAAAGTCATGCTGCAAATTTAATTCTCTGAATTTGGCACTGTGTGCATTATAACTTAATTTGAGGAGCATGTTTTATGAATTTCTTGGAAACAAATATATAAACATCTGTGTATAAGTATTGAAGCATTTAATTGTCTTGAAAAATATTTAACTTCATTTTTATGAGTTTAAAAATATTCTTGCCTTTTTTACCATTTCTTCTGAATGCAAACATAGTTTCTATGTAAGCTTTTGACACTTAAAACTGCATTATTTACTACAGAAAGCTTATTTTGTGTGTGTATGATCATTAGAGGATGGATTTATCAATATTTATATGTCTTATTAAAAAAAATCTGATTAAGAAAGAAAAAGGTTTAATTTTACAAGTTATAGAACAAATTTAGTTTAAAATAGCTTATTGATACATTTTTCTTAAAACTTTACGGGTCACCAATTATGTATATAAATAGTTTTAACAGATGAGAACTAAATTATTTTTGTTATTTTAGAGTTACTATTGTCATAATTTATTTTTATTAACTAAATCCATTTTTCTTTAACCTTTTAAAAGAAGAATAACCGTCCAGAACTTATAATTGTATATGATTATGATGAATCAATTGCATCTCGAGTTGCTACCACTCTTGTGCAACGAGGTTATGAAAATATATATTTACTTTCTGGAGGTGAATGAAGCTTTCTTTCTTTCTTTTTTTATTTTAGTTTTATGAATCTTTATTTTGTTTTACACTTAAATATAGTTTTCATGCATTAAAAATTTGTATTATTTATAATTCATAAAAATATTTATTGAGCAATTTGGAATTTTGTTAGGAAAAAAGGACTTTGAAATTGCGTTAAAAATGTTATTTAGCTCTACTTCTGTAAAATATGGTTTTGATGAGAAAATATATAGAGCATTATACTTCTATTTTTCATCATTACTTTTTATAAATATATTAAAAAAATTTTGTAAGTTATATATTAGTGATATTTATGTTCAGATTATTAATTTGTTTTAGTATTGTCTAATGAATAAAAAACATCAAATTTAAATTTGTAAAAATGAGCTGATAAAAGGTGTATTTTTTTATTATCTGATTTTGTGTTATTCTAAAATAATTATTTACATTCTGTTATAGTCATGTCAATAATTTCAAGAATGTTCTTAAAGCAATTTTTTTTGAATTTTGATTAATTTGTTTAAAATGGAAAGTGAGCCTGCTATTAAAGAAAGGAATATTAATTTGATGTCTTTTAATGTGAAATAATTAATCCATTTTTTCAGGCTTTTAATAAAAAAGAATGAATAAACCAAATGCACATAAAGGGCTTAATATTGCCTTTTTATGTGCATTTTAGACAAATTTTACACCTCTTTCCTCTCTATCTGTTCTTTAGATAGACAAGTGGTCTTCAAATTTTGTCAACTTGCAGAACCCTTTAGAATTGCAAATTTTTTCTCCATTCCACTCTTAGAAAAATAATATTTAAAGTTTTTCAATGTGTTTAAGGTACTTTATGTAAAAACAATTAAAGAAAAGGCTTGTTAGGTTCATTGAAAGATTTTAACAAAAAAAAAATAAATGTAATTTACTCATTAATAGCATTAACTTATTTTCCAGAGCAATTTGTATCATATAATTTTGTTTCAAGGGAAAAATTTTATATTTTCATGGTTGCTTTTTTTTTTGTTTGGTTTTTTTGTTTTATATTGTTTTAATATAATTTAGATTTTTTTTAATTATTTGCTGTTCATTCAAATTCTTAATTCTTCTATTTCATTTAAAATTTCTTATAATGCTAAACTTTTTAATCATTTTGTTTCAGAATTATGAAAAAAGAGCTAAAAGGAAATATAGTTATAAAATGTAGCATATGTTTAGATATGAAAATAAATATGGAGTCTGTATTTATGTCTAAATTTTCTTGAAATGCCTGCTTAAAAATATAAACATTCTGAAATTTATATACATTTTGGCTTTTAAACCTGTAGTATATTTTGATTGCTTTTTACTATTCTAATTTTCTCTATTGAATCCATTTAATTTGTTTGAATGTGGTGAAATTTAAAATTTTTAGAACTTCTGTAAATGACACTTTATAACAATAGTTGCTATTAATTTGTATATGTTCAATTTTGGTAATTATACTTTATTGAATATAAATTTTAAAAAACTAATATTCCCATTAATATGGGAATTGATAAACTGAAAAATAGATGTGAGGCTCAAAATTTTAGCAAAAATGGTGTGTCAATTTTTTTTGAAAATTGTAAAGAATCTGGATAATTTCTTTTAAATCTCTACTAATATAGCTTATATTTTCTTAGAGCTTTCACATGGAAAATATTAAAAGTTAAATTTTTGTCTTTACGGACTGAATTAATTAATTTTGATAAAGCAACAGTATGTAAATACATTATTATTTTCAATATTTTATTCATGTAGCATAATATATAATCTAATTTAGCTAAGTTAATAAGCTCAAATTAAATATGTGTTAATTAAATATGTATATAGTTTTATAATATCAATTTTTTTGTTCTGTTATCTGATCACATTTAAAGTTTAGTCATGCCTTTGTGCTTTTTATATATTACTTTATAAATTTCCTTCTGGAATTTTGTATTATTCAATGTGTGCTATATGATAATGAATTTGATTTATTCTGTATAAAATATTTCTCGTTCACTTTGAATAATAGGTTTGAAACTAGGCTATGAAATCTTTCCACGTTCTCTTATGGCTTTAGTAATCACTGGTCATAGTTCTTCAGCAACACTAGGACCATCATGTACTGTACTAATAAAAACCACTTCATCAGAATATTTCTCTCAAGAAGATATCCTTTTTAATTCTTGTCTTCCTTTGCATAATAAATAATACATTTTTCTGCTTTTTATGTCCTTTAAGTATGTTTCTCAGATTGTTGAGCATTTTTCAGGTCAATTACAAGTAAGAAAAAATAGTAAAACTATATTATGTTAAATATTTCCAAACAAAAGAAAGTTTAATTTGATACTGAAAAATTCTTTAATTTGTAAATTTGTTTTTAATCCTTTTTCTATTTTAATTACTATTTTTAAAGATGTAGATAATAAATTATATAAGATCATAGTCTTTTCTTTTCAAAAGTTTCAAAATACTGTTTTATAAAGTTTTATTTCTTTAACATTTTACATGTTGAAAATATCGAACATTACACGGAAGACATCCCCCCAAAAGGTAAATATCA
Organism: Nephila pilipes; assembly: GCA_019974015.1. Lineage (NCBI taxonomy): Eukaryota > Metazoa > Arthropoda > Arachnida > Araneae > Nephilidae > Nephila > Nephila pilipes. The sequence continues at coordinate 66,646 of BMAW01053598.1, read as the reverse complement.
TTATATTGTTTTCAGTATTTGAAGCAACATAATCTGCTTTGTATTGTAAATAATCAAATGTTTTTAAAACTTCAATATGTAATAGATTTAGTTAATTTCTTTTATTGAATTTTAGAGTTTTGATTGTTTTAAAATAACAAGTTGAAATATGGATAGTTCTTATAGAATGCTTCAGTTTTAGAATTTAATTGTATCATTTTTTCAAAAATTTTTGCCATTTTTAAATATTTTGATAGACATATTAATTAATATTTTCAATTGTCTTATCCAATTCCATTTTTTTGTATTGAATTTTTTATTCGAGAATTTTTTTCTGTATTGTTTACCCTGAGTATTGCAATGTTATTCTCAGGTTTGTGTAGTAACTTTTAGTGTTCCGGTCATGACTACCTTGAGTCAATACTCAATAAAGATTGTTTTATAAAATAATGAGAACTGCTGCACATTAAACAAATTTTTCGTAATCCTTTTGTGAAAGTTTGGTGAAGGAGATATCAATGCAAATGTCATTCTTATCTGATTGTTGTTTAAATGAAAAGGTCCATTGCTAATATTTTGTATTATAACTCTTGATATTAGTTGTAACAAACTCACAGTTTTATGCTATTCATATTTTATTGTAAGTAGAATCAAAAGAAAAAACTGATGGCATTTTTAATAAACTTCACAAATTTTATCACAGCTGGACAAAAGTTGGATTAGCCAATGAGAGATAAATTATTACGTCAATGCATTTATTAGCATTATTTATTCCTGAAAAAAGAAATTTGTTTCATGGATGGGGTTTCTTTATCTTCAGAATTATGAAAAAGTACTATGAATAATCTATTTTGCAAATTTCATTCCAATTCCTATTATTTGTTCTGGAAATACATTCAGAACATCAAATTGGTGATCCTATACTAAATTATTTCGTTTAAACGATTTATGTAAGAAAAATTAAACTTTTTTTTTTTTCCAGTTTCATTTTTTAAATTAATTTTCTATTTTTTTTAAAAAAATTTGTTTAATATTATATGTTATTTATAAACTAGTATGTTGCCCCTTTATGATGCTCCCATTCCCAATCATTATTTCAATATACATAATTCTTGAACTGTTGGAGATAACATGATTGGATGAAATTTTGAATTGAAAGGCTCAAAAGCAACAAAAATCCAATTATCTAAAAATTTTGGTGTTATTCATTTCTTTTTGATAATATTTAGTAAATTGTATATTATTTATTTATTTTAGTTTATTTGGAGCTCTCAGAATTGAACAAATAAAAAGTTGATGAAACAAATTTTATTTAATTATTGTATCAGAATTACCTTGAACCTTGTTATTAATTTTGTCTTTCTGGAGAGAGAATTATGAAAGTTATTAAGAGTGTCACTTTTTTATAATGACTGTGTGTGGTCATTAATGATTTATCTCTTCCAAAAAAATACATATTAAAATATATAAATCCATTTTTATTCCTTTGCAGGAAATTATGGAGGAAGCTGCAAAACTGGCATCTCTTTTTCCAGAAGTGATAAGTCCATAGCCCTTGGCACTAGAACTGGTGGTTCGACAGAATACAGTTCTAAATGTAGACTCATTACTTCTCGAAATGACAGCGCTTGTAGTTCCAGGAGCAGTGAGCCTTTGAAATCTAGAGCAACCAGTAGAAGTTTTGGTGATGACAGACTGCGACCAATTAAGAAAGCACCTTGGAAATGAACATTTTGCATAAAACAAGATTCATATTGCCTTTGCCGTCCAAAATCATGGTGCAGCTATGGTAACACGGCTTCAACTCACAATTTTATTTTGAAAGAGGAACACTGCATCCAATTTATTTGTGTATCTATTTATTGAAATTTTATTCCATATGATATTTTCATTCTGACTACTTGCAATTATTTTTTTACTGCAATTGGAGTGTTTTTTAGTCAATTAAAGTTTATATCCAGTTTTTGTGCTCTTTGTGTCTTTTTTACATAGAAAGTTGAATTGTTAGTTTTGTTAGTGATAACAAAAAAAATAAGTTTAAAAAAAAATTTCATGCCTTTAATAAATGATAGGTGAAAAACTTCAATAAAACTTTATGAAAAATATAGTTGAGCTGCGTGCAAGAACTTGCAATTTTGTTGACTGAAAGCAATGATTAAATTTGATTTACAAAATGATTTGTCATTTATTCAGCTTAAAGAAAAGTCAGTATAATAGAATTTTATTTTACGTTTTTCATCGAACTTAAAAAAAAAAAAAAAAGTTTATTTAAATATCAAAATTTCAAGAAAAGGAAATTAAATTCTCTCTCATCAAATAATGATCTGCTAAAAAATTGCATATATTTTTGTTTATGCACAATATTTCACATATAACATTTTCAATATAAGATGTATATGGATTATGAAGAAATATGGGCATTTGTTTCATTGGGATTTCCCAAACCAGTGATGTTAAAAAACACAAAAGGAGAAAAAAATCTTTATGACAAAAAATTAGTTGTCGTCATGTTTCAAAGTATGACATGTTTCACATTCGAAAGGATTATGGTTTGAATATCGCTGCAGTATTCTTTATTGATTGTTTAAAAACCGCCTTGCATACTTGATCATGCAAACTCATCAATGAAAATGCTTTGTGAGTGATAGTGGTTTAATGGCACAAGAGCTAGATGGGGCTATGCGGTGCCAAACAAGGTTAAAGCTGTGATCTAGATGTTTGTGAAAAAAAAATGGGGGGGGGGCCATAAAAATTGGTTGACTAGAAGGAGGGTCAAAAATAGAGAAGGATTGCTAGGGTATTCTGGGGATGCGTCACCTGTCCTTACCAATGACAGTGAACCCCATAGAGAAGAAAATAAATCATTGGGTATCTTCAGGTGAGTGATGCCCATAACTATACCTAAAGAAGATAAGCCCCTGGCGACCTCTAGACGCACCAATAGCAAGTGTATACAATCTCTCCATCAAAACTCTACAGGACTTTAAACAATATGTTACTGATGCTTATGCCACTTGATATGCTACAAAATACTCGTATAGCATGAATTTAAGAAAAGAGAGAGAATCGAGATTTGCATCGTAGCTAACGGAAAGCATATTGAATACTGAAAATAATAACCTACGCTGAGAACGTGATCGAAAGAACAATCTGTTCTTTCGAATCAGTTCATCTAAAAGAGCGAGAACACTCTAGTTAGAGGTTCTTCCCAAAGCTGTTCTTTGTTACTCAGAATCTTTTCCTCTCTTTGTATTATCAAATGTATAACCTTTTATAACACCACACATTACGCAAGGCTATACACTGCGAGAGAAGCCCTAAAATATTGACTCGGAAGACCATTTTCATACTGGACGCAAGGAAATATTTTCAGAAACCACCCGTGCACAGCTGACGAACAAGGTTAGCAGCCCTTGCTTCCCTCCCACACGTTTCCCCGAACTGACGAGCCTCCGATAAAGTTCACAGCAGATAGAATACAATAAAAACGAAAGACTTACTTAAAATTAAAAGGAAGATTGATTCAATTAAGAATGGCTCCAGAGGAATTAGATGGGGGGGGGGGGGAAAAAAAACTTCCGAACGAGCTCTTTTCAGAGTCGTGAAGAAAACTTGATGAAGCAGGTCTTCGAACTAGAAAACCTGCTGTGGTTGGTCTTTTAGTAGACCTACCAAAGCAAGTTGAGGAACGGTAAAAGTAAGGAAAAACGATTTCGAACTGGAAAAAAATTGGTCGCTACGACTGGTAGGTCTTAGGTTCTTTTATCAGTTTCATAACTGATTTCCACTCTAAGGTGGAATCAAAAACTGAATTGTGTTCCGTTTAATTGTAATTTTTATTTTCATTCTGTTTTGTTATTTTTCAATTTAGGAACTAATTCTAAAATTCTCGCATCTTGTTAGGTATTAATGAGAAAGCTAAAAAGGCATTTATATGATGTGCATAATAAATACATAAAAAATTTTCCTATGCTTTTTATAAGTCTCCCAAACAATATTTTTAATTGTCAACATGTATTTTAGGACTTATAATGTAAGACTAACTCAAAAATGTTTTTTTCTGAATAAGAGCAAATCTAAGAATTTTTTTTATGAAAATTTTCACTTTTATTTTCATTCTTATTGTGCATTAGGAAAGGAAATTAGAATAGAATATTAATTAAAAAGTTTACTATATTTTATGTATCTGTTCCTTTTTACTAAGAGCAAAGAAAATAAATTAGTTTTGCGCACTTAGTATTTAATTTTTGTAGATGTTACAAATTAAAAGGATATATATATATATTATTCTGCGTATTTAAACAAAAAGATACCGTATATATTGTATATTAAGGCATTAAAAGAGGATTTCTTAAGTAATTTTTTTTTGATAAAATATATTAAATGCTTTTGCTTAAAATTCACAATGCATTGATATATGATATAAAACTAACTGCAAATTGTTTTTTACTTTTTATCCTTCAATTTATTTATTTTAAACATGTAAATATAAAAAAAAATACTCGAGCTGAGAAATTACCAAAGATGCTTTATTTTCATTACTTGCGGATAAAATTGGAAAATAATATTCTATTTAGTATTAATTTTATGAAAAACTGGATTTTTTTTTGCCTAAAATTCAACCGTTATTATTTTTATATTGTAGAGTAATGATTGAGTTAAATTCATTAGAAAGCTTTATGACCAGCGAAGTTCAAGTAAAAATATTTTCCGTTAGAGCCATAATTGCATTTTCAGAGCAAAATTATGCACATTTTGTCTCGTGACCACTGATTATAACATTAGGATGAGATAGCGAGTAATTAGAATAGTTTATTTCAAGAGAGGAAACCTAGCAAGCACCGAAGAAATACACCTGAATAAAAAGGGCTCAACAGCGAGCCTTGACGGGAATGTACCGTGTGGTGGGGCTGGTGCTCTTCAAATCTGGTCGAGATTCCAGAGGAAGGCGACTTCCTTCTACATCAGCGCCACTGATTAAAAGGAAGTCGCTACACACTCCCCCTCCAGTATAATCGCAGCGTGATGATACGGAATGGAGATAAACGAGTGCTAATTTATTCAGAAGGCGCCGAAACGTGCGCCATTTTGCTCAGAAGGCGCCGAAACGTGCGCCAGTTCGTTCAGAAGGTTTTCTTTTTTTTTGTCAGAAGGCGCCGAAACGTGCGCCAGAACCGGAATATCACTAGTAGAGAGTCGCACGCACTTGTCTTAAGACACACAGAGACAAGCGTTTTTGCATCGGAACATATGCAAACACCGTGCTGCCACCTAGTGCTCAAGCCCTGAGTCACCACTAACGGCGATCGTCGGGGCATAAGCAATCAGTAGGTACAGGCAGTCGTGCTGCCATCTAGTGTTCTTGTCCGGGGTCACCACTTGTGGCGCTCGCGAAACGGCAGCGCAGATTCGAACCCTGGTCCAAGGGATCCGAAGGCGACGGGCCTACCAATCAGGCCGAAGAGATATCCCCTCGGGCTGGTTGAGTAAGGCCTTTTAATCAGTGGCGCTGATGTAGAAGGAAGTCGCTACACGACCGCCGCAATATCACATTGGCGGGGTGTGGAAGTCAAGAGAGGAGATACCAGCTCAGCTACCGACCGAGGCTCAAAATTACGAGGTTCATCGTCAATAGTCCTCACGTTTCTCCTGTGGGCAATGAAAATAAACAGTCAA